>CM069542.1:59409445-59809445 GCA_035773235.1 Eospalax fontanierii | reverse complement strand
GAACATTTTATCTGCAGGTGGTGGTGCTGTTTGAGGAGGCCTGAGAAGGTGGGCCATGCTGGAGGAGGAAGAGGCACAGGGTTAGAGAGTTCTTAAGCCCATCTCCACTCTCTGCTTCCTGTGCTTGAGGATGTGAGCACTAAGCTTCTGCTCCTGCTTCAGCCACCTCTGCCGCCACACCTCCATGCCATGATGGACTCTTGGCCCTTTGGAACAGTAAGCTAAATAAACAGTGTTTCTATCACAGCAACAGAAAAGTAGCAAATACAGCCATAATGCTTCCATGATAGGGTCTAGGGTGTGTGTGTGTGTGTGTGTGTGTGTGTGTGTGCACATACGTATCTATGTTCATGTGTGTACACATGACGTGTACAGGCAGAAGGTCAACGCCCACCAGGCGTCTCCCTCCATGGCTCTCCACTTCATTTTAGAGATGCTCCTGAACCCAGAGCTCCATGGTTCAGCGAGGGTGGCTGGCCTGACAGTTGCAGGTGTCCACCTGTCTCTGCCTTCCAGTACGAAGATGCCAGGACGTGTCTCCATGCCTGGCTTTTTATGAGGTGTTGAGGGTAGAACATCAACTTCTCATCCTTCGCCCTATCCTCAGAATTATTGAAGTTAAAGGAAGAAATGCAACTTCATATGTTTTCACAAGCAGCTGCAACCAAAGCCGGGCCATTGGCCTGAATTCCTGCAGATCCCACATGCTCGCAGCATCATGAGGGTTAATGATTTTGCATCCATCATAGATTCAGTTTTGGATGAATAATTTTAAGTTCAAATGTTTTTGCTACCTCATGTGTTAAACCAAGACCCAAGGGTCCTGAGTTTGGAGGTGCCCAGCACAGAGCACAGTAGCCCACATCTTTGCAATTGTTTAGTCTCTGAGCTGTGGGTACAGAGAAATGGCTCCAAGATAGCTTCTCAGAGAATGCAAAACACGATCACCGTCAGTCTAAAGATGTTTTCCTCAGTAGGGCTTGCTGTTAATTTACACAGAGGGCTCAAATCAAAGAGAGTTTTAATCTCCAGACACAAGCAGCCAATATACAAGTTGGTGATTGTGTATCACAGTCGAAAGTCTTCTGGTTGTTTTGATAATCCATTAGTAACTGAAATCATACTTAGCCTCTGTAGGAAACACCTAAATGATAATGTTTTCAGCTGTAGCTGTAGCTGTAGCTGTTGATGTTGCTTACTTAGCAAATATGAAGTCCTAGGTTCCATCACCAGCACCATATAAAAGCAGGCATGGCAGTACATGTCTGTAAACAGGGCACCTGGGAGGTGGAGGCAGTATTCATAGCTATATAGTGAATTTGTGGCCAGCCTTGGCTATAAAAGACCTGGTTTAGATAGATGATAGATAGATAGATAGATAGATAGATAGATAGATAGATAGATAGATGATAGATAGACAGATAGATAGATGATAGATAGATAGATGATAGAGATCAATTAGAGCGAGAAAGACATAGAGACAGATTGATAGAAAGATAGATGATAGAGGTAGCGAGAGATAAAGATGATAGAAAGATAGATGAATATATATATATATATATATAGACAGATAGATACATACATACATACATACATACATACATACATATCTATGTATGTACATCTCCTAGCAATTAATTTCAATGAATTTAAAGTCAACTACAATGTCATTACAATCAGTGACTTCCAGTTTTGGGCTCTTTCTGACAAATATGGAAGTATACCCTCCAATGCCCAGTATACAAACCATTCATTCTCTGTGTCTATGCCTTCAAAGCTAGAGATTCATATCTTGTTGTCCTGTTATGTTTTCAGCAATTTATTCCTTCTAAAAGGGATTTAGTGAGTTCAAAAGCAAGAGCTCATAATCCCAGATAAATGTATAAACAAACAAACCTTAAAACAGATGCATCTTTGAAAGTGGACTTGAGATCATGAGTTTCCTTAAAGTTGTGTTTTATGACATCAGAAGCAATATTCATGAGACGGCCATGTTATAAATCCAAAGCCAAGTCAAGCCTATCAAGTTTGAAATATTTAAATTACAGGATAAGCAGATCTGCATTTATTTCCTCTTGGGGAGAAAAAGGAATACATGGATGTATCACGTGTAAACACAATGTTTTATGGATCAGACTGTAAGACAGAAGAAACCACCTATCATTCGGGGCATCGACTCTCTGTCAGGGGTTCTATCTCACAGTATTTGCACAATCTACACATGTGCCTCGGGAATTCTCTCCACCCTGTTCCCTACAGACTTTGGTCACTCAGCTGCTGCCTGCTCTGACCAGAGGGTGAATGTCCTCTCTGTCATTGCTGCGTCTCCAGTCATTGGAATTGGCCCACAGTGGGGGCTTTTGAGTATCTGTCCTGAGAATGTGAACTTGGGCAAAATATAAGAGATATAAACATCCAAGGTAGAGAAAACAGAGCCAGCAGGAAAAGTGATATTCTTCGAATTCATGAGCCTGCACTCAGCAGCACAGACATCTACGTACCACTGAGTGTGCCAACGCCACATACCAGCACATGGTCTATCTGGTTTAAGATCCCCTCTGTGACTGGCAAGGAAAAGAGCACAATTACATTTATCACCTGTCTCTCTAAAGATGAGTTCCTGCCAAATCCCCAAACATTAATATTTCCTACACCAGGAGTCACTCTTTAAGTATGTACATTGTGGATAATTTCCACTAATTTTTAGTCTTAAATATAGGAAAGTTTCCAGGCTGTCTATAGAATGTGTGAATATATAGAGGGGAAATTTAAACAGAAAATTTTCTATTTATTTGAATTACTACCTTAGAACTCAGAGGGTTTTCTTGAAGTGCTTTAAAGTTTCCTGGAATTTCCTAGATCCTCATCTAGTTCTTTGTGTTTTATACCATACAATCCAGTATATAAAATTGCATTGAAATTCAAGTTTGCAGGTGCTAATGTATTAACATATATCCACCCTCTTTCTTAAATTATTGGTTCCCCCTTGAATTTTAGATATGCTTGTGGTAGAAACTGCTTTGTCCACAAATCCAGCTCTTCTAGCTATCACTGGTAGGGACAACATATTCTTAGCCTTTGGCCAACATCTTATCAGAGAATCTGGTCATGTAAGTGTTCGATAGTGCACCTATACATAGTCTGTCCGTTTCCCACCTAACCCTGATGGAGACACTCAGTACCGACTCAGCCAGCTGGGGCAGTGGTCAAAGCAGACTCCAGTGATCTTTTGAGTGGCCATATTATTAGGTAGGCTTATTATGCAAGATTCAAACAATTATAAATTCCTTTCTTCTGTGGGGGAAAACAATCCTGTGCATGTTTACATTTGAGACTGTGTAAGAAACCCAATTCCATGTAGTGTGTCCTGCATCATATCAATCTGTAGGTGCAGCCATCACAGGAGGCTCAGAAACCCAGTCACAAAGATTTTAGCATCCTAAATGGCTTTAGGTGTGGCTTTGCTTTGATAACACTTTTGGCCCTTGAGCTATTGGTTGCTGTAGGGGAAAATGTGCCTTTTAAATGTTCTTTGGACTCCAGGATGTTTATGGAACAAATCTTTGCACAATGTATGTTTCTTACCAAATCTAAAGTAAAAGTTATAGAGATGCTTCAGTGGCTAAGAGCGCTGGAGGCTCTTGTAGGGACTGTAGTTTATTTGCCAGTACCTACATCAGGTAGCTCTAAACCACTTGAAACTCCAACTACTGGGAATTTGATGCCCTCTTCTGGCCTCCATGGGAACTGCACACACAAATACACATGCACATACACAGACACACACACATGCAGCATACACATAAATAAAAATAAATCTTGAAATTAATTAAAGACTACAACTAATTTGAGAGGCTGACAGAGGTATCAATGACTAAGACACAAGTTGTTAAGATCCCGTTGTTTCCTATTAAATGAGCCATGATTGCATTCGTCAAAGCAAGTGTCATCAGGAGTTACTCACTGTGGCTGCCACATAGATTAAGTCAATAGAGAGAGTGCTACTATAATTAAAACTGAAACTCTGAATTTGTTCCCTTCATTCCAGAAGCTTTTAAATATAACTTGTCTCTTGTTAAAAGAGTGACTTCTACATAAAATTGTTTTTTAAAAAGTAACATTTGGTATCAAGTAACTACCCACTTGACATATTTCAAGAAAAAATATATATATACCACTGAATGTCTGATCTCAAAGACAGAATACCCACATGCCTTCCTTGTTCCTTCTGTGAACTCAAGACACAATGTCTTCCAAGATCTCTTTGGCAGTTTGCCTTAAAGAAAAAATAATCCACTACCTCATTAGGGTTTCATTCAATTAAAATTAAAAATAAATGAAGGCATTTAGTCAAAAGATGACTGAAAATGAAGCCCTCAGTGGGTCCTGCTCTTGCTTGGAAACCTGCTCTTTCTGCATCTTGGCACATAAAGCCATCGGTTTGGCCTGATTTATGGTATTTTAGGATTCTGATGCCATTGACACTATCGCATACAGCTGGACTCAGGTGTGAAGAGTTTGTGTGTTATCTGCAAAGAAATTCAACTGCAAGTTTTACATATTTGGTGGCTTTCATCCCCCTTTTCTGCTTAGAAGTCCAGATCCTCAACTGCATATTTCTCTGTTCCCAAAACATGGAAATAGTAGTCTTCTAGAGGACTTTAAATCCTGCCTGAGAGTCACATACTTGTGTGACTCGAAGAAATGCAGGAATTGTAGGCAGAGCTTACAAAACATGTTCTAAAAGTACTGTGGTGCGTTGGTGAAGGGAACGATGGCTTCGTTCTTCTTTTTTACCCTAAGCAATCATTCAATTAGCAATGCTTTCATGGGAAACTTTAAGTACTTAATCAGTTTAAATCCGTGTCTAGATAGTAGCCAAAGCAGGTCTGTGGTCCCTCCCTCCTGGCATTCCACCCCCAGCTCCCTTCCATGTCCCTCCATGTTTACTGAGTCACTCCCTTCTCTGTCATTCCTTTCTTCTTTTCTCTCTCTGTCCTCCTTGTCCCTTCTTCCTGCCTCTTTCCTTCTCTCCCATCCTTCCCCATGAAGCCTGCTGCGACAGTACTAGTAAATTTTAGAAAAGCAGCACCCTTCTCTGGGAAGAACACAATCTGCCCAGCTGTATCATCGTGTATTAATATGCTGTTTAAATATAGAATCCCCCTTTTTGGTAAATTGTAAGTTCTGCTGCCTCCTCACCGCCTGTTCCTGTGGGAACAAAAAAAGTCATATTTTGGGTCTTTGTGTCAAGATAACAAAAAAATTAATTTCAAAACCAGCAAGGAGAAAACTGTTAGCCCAGAAGGTGAGTAAATGCCGCAGTCACTAGTGCTTTGACTTTAAGATAGGAAGGAAAAGTCTTCTGGAAAGTTGCAGCTCTGAAGGCTGTGCAGCAGGCCGAGCAGCCAGGGCAGACCCCCACCCCAGAGTGATGGCTGAGCCCCTGTGGATTGAAGGCAAGCACAGGAGTCACCAGAACTGACAACCAGCCCCAGCCTTCCCATCCCGTCTTTTTGCTGGGGACACTGTGTGGAGGGAATATCTCCAGGTCTATCTACCTATCTCACCTCTACCTACCCATTCAATCACTCAGTCAGCCAAGCATCTACCTACCATCTATCTCTCATCTATCTATATCACCAACCCACCCACCTTGTCTTCATATTATCTATCCTGCTCTATCTGCAATCCAGCCATCTAGCTAACTAGCCTGTTATCTTCCTACTTACCATCTATTTATCATCAATCTATAATCTACCTACCCACCCTTGGTATAAGTATTAATCGCTTATTGATGTAAATATCACCATACCTTCTCTATTTTCCTACTATCTATATATAGATCACTCACTAACCATCTGTCTCCTATTAGTTGTCTAGTACTTACCAATTCAGCTGTCTATCGACTCTCCACCTTCGTATCTGTCTGTCCATTGTTTGTATCTATTGTCTTTCTACCTGTTTGTCTATATCTAGTGTCTATGGAGGTACATACATTTTCTATCTCTCCATCATTTACCAAGCCTATACCCATCGACCTTTATATATATCTACGTATCTAATTATCCCTCTGTCTATAGATACTTTCATTTGTCCTCCTCCTCTTCCTCCTCCTCCTCTTCCTCCTCCTCTTCCTCCTCTTCTTCCTCTTCCTCCTCCTTCTTTTTCCTCCTCTTCTCCTCTTCCTCCTCCTCCTCCTCTTCCTACTCCTCCTCTTCCTCCTCTTCTTGTCTTCTTCCTCCTCCTCCTTTTCCTCCTCTTCTCCTATTCCTCCTCCTCCTCTTCCTCCTCCTCCACTTCATCTTCATCATCCTCATCATCTTCACACCACCTTTTCGTCTCCGTGCATAAAACTGGAACAAGTCCATAAACAGTCCACTCATTTGGTGACTGCTCATGGCCCCTTGGAGCTGGCCTCCCTGTGCAGGAGCTGGCCTTCATGCCTCCCAGCTTCCCACTCACAGCTTGCATCCTCTGTAGGAGGATCACAGACCTGCTGCACACTCTACGCTCCTCCTCATGCTGCCTTGTGCTGTGAGTTTGTGGACCTAGATTGCTTCCCAGCCCACACTGTTCTTTGTTTAGTTATCTTAAGATCAGAGTTGTTCTCCAAGACTGAGCTCGGGAAGAAACTCTTCAGCAAACTTCCCTATGCTGTCTGAGAGGGGATGCATTCCTGACTGCACCTTCACCTTTTAACACACACAATTTTAAACCCTATGACACTGGGCAGTAAGTCTTATTGTAACTGAAAATTATCACGAATAAGAAACTATATCAATAAAATATATCAATTAATTAGTTCAACAAATTAAAAGCCAAGCAGTGCTGTTTTATGCTGGGTAGCACAGTACACACTAACTAAATCAACGGCTCTAACTTCATCACATTAAAAGTTTTATTTTATCTCCACTCATTCACTCTGGCTTATAAATATGCAAAGTCAATATTCTGGGTGATATCGCCAATAAAAGTAAAGAAGTTTCCATGCCTTGGTTAGGTAAGACTGAACAAGGGCTATAGGCAGTTTGGTAGAAGAAACTCAAAGCTGAATGCTGTGACCAGGAACAAAACACAAGGACCAAAATAGCAATGGTGTGAGCGCTGTGCCCATCCTCTGCCAACAGCAGATCCAGATGTTACCAACTAGAAGAGGCGCCCTGGGGCAGAGGTGGTATCTCCCTGCCCTCAGCAGGAACTGCCCGTCACTCCAGCTCCTTGATTCATTCTTACGCTGCCCTTACAGAGGCTCCAAGAAGAATCGTCAAAATAGTGAGGAATAATAGGAACCCCAAGTACAATACATTAAGGACTGAAAGCTTAATCAGAGAGGCAGGCCAGGGAAATTGAAATAATCCAAGCCAGGCAGGAGAGGTAATTACAGCAATAAAGATGGCTCCTACCCTGCTGCACAAAATCTTCCTCATTGAGTCTGGATCTCCAAAAGCCTGGCAGCCAGGGGTAGCAATCCACTAGCTCATCCACATGAGAAAAATCTGCTGCGATGTGTCCATAGACATTATATCATCAGACAGCAAATTTTATATCTGTGCAATTTTAATTCACAAATCTAGCATGTTAAAACGTAAATAAGAATATTGTCAGGGAACGACTGAAATGGTGGATTGTCTGCTTAAGGATAATGGAGTGGGCAGCAAAGCTGACCTTTAAGAACTGAAGACAAGGTCCAATTAATAAAGAATACACAACTAATCAAGTTAACAAAAAATAAGGAATTTTATACCAACCATTATCATAATAAAACTCAGATTCCACTCCCTTTCCCCGGGCACCAGCTTGTTTTGCAATTATACTTTTCTAAATCAATGACTGACGGTACAAAACTTTAAGTACTTTCAGTAGAACTATCTGTGGAACATTTAATATATTTATGCTACCAGTTTAAATTACCATAGATATGGTAGATGGACTTGAGTTGAGGTAGTTTACTGAAATTATAACCTTAATCCATGACTAGTAAGGCATTAGTCATTATTTTAAAACCCACAGTACTAGACAGAGACAGGTAAAATCCATCTTTATTTGTATTATTATAATTAAAGTCAACATTACAATGCTTTTCTTTAAAATAACACTATCAATAAAAAGGACACAAATCCACATTAAAACTCAATGTGGATTTTACTTGTGTGTGTCCAGAGTGTCTTGAGCTTAATTAATTAACAAAATTACTGTTTAAAATACAACAGGAATGACCTGCTGCATTGTCCTGTCTACCACACATGCTCCTGGAAACCACACATTACTTCCCACAGCTCTTTGGAAGCAATTGAAATGAGCCTGCTGCATCCTGCTACAGGGAAGATTGTGAGTAAAAACTGTGCAAGTTGCAGCCTTCAAACGAAAGACGCAATGTTTCTATGGTGAGTAATACTGGGGGCTTGGAGAGCTGTATAAAAGAGAGACCGCCAGAGCACGGAGGAGCAGACCTGGTGGCTAGTTCCCAACCGCGCCAAGTTTCTCCGGGTGCCCGAGAAAGAGAAGAAAAGTCCTGTCTGCCTCTGAAGGAAAAGGAAATGCAGCTGCTTCTCCCTGCCCAAGAGAAACTGCTGCCTAGAGCCTTCGTTAGGGTTGTAACTTCTCAGCCTAAGCTGAGTGAGGCTTGAAAGATGTTCTTCAGAGGGAGGTCCCCCCATGGGTGTATGCACATGCGCGCACACACACACATCATACACACACACACACCGCCCCCACACTCACCACACACCCCTCACCTCACATACATATACCACACCACACATACCACACACACACGTTCTACAAAATCCAAGAATGTAAAATCCACAGTCAAGATGGAAAACCATGCACGTCGCAGTTGCTCTGGGCTGGATAGAAAACCATGCATGTTGCAGTTGCTCTGGGCTGGCTTCTTCTCCTCAGAAGCGGACTGCGACTACCTCCCCTTCTATGTTTCATTTTTGTTTCTCTTACTGCCTGTATTAAGTAACTCTGCTGACATTTGTAATTCATGCTCCACAGAGATGTTTCTTTAAGAAAAATACTCAGAATATTAGTCAAGCAAAAAGTGTAAATTTTCAAATGATTAAACTTTTATGGCTTTTAGCAGCAACAAATAATTCAGGGGTGATAACAGTACCCCACTCAAAACATAATGCGAATAGCAGAGAAATGTAGCACCAGGCATAATTATTATGATTATGCTTTGGGGCTTCTAATGGAGCTCTGTAAGTATGAGACTAGTAAACAGTTCTCAGTAGCTGTTCAAGATTGTTTTCATTGGCCTTCAAGTGTTGAGGAACGTGTGGGGCAGGGAGGGACACAAAGTGTTCATGAATTATAAATTTTAATAACTCCATGGTATTTGTGCAGCTATCTAAGAGTATTATGAAATTATATGAAGCATGCCTATCCTCCACGAGCCAGTGACGAATGCGTGGTGACTTGTCTTTGGCAAGGCACCCGACTTCTGAAAAGACTCCCAGACAGGAATCATTGTGCAGAGGTTTAGTGAGCTCCGGACGCCATGCTCACCATGACCAGAGCTGCAGCTTTAGGACTTGAGGTTAAGGCAGCTGGGTGGTCAGAGAAAAGAAGACTGGCAGGTACGAGGTACAGCGTGAACTGGGTGGTCAGAGAAAAGAAGACTGGCAGGTACGAGGTACAGCGTGAACTGGAACTGAGGATGGCACAGGGGCCGGGCAGGTAAGAGATTTGGTGAGAGAATAGTTCCATTGCTCCTCCTTTTGTAACAGCCATTGTGTGTGTGTGTATGTGTGTGCTCATAAGTGTGTCTGTGTGGCACATACACATGTGTTCATGTGTGTGAACATCGGTGTGAACATCTGTGTGTGCATGTGCAGGTCAGAGGTTAAAGGTGAGTTGCTTTGTCAATTTGTCTACCTTGTGTTTTGAAACGGTTGCCTCACTGAACCTGGAGCTAGCAGGCTTGTGCAGGACGGCTGCCCAGTAAGCTCCAGGGATCTGCCCGCTTCACCTCGCACACTGGAAATCAGACCCACACACTACACCTTTTACACTGCTGTTGATGATCCCAAGTCAGGTCCTCATACTTGTGTCGAAAGCACTTTAGTGACTAAGAATCTCTCCAACAGCATGACATGCAGGCTGACAGGTAAGAAATGGTTTCCTACCGCGGTTCTGAACACCATCTCATGTGTCTGCTTTGGATAAAGGCCTGCGTGGTGTGCTCATGTCCAGTCAGGTCCTGCTTTCTGACTACTCTGCTGTCCATGCTCTGCACTGTGAGCTCCCTGTAAGATTCACACTTTGTAAATGTTTTCTCTCTCCTGCAGCTGGCTCGTCACCTGCTGGAGTGTTCCCTTTGTAGGGCAGAGATTTCTCCATTTAACACACTGTAACGTTCTGCTTTTTACTCTGAGGGGGCGCAGAATGGGAGCCATGCACACACACATGCACACACACATACATACACACTTGGTGGGAAGGTAAGTTAAGGATCCCTATTCAAAATATTTCGAGCGGAGCTGCCGCATTATCTAGCCACCTCGCTGCTGTGAGCAGAGGCAGAGGCAGCGAAGCCTATGTGGTGGCTCCTGTGCTCTGATGTTCACTTTGAAGTTGGTTGTTATGGTAACTTCTATACTCTAAGGTCCAATGCAGTTCATTTTCATAATGCAGAAGAAATGGAATCAATCTAGGTGATCCCGGGTAAGAAAATAAAGGCATTGTAAACATGCAGAATGGAATACTATTCAGCATTAAAAAAAGAAGGAAACACTATCATTTGTAACAAAGCGGATTAACTTAACAGAAGGTAGATTTAATGACATAAACCAGGCACAGAAAGGCAAAGAATACAGGTGAAATAGTACAGGTCATTAGCAGGTGAACTATAACAACAGCAGATGGCAGAAAAGTGATCATGTGAGGTTGGAGGTGAGGTGATGACGAGATGTTGGTCAAAAAACACAGAACGAAAATGATCCAATAATTACAAGTTCAGGTCACCTCTTGTAAAGCTGGTGATTATATACACAAACAGAAAACAAAGCATACAGATTTAAAACGTTCTCCAAAAGTGGTCAGGCTAGATGGAGAACCACATCTGACAGCTTATTTATGAATTACAAATACCGATTCAAAGACTAGAAATTGCAAATGTCTTCAGGGGAGGTGTGGCAGAAAGGATGGGTCCCAACTGTGACAACTCAGAGAGTGGGCAAAGCCAGGGCTTAGCAGAACTATTTTCATATTAAGAGGATTATCTTGGTCAACATATTGAGAGCCTTTGATGAGGACAACATTAGAGACAGTGAGCAGGTAAGAGGTCCTTGAGTGAAAAACACCGTGGGACTCTGAGTTGAGTTATCTCATAATCTGCTTACATTCAATTGCACTTTAAAACATGAATTAAGTGGGAAACCATGGCAGAACCACACACACTCAGCTATTCTGGCTATTTGACAAGTGGTATCTTTTATTCAGTTAACTTGCAAACATCTTGTCAGTCTCTGAGCCCTCTTCCTCCTGCTCTTCCTGGACAGGAATTCTGGGTTCCACAGGGAACAGAGCCTAGGGAGTATCCACTGACTCCCAGAAGTTAGAGCTGCCCGTTGTGCCCATCAAAGCTTTTCAGAGACAAATTCTCAGTTAGATCCCAAACCTGCTCAAGTTCTCCAGCAGCAAAGACAACAACACATTGCAAGGTCAATCAAAGAGCCAGAAGGTACAGAGCTTTGCTCAGAGCATCGCAGGGGAACAGCTCCTATGGTTACAGCCTGGAATGCCAGAGGCCCAGGAGTCATAGGTTTTCCAATGCCACAGATCAGTCCCCCAGGAGATCTCAGGGGTCACAGCCTCAGGGATGAGTCCTTCCAATCTTGTGGCCACTACTTTATCCATAAGGCAAGGTACAGCTTGATAATTACTCAACATACTTGTTAATAGTTTAATAGTTTGACTGTTTTGTACATTTATATACAGAAATGTAGTTGTTTTCTCCTCCGTCCTTGTTCCTCTCCTACTAGAAACCACCCCCCAGAAATGCCCCTCCAACTTCTATAGCTCCTTTCTGAGTGTGACTCACTGAGTTTAATTAGAGGGACTTGCTGAAGTGAGGGTTGGGAGGACTTATCAGAGCAGAGGCAACCAACCAGTGGTTCCACCACGGAGAACGATATCCATCCCCAACATCTCCTCATCAGCTGGTCATTAAAAGGCAAGTTTCAGCAGCATCAGAAAGTACCATCGTTTGAATGATTTTTGAAAAAGATTTTATCTTAAACTATCTGTAGGTGCGTGTGTGCAGGTATCCAGAGGAAGCCAGGGTAATCGAATGCCTAGGAGCTGGAGTTACAGGCAGTTCTGAACCACCCTACATGGGTGCTGGGAACCAAATTCGGATCATATGAAAGAGGAGTGCATGTTCTTAACTGCTAAACTATCTCTCCAGTCCCTGATAAATATATATATATATATATATATATATATATATTCCAAGAGACAACAGACATCTTATTGGAATTCAGAGTTTATCTTTGAATTCTGCTTTTGAATAGATTTTTCATCAACTAAACTATTTCATCTAAAGCTATGAAAATAAAACTCTGAGGGTTTAAGCATCACTGTTACATTGTCTTGCTGTTTTGAATCATTTTATGTCTTGGGTTTTGCTTTTGGAAAGTATAGACTTCAAAAGAAATGTTTTTAAGTTTAAAGTGAGGATCCTGGAGATGCCCATTTCCCTTGCTAGCTTATTTGACATATTCTATACCAAAGATATTCCATTGCAAGTCACACTTCCCAATGATTTTTCCATAATTCAAAGAGAACATTTGACCTTCCAGAGATCAGTTGTCTACTGATATGGGACACTCCTTTGTCAATTTTCTCCTCTCTCCTCTGTCAGTGTGAACCACAAGATGTTGAGAGCTCTAAATACACAGTTTATATAACCTGATTATTTGTGTGACTTTGTGGATGTCTGTGTCAATTGTTTTAAATTCTATATAGAATACAAAATATTGTACCCTTAAATTGCTCAGAATAGATAGAAAAGCATAATTAGTATACTTTGAAACATCATTAACATACCTTTCTTCCTGTTTTTGTAGATAGCACCCCCAAATTTCTGAACATCTGATCCCAATGAAATTGTAAACTAACATCTGTTTTTGCTGTTGTTGTTGTTTGGCTTTTATTTTTGAATCAGGGTTTCACGATGTTGGCCAAGGTGGCACAGGACTCACTAAACAATCTAGGAGGAACGTCAACTTCTGACAAGTCCACCTCAGCGTCCCAGGTCCTGGGATTAGAGTCATGAATTGCGATATCCAGTATCGTCTTCTTTTATGTTTAAACTGTTTTCATTCAACACAGATGAACACAGCACTGCCCCCACCAGTGGGCTTTACAGTTTACAGTTTTCCTTCTTCCTGACAGGTCCTCCTCCCACCTCCAGACTGATAATGCTCCTGAGTCAGCACAGTCCCTCTGCTCACCTTGCCTATCCTCCACAGACAGAATGGCTTGCTGCTCTCTCTGAACTCAGTTCCCTGCTGACTGATCAGTGAGACTCCTCCTGTGATCCTACATCAACATGAATGGACACTGTGTGTCAGACTGTAGGACACAACCCATGTTCCTCTACATTATTTTATTATCTTTATTTTACGTGTGAGTGTATTGTCTGCATGTGTCTAAATGAATCTATTGTGCAGTGCCAGAGGCAGAGGTCAGAATAGGATGTCAGATTTCCCTGAACTGGTGTTACAGGTGGTTAACTGCTATGTGGGGGCTAGGAACTGAACCTAGGTCCTCTGCAAAAGCAGTCAGTGCTACTAACTGTGGAGCCATCTCTCTAGCCCCTATATTTTTGATATTTTAAGTTACATTTGTCAAATCCATCATTTTAAAATGATTGACTATTGATGTATGAGTTGGTAATTGTCACATCGCTAAAAGTGTGAGTCAGGGTGAAAGAGAGGCTCAGTGGTGCAGAATCCATATTGTTCTTGTAGAGGACCTGAGTTCAGTTGTCAGCACCCACAGAGGGCAGCTCACAACCTCCAGCACCATCCTCTGGTCTCTGTGGCCACTGCACTTACATGCAGACATCCAGACACAGACATATAAAAAATAAAATAAAATTTTTAAAGTATGACTCTGATGAATAAATTATCCACACAGGTGGTCGAGCCAGTTGACTATAACCAACAGCAGAAATATGTTGTGAATCTATGTGTAAAGGGACTTGGAGATGGCTAAAACTGATTTCTGCCCCAATGTTCTATGAGTTGGCTCAGCAAAGGTCCCACATGGTGTGGGGATCTGGTTACTGAGCAAGGCAAGCAAATCCTGATACCCTAAAGGGATGGCAGGTGTCTGACCTGCTTTGCCTGTGTGATAACCTGGCCCCAGGAAGCTACTGTAGATATGAATCTTCCTTTCCCCCAGCCCAGACCAGAACCAGGTTTTTGGGTTTCATTTCCTCGTTCCTGAACTTCCACAACCTTCTCGCCTTTACCCCAACACCCTACCTTTCCCGCCTTCTGTAACGGTCAGGAGGCTTCCCTATATAAGCCCCTGCATTGGCTCTAATAACCGAACTACCCACCGACGCGTAGTCTCCCGGGAGGGAACTCCTCCCGCCGCACTCTGAGCCACCTGAGGTCCCGTTCGATCGTCCTCCATTCTCTGGCATGGCTGGAGCACAACAGCCATGCTGGAGATGGAGACGCACCCACAACATGGAAGACGTGCTTTGGGGCCTGTATTAGTGATCTTGAATTAAGGATCAGGAGGTTTGCAAAAGGAAGTTTCTTACAGAAGTTGGCTGTTTCTCTCCAGGTTGGCTTCTTGGTGGAAAGTCATGGGCAAAGATGATGTGATACGAAAAGAATCAAAGAGAGATGATGGAGCCAAGAAGTCCTTGACACCCTCTTTTCAGGAAGGTTAATTTCACTTCTGCCAAGTTAGTATGCTCTTCATCATACATATCTTCAACATGAGATAAAATTAACAGGCAAGAAATAAACAGAAAAAGGAATTTAAATGTACGTGACACAGGCCACTGTGTCCGTGATCAGTACAGTCTCCATGCTAAAAGCCCATCCGCATTTGTCTGAAAATTAACACTTCCTAGAATCAGTGGTGTCATACACATGCAGCACAGTCACAGATGCATACTCATTCCACATCCCAAGTAAAATCAACCCCAGGGATTTGCACAGTCCATCCATGCCATCTTTCTCCAACCTTCACACCCCCATTGGGACCCATTTCATCAAACTCATCTCCTTAAGACACGGGAAGAACCTACCTTAATTTTGCAAAAAATGTCTTTAAGTTGTTTTTCAAAAAGTTATATGATAAAAATAGTCTTCTATGAAGGGATATTTGTCAGTTTCCATATTCAGAATGAAACTGGAGCCAAGATAGAACCAGAAAGAGGTAAAACAGACACTTAATGTCAGAAAGAACTGGGTTTATTGAAAAAATGGGCTGAATATTGATTTGTGGGAAGAGGAAATGCAATGGGGCAGGAAAATTAACGATGTTGATGGCTGTTTTATTTCAGAAGAAAAAAGAAAAAGGATGAAAAGTCAAAACAAGGTCAAAACTATAAGAAAACAAGACGTGGATCCATGCTTGACCAGGACGGGGAGCACTGGTCTGGAGAGGCAGGCACAGTCTGGTCCAAAGTCTACGGCTTTCTTTTGAGAGTTGGTGCATACTTGTGAAGGAGAGAAATCCACAAACTTCTCTGTGGAAATCCCTAACCATGTGACAAAGACCACAGATTGTAAGAAGAAGAGGGGACCTCCCAAGCTCTGAGGGTCCAAGGGGACCCTGCACAGCGTGGAACACAACGGTTGCTGTCTGCCAGAGATTCTGGAAGCAGACTGAAGACCTCAGACACTCAGCCCCCTACTCAAAGGGAAATCTCTTAATCACACTTTATGAAATACAATTTCCACTCTTGGCTGTCATTTTTCCTGCTCTGTAGAACCTGGGAAAACAGTGTTCAGAAATTTAGATTTACCTGAAGGATGGCACAGTTCCACCTTGAGAGACAAAACAACAGGACAAATAAATAGACAAATTAAGTAAAAATGAGTGCCATGCTGCTGGTCACCATACAAGTAACGTATGCTCAATGGAACTCAGCATGCAGGAACTGCAGGTCAATGGCACAGAGAGAAGTCACCACACAGGCCCCAATGGGAAGGAGAAAACAAAGGGGCTAGGGAGAAGTCATTATACACCAATCACTCAAGAAGGAGGAATGCAATCAGTTAACATATTCGTCTTCTATTCTTAGTGCCACTGGGGACTGTTTGTAGAAATTCTTGGGCTAAGCCACATCCCTCATTGTATTTTCACAATTTTAAAGTTTGCTTTTCATGCTTCAGCCTTTAATTCATCCAAAGTTACTATGTGCACGTGTTTTAAATGGGACCTTGCATCTTTAAATGGAAGCAAGCAGTCCCAGTGCCATTTATTGGAATGATCTTCTACTTTGCAGTATCTCTGAATTTGTGTGAATAGCATGAGGGCCCTTGGCGGGCCCCAGTGCTCCTTCATTACTGAAGCTTTATAAGACATATTTTGTCAAAGTTTTCACATTTTCTCACTCTTCATTTTTTGTGTAACTGGCAACTTGTCTATTGTCAGAGTATTTCCTCTTTCATAAATCTCTTTCAAGTCTGCTTGTCTGTGTCCAATCAGAACTACGGTTGTCATTAATACAATGGCAGTTAATCAATGAATGTCCAAGGGGACTTATGATGGTTATTTATTTAGAGATAAGGTCTCACACTTTAATGCCCAACTTGGCTTCAAATTTGCAATAGTCTTGCCCCTGCCTCTGGAGTGCTGAGAACACAGGCACATGTCACCCACCCAGCTGATGACTTCTGAATTTCTGAAACTGAATGTTCAAATTTAAAGCTATTTGCAATGTCTGACTTTGTGTATATTTTAAATGCTCTGCAACATCTAATTCTAACTTTCTGATATGCTCATTCATTGTATTCACTAATATTAAGTTTCACTTATAATTTTTGAATATTTTATTTGTAAATATAAAATTCACTTCTAGTAACTTTAGATTCCACTCAAAATGATGGCATTTTAAAATTAATCTTAAAAGTTTTTGGTAGAAAATAGAATTACAAATATATTATCATTGCAAGGTCAGGAAGCTTATATTTTTAATCATACTTCCTTGAAGATAATGATACAGTTTTGTGTCCTCTTTCATAATTCCACAATTGTCCTGTGTTTTCAGAACTTCTGACCACCCTAAACCAAAACCACAACACATGGACTCTTTGAATATGAAACAGTAGATACCATTTTGAACCTGACTTTTAATCAGAACTGTTTTTACATTAAGAATAATGTTTCAAGCTGCAGAGGGAGAAATGAAATCAATGATCCCACCCAGATGTAAAGTCTAATAAACACAACAAAAACTGGTCTGGAAAACTATCTCTATTGGTACAGTAGTGACACACTCACCTTGGGGGTAATCGATAACTGTCTAATTAGACCTGGGGCCCACTCGGTGGGAAGGAACTCATGTGTGGCACTGTAAACACAGGCAAGTAAACACATGGGTGGAGAGGTCACAGATCCCAGAGAAAACCCAACTTTGTCAAGTCTCTAGACCAATATAATTTCTTATTTTATTCTAAATGTATCCTTACGTGGTCAGACAAGTGCACCACTCACCACGCAACAAAGAAGCTTCCTTTTGCAACAGATGGAGACTATTACAGACTTCTAGAACTAGTCAAATGTGAGGTGCTCAGCCCTATGACACATCTGCAAAGCAGCCTCTACACCTACAGCTCAGGGAACATGCTGAACAGGGGACAGAAAGACCATTGATACTATCAACTCTTGTCAGCAAAGCTTCCTCATGCAACAGATGGTGATTAACCCAGAAAGCCACAACTGGTCAAAATGTAGAAAATAAGGACTGCAGAGTGCACATCTCTGGGTAGGACACCTGTATCAAACCACCTTCATCAAACCACCTACATCAAACCTTTATCAAACCTCTTCCACCCAGGGCTCAGGAATCACTGCAAAAGAGCGGATGGAAACCTAAGAGGCAGGGATGATATATGACTACAGGGAACAGTCTTCCAGTCAGCTGGGAAGATGCTCATATGAACTTAGAGCAATGGTGACAGCATGCACAAGTCCCACGCAGACCCAGACAAAAACTCACACAAGTGCACACTAGGGAACACAAACCTGACTTGATACACCCTAACATACGTGACAGAATGCAGGACGTCATGGGGGAGGGATATGCGGATGTGGATAAGGTAAGGAGCCGATATAGTATTAAGGTGTACTGCGTGAAATTCACAAACATTCAATTTAAAAAAAGAAAGAAAAGATAAAGGGCAAAGAGAATAATGTTTCCTGGGCCAGGCACTGCAGTGCCTGTGGGAGGCAAAGGCAGGCAGGTTTCTGAGATCAAGCCTAGCCTGGTCTCTACAGAAAGTTCTAGCTCAGCCAGGGCTGCAGGGAGAACCTGTCTCAAAAAAGAAAAAGAAGAATATTTCCTGCAGATTTTTGTAGATGTAATTTCAGTTACCCTTTATACAGCAAGACTGACATCATTTATCACGTTAGAGAAGCTCCTTCTGTCCCTAGTTTGCAAATGTCTTTATTCCAAAGAAGTGTAAAATTGTTATCACACACTTTCTTACTTCTTCCGTAAGAGTCATGAGACTTTTACTTTTTATTTTATTCGATAAGTGTGCCAAATGTAAGTGTTTCTAATGCTAAATCCCCTTTGTATTCTTGATTAAAAACTATATATTGCAAAATTACCTGATTAGCATTACGCTTTGTTTACAAATAACTCTGGTGGGATTTTGTACCTATATTCATGAATGAAAGTGGCCTGGATTTCCCCATGTTTCCAACACACACACACACACATGTATGTATATATGTAATCTGTTCCTTTGGCCTCTTACCTCGATATTCTTCAATTTCCTGGCAGTATATATAAATGGCGGTCATCTGTAGCTTCATCGTGTGGGCATGAATTCCCTGGGCACCATCTGAACATAGCATACCCTTCTTAGAAAGGTGTTCATCCTCAGCTTGTCCTTTCTGTGTCTCAGCTGGGGACCATATTGCTTCACAGGGCACATGAGGCAACATGTGAGGCATTCAGAGTTGCTGGGCATTTCAAGTATTGTCAGTGGTAAAACTAAGCACCCTAAAATGTCCAGCCAGCTATTCTGTAGATCCACCAAGGGGAAGTCATTCGCAAAAGTGGGCAGGACCCCAGCTGGAAAACCCCAAGTTAAGGAGTCAAAGTGACTTTCAACTCTATCACATTGGTGAATTAAAACCTCCTAGAAATAGAAGCTTTTTCAGATTAAGTCATATGAAGCATCTTGGCCTCTTTCCTTTGCATTTCAACCAATGCTGAACATGACAGATGTCCACTACCCCCCCCCCCGAGACAACAGGGTTTTTCTGTGTTTTTTTGAGACAGGCTCTCACTGTAGTCCAGGCTGTCCTAGAATTTACCATGTTGACCAGGCAGACTTGGGTCTCACAATATCTGTTTCCTGAGTACTGAAAATAAAGGCATGGGTCACCATGCCTACTCGACAACAGGATTTTAAATAGTAAAAATTCATTACAACTGCTTATAGAAATTAAAACAAAATGTCATGAAGAACACCATATCCTAGGGGACGCTGAGCATCCAGGTCCACATTCAGCACTGCACGCTCCTTTGTATACCTAGGATCACAGAACTGAAGGTTGTCTTGGGGCGGGATTGGGTTATGCACCCGATTTACACACACATAGGGGGTTAGGAAAGGGATCTCACCTGTTAAGTGCACATGCTAGTCTTCCAAAGGACCCAAGTTCAGTTCCCAGCATCCACATCCAGCAGCTCACAACTGCCTAAACTCCAGCTCAAGATGATTCAGTGCCTTCTTCTGGACACATGTACACACACACACACACACACACACACACACACACACATGCACATATATACATTCATGAGACTAAAAATAAAATAAATCTGAAAATAAAATAGTAAGTTCCAGCAGGCAGGCTGGGGCTAGAGATACTCTGCTATAATTGATAAACGAAAACAATGACAAAAATGATTTCATGGAGCCAATAAAAATGTGAAGCAATAGCTCCTGCCAAGCAAATGTTTCCGGTCCTTCATGGTGACTCTGAACAGGGAGTGGACAGTTTGTCTGAACAAGACAATTGTCTTGAACAGGGAGTGGACAGTTTGTCTGAAGAACACAATTGTCTACAAAAGTATGATTTCTTTTAAACATTTAGCAAAAAGATGGTAGTTGAAAGGCCAATATTGCCTGCACAGTAGTGTTTAAGACTATCACTTTAGAGATCCTCATTCACTTTTGTAATGGTAGCACAGCAACATGGTAAGAATAAGCGTCAGTCTTACAAGTACAGATTATTTGAGTCATAAAACAGTGATTGATGTTAGCAAAGCACCTGTTAACTAGAAGCACATTACATAATTTAAGGACAAAACAAAGCCATCCTGTGTTAATGTTTTCCACTTACTGGTGATGTGAGAGAACTCAGAAACTGTCTCACAGTCTTAGCAATGCAAGCAGTTTGTGGCCATGGGTTTTCAAACAACAGTCCAGCAATTGTGTGAAGTATAATTGTGTGACGGTGAGTTCTATCAACTTGATACAACCTAGAAGTACCTAGACAGAGCACTGAACAAGTGTGGAGAAGACTGAGCACAGGTGATCATCTGAGCATTCATTCTCTCTGCTCCTGACTGGATGTGAGGTCACCAGCCGTCTCAAGCTCCTGCATTATTCCCTCTTCAGAGTGACAGCCCTGAACCTGGAATTATGTGCTGAAAGCAAGTCCTTTCCTTCCAAAGTTGTGTTAGGTCAGGGTTTTATTCACAGCAGCTAGAGTGGGTACCCTGTACATGGCACTTGGTGCTCCTGGGATGCATCCAGTCCCACTCGTCCCACCCTGCCCAGACCGCACAGGAGGTACCCAGTTTGCAGGCAGAGGTTCCCATTTCACGTGCCGCTCTTCACAAAAACTGGTAGAGCATGAGATGGTAACAAGTTTAAATAAACCTAAAAACGAATGGCTCCCACAAATAACAGTAAAGCATTAAGTGAGGAAGGAATGCAGGAGCGATGTGGGGTTCTTCACATGCACAACTTTCTTCTCTCTCAGAACTGGTGAATATGAAGCCAGAAGCACCTGAGGAAGAAAGGGCTCATTTTGGACATTCACCTTGACTTCTAAGAACCCTCATTCTGCACCACGCCTGTACCATGCTCCGGGTTCTCTGTCGGTTTCCCCCTTCCACAGGGGTCCAAGATCATCTACGAGGAACTAAGGAATGCCTTCTTGGTTGGTGACAGGAGGGCTGTTCGGCACTGTCGGAGATTTCGAAGCTCTGTCTTTATAGGGCAGACTCAGCCACAGTCATATCACTGGAGCTATTTCTGCCCTTAATTGCTAATTGTTCGAGCCTGCTCAGTGCTGAGGTGTGAGCTCTTCAACAGGCTCTGGGAAATCAACAAACCCTTTTCGGAAATGGATAGTCTCCTGAAAGATGGGTAGGGCCAGGAAGTATTCGATCACTTCATTTACTTTGGTTAGCCAACGTGTGATCCTTAGACGTGGAATTCTGAGAATATTTCCCTTTAATTATCTATGGAATTAAGTTCTTTCCTACCCAGTTACTTCCACTCTTTTCTGAGCTTTATTCTTCCGTCAGTAGGGCAGTGATCCACACAGTTCATAAACTCTCTGAAGGACACTGAGTTTACTGCGTACTATAAAAGGCCAGTTGTTCCCTTTGGTTATAGATTTAAGAAAAGATTTTTCAAGATCCCCAAGACTCCAACTTCTGAACACTATCTATCTTAGAAGTTTTGAATTATACACTAAAAATAGAAAATATGTATGTATGAAATAAATCTTGTAGAACAGTCTCAGAAAATATGCTCCAATAAATTTTGATATAGCCTAAATATATTTAAATAGGATTAATTTCCTTGGATATTTTGCATAAACACCTAATGCAACTAATGTTACTCTAATCAATTCCATCATAATATACATTTTAAAAAACACCTGTTCCTTGGACCTTCACTTTGCATGATGTCATTTCTATAAGATAAACATAACTAATTATGGCAATATAGATGGGGCATAGCTTATATTAAGTGTCCACCAGTGACTCAAGAGTCACTTGACTTCTAAGAAAGATAATGAATGCAAACCTTCTAGCTAAAATGACCACTGAAGAGCTTATGCATGGAATTGAGCTTCTGTACCCTCTCACTTTTTAAAATTACAAATATTCTGGACTAGTAGATGGCTCAGTTTCTAAGAGTACTGATTGCTCTTGCAGAGGACCAAGGTTCTGTTCCCAGCACACACATAGCAGCAAACAGTCGTTCCTTATTCTAGTACCAGGGGATCCAATTCCCTCTTCTGACCTCTATGGCATTACATGCATGGGTGCAACCAATTACTCATTCACATAAAATAAAAAAAATAATTTTCCATTATGAAAAATTCTATCTGTATGACTGAGTTAATCTTTTTTTCATTTCAATCAGCTATTTCTAAATTAAAAAACAAAATTTTAACAGGCCTACTTTTTTGCAAGTATTGCAATTCTATTTTTTGCTTTAACTTTTCTTTCAAAAATACCTTGAACCTTTACTTGTAAAACAGTCTGTCATATACATTTGTAATTCATTTGTAATTGGACATGGCTAAGATGGTGTTATTCTTATAGAAGTTCAAATATGAATTTTAAAATCTATCTAAAGCAAAGCCAATAAAATTATTTAAATAAGTATCTTCTGTGAAAACTGCAAATACTGAGATTCAGATATTGCTATGAAATGTCAGCTACTTTAATCTTAAGGTGCTGAGGTTGCAGCTCAGTGGTGGAACACCTGCTGATCACCTGCAAGATCCTGGGTTTGAGCCTCAGCACTACAGTAAAAAGAACAAAAATAAATTTGGGGCTACAAAACTTTTACATAGCAACTCCTGTTTTTAAGGAACTCCCTGGGTTATCAAAAAATCAATAAATAGATAAAGATAGGAAAGTGGAAAGAGCAAGTATTGTATGGGGACGAACAGAACAGGAGAGAGACGTGGCAGAGAACATGGCAAGAACACACAGACGTGTGGAACTGCCTGTGAAATCCATGATTACGTATAATCAACACATGCTAGTAACATAAATAATAAAGAGGCTGGATAGATGGCTCAGTGGTGAAGAGCACTGGCTGCTGTTGCAGAGGACCTGAGTTCAGTTCCCAGCACCCATGAGACAGCTAACAACCCTCTGTAACTCCAGTTCCAGGGGATCTGATGCCTTCTTCTGACCTCTGCTTGGCATTACATGACAGGGGTACACTTACACATATGCAAGCAGTATACTCATACACATAAAATTAAAAAATAATAAAGTATTTTAAAAGATAAATAATCAATAAATAAGTTAAAAAAATACTGAGTATTTGCAAGTAAGTCTGCTTGATGCTGGTTGAAAATTCAGAACAAAGAAACGCTTTGAAGTGGACTGTACACCAAACTGATCCAGTGCTAGCAGACAAGGTAACCATGACTGCATAACACGGAGCTCTGTATTCTAAACCCACCCCTTCAACTTTCCATTTCAGTTCTCCCATAAGATAGGAGTGGCCATAATATATGAACAGGTATTAAGATAAAAATTTATGGTCCTTGAAAGAAACACCCATTCAACTGGATAAAAATAAAAAGACCCCTTGAAACCTTCAGTATATTTCCGATGAAGAAAAATCAATGAAAGGACTGGAAATGAATCCCTGGGTGCCAGGTTTCAGTGTGGAAACCGTCATGAAGACCTGACAAGTGTTCCATTGTGAGACAGAGTAATCTCCACCTCTCTCCTGACCACCGATGTCCAAGTGGCTGAAGAAGACTCTGAAAACATGCAATGCGTGTTTGAGATCCCACTTCCTACAGCTATCTATCAACATGCTACCACCTGACCAGAGAAGCACCCTTTAGTAAGACTTGTGCATGGATCAGCAGGGATAGCAAATCAGGATGCCATAAGGCTGTGGTTTGAACCATTTCATTATGGGAGGACCACTTGGTGACCACAATGAGGCACTCACTGTTGCCATTTCACCTGAACTTTGCCCCTATAAATGTTTCCTCAATTTATTAGTGCTATGTAATTGCTGCCTAGCCCCCCCCACCCAAATTAAAGGAAACCAGGAAACTAGGGGTGGTGTAACAGAAATACACAGACACTGTCAGAATTAACTTTAAACTTGCTTTTAAAAGCTCCATCAACGGTGGCTGGAGAGATGGCTCAGCTGTTAAGAGCACTGGCTGCCCTGGCAGAGGACCCCGGGTTGATTCCCAGCACCCACACAGTGACTAACAATCATCTATAACTCTAGCACGAGGCACTCTGATGATGGCCTCTTCTGACTGCTGTGGACATTACATGACGCAGGTGCACTTACATGCATGCAGGCAATACACTCATATGCTCAAAATAAAAATAAACTATTTTTAAAAAAGGTTCATCAACATGCCATCTCTGTATGGTGTTAAATGTGTGTATCCAGGTCTGGGGTGGGGCCATTCTGTCTCAGAGTGTGTGAGTCTGTGCACTGTCAACAGTAGCTTTCTCCAAGTGTGGGTTATGAGACACCTGTATGAGGAACAGTTCTTAAAATCATGGACAAAATGTGGACTCCTAGTGCACAGGCCTGGGCTTCAGGAATGAGCCAGCTCTGGCTCTACTCTAGGTCAAGAATTTGGAAATTTAAAGTTCCTCTACTGTGCCAAACGCCCCCTAAATTTAAGAAACACCACACAAAGATTATCAACCACGGTACCTGTCGGCTGGAAAGGCATGAACACTTTTTCTCATATTTGGTCCATGTATACCTCCACAGACAGGCTCAAACGAAAGACAATTAAAATCTTCTTGGTGCAAACACGCACTCTCATGTCTGAAGGAAGTATTTTTACCAACAATGACCAATTATGCTACAGTATGATAAGTGTTTCAGAGGGAAAAACAGGTTTTAAATAACAGAAGTATGTGCTTACAAAAGGTGATGTTTTGATTTGTAAGTCTAGACTTAACAACTGCTTTTGTTGCCAGATGGCGCAGTTGGAGACGAGGCTGATGCCCCATGCACTCATGCTGTGGGATGGCTGACGTCATTTGCTGATTTGCAGAGTGACTCAATTCAGCCACTCAGTGTAAGAAAAGAAATAAACCAACCCATCATTTAGCCTTGGTAGACTTTCTTTGGATGAAAGAGTATTTTACAAGATATACACATTTATCTATTTATAGGCTCTGGGCATCTTGAAAGAGTGTACCTCAGAGCTAAGCTCTTCTGCTACAATGGTGAGAATTAGCGTGCTATAAGCACCCTTTGCAGACTGAGGTGGGCAGCACAGGTGTGAAGACAGGACAGCACTTTCCCAACATTCGCTGCTCCAGAGCTTCAGATTTGACTGTGAGGTGCAAGCCATTTTTTCTTCTTTTGCTTGTGATGTTGACCACACTGAAATCTCATCACATCAGGGGTTCAATCTTTATTTTAAATTACTCGACTAAAACAGACAATATCAGGTGCTTCTCCCTGTCCTTATGAGTGGTCCGGTTGGATTGCTCTTGCTGAGAAGAGAGCTCACCTCAGATCCCCCGGCTTCCAATTCTGTATGTAGAGACACCCTAAGTAGTATTGACATCACTAGAGAATGGTTAGAAGCAGGATTCTTTTGGTCATTCCTGGTACTCTGTGTCAGAAAATTCTGTAGTCCATTCTTACTGGCTCTTACCTACTCATCAGAGCAGAAATTTTTAGAAATATTATTGCCTGCTATCAGGAAAATAATTTTTTTTTATAAATTGATCACTAAATATTTTTCTTTCAAAAGCTTAAGTCATTAATACTCGGACATTGCCGGTCATGTCTCTCAAGCTCTCATTTGTATATCTAATACAAGTAGCTGACAGCTACTAGGCTTGGCAGGCAGACGAGAGGATGCTGGGCTGTGTGCATCAGTGTTGAGGTCCACGCCCTGGTGCTCAGCCAAGCTACGGCACCCTTAAAGAAAGCTGACACTCTCTTCTAGAAGCTATCAATAGCCAGTGTTTTCTCAGCCAGGGCTGGGGCTCCTCGGCCACCTTCCTGTTCCATACTGGGTTTTGTCTACCTTGGGCTTGCACAGGTGTTGTATCTGCGCACTATCCCAGCTGCTGTGGGTTCACAGGTACAGTCGCCTTGGCTGTATCTAAAATCGTCTTCCCTTATTTACCCGTCACCTCTGTCTCTTACGAGCTTCCTGCGTCCTCTTCTGCAATGACCCTTGAGCTTGGGAAGAAAGTGTGATATAGGTGTACCATTTCCAGAGGAGCACTCTGAAGCCCCTTTTAAAAAATATTTTATTATTTTTATTTTATGTATATTGCCTGAATGTGTGTAAATGCACACATGTTGTGGAATGCCTGAAGAGGTCAGAAGAGGGAGTCACATCCCCTAGAACTGGAGTTACAGAGGGTTTTTAGTGCCGTGTGGGAACTGAACCCAGGTCCTCTGCAAGAGCAGCGAGTGCTCTAACTGCTGAACCCTCTCTCCAGCCTTGACTCCATAGTCTCTAATTTTCTTCAGATTGACCAGGTGTGGGTTTTTGTGTTGACTGGCTACCATTTTGTCCATCCAAACTGTTCCCAGTTTAATTCATAAATAGGAAGTTCACTAAACACACTCCCTGTTCTTGTCTGAGCCAAGGCTGGGACCCAAGTCTAGCTAGAGATATGAGCGGAGATGAAAAAACGGGGATCTCCTCATGGGGAGGAGAAGCAGCATATCGAACTGTGGGCAACACCAGAAATATAAATGTAAAACACGTAACAAATTATAAAGAACAGTCAAGGTAAATGGGATCTGATAATTATATAAATCTGCTTTTCTGCCATCTGAGACTCGCTGATCTGTGGACCTGAAGCTGTAGGAAGGTATTCTGAATGTCAGGTGTCTTATGTCCCTGTGCTGGTCATCAACACAGATCTCCTGGTGATTCCTCCAAGAATCCTAGGCCCAAACTGGAACTTCTCACCAAAACCAGGTGTCAATGAGCTAATGGTTCTTAGCAAACTATGCTGATCAAGGCATTTACAGAAAAAAATATGAATCTGTTAAAAACATTTCTTTCTAAAAAGCAATTAACTACAAATCCCTAGTCACTAGGTTGAAAGTTCATCGATCCCTGTACTTCAGTTAGAGGAGAAAAATACAGTACAGTGGAAAGAACTACTTCTGTCAACTTTTTTGAAGTGTTCTATGTGAGAAACTGTGACTTCAGTGTCTTCATAGAATACTAGAAATAAGTCTGTAGAATATTCTCATGTGTAAGAGCGTGTTCATGGGAGAGTTGGAGTTTTGCTTAGCTTTCTAGGGCGAAACATCCACAAAGTGAATGAACCATTATTCCTGGGCAGTCATTTTCTTCACCACGCTTCCTCAATGCCCTACAGCGCCTGTCCTGAAACTCCTCATTAGGAAGAAGAGGCACATGTGCTTATCAATCAAGAGCACAATTGCGTGCTCTCGCTGCTCCCATGCGGCCCTCCCCGTGCCGGAGCAAAGCTGGGAGGTCTGCTGCAGACTGGGAGCATTTTAGTCCTTTCCTTGAGTACTTTCTCCTCCTGCTTCTCTCCATGGTAAGATGCTATTTTTTCTGTAGCTGTGTGATGTCAACAGATGGTACCAGTCACGACGTTGAGAGAGAAGGATCCTCTGCACTCCCTGGATGTTATGGGGCAGCAGGGCTTGGTAGTTCATGATCAATCTGCCTCTCTGAGGTTGCTGCAAGGCGAGCTCTTTACACATTTAACCCACATTCTGTAAGCAATGATCTCCTCTCTATTCACTGTATGTCATGTGGTTTCCACATTAGGATCTACAGTCTTTAGGAAGAATCAATATTCGATATAGGAGCAGAAAACCAAATTCATCAAAAGCCTACGTTTGACACATCTTCACCTGTGCTCGAATTTTTGGAAACAGTTCTAGTGATCAAAATCAAATTAAAGGCCAGTACCATGGATCCACATCCACTTACTTTATACCAAAAATTAGGGCTCCCTCAACCAACACAGGCAGTTTTCATGAAAACTCAAAATGAAGAAGGATAAATGTGCTCAGGGGAAGTGCGGCCAGGACAGAAGACATCATGGCTTCCTGAGTCAGGCACACCAAAGTTCAGCCAGAAATACTCCCATAGTTAATTTATAAACTCTTGAAATGAACAGAAATCCTGACAGCTTTTTAAGCAAGGCAGAGTTCTGAGCTCTGCTGCAGGGATAATAAGCTATTCAAGTATGGAATCTATGTGTGAATCAGTCTTTCAGGTTTGGTGAGTTACCATGGAGTTTTTTTTTTTTAAGAATAATAGACCTAATTAGATTTAGTGACTCAATAAATAAATGAAGCTTTTTTATAAGTCATCAGTAATTTTCCCATGTTTTAAAGTGGAAGGAAAAAAAAAGCTGAGCCTTCATGTGGAAAACACACCCTACGCTCTTGACAAGAGCCTGAAAAATGCACGTCCTTAGTCACAGAAAGTAGAGAACTGATTGACTCCTCATCTGTCCAACGAAGGGAAAAGGACATTTTTAGGGGGAAAAGTGTGTAAAGATCCACCCTCTGCTTCCTTGGGTGTTGTCAGAAATGCCCAACTAAACATAAGGACGCTATGGGGTCTATGCTCCTGATAGAAGCTTCTGCTGAAATCCCAGGCGCACAGCAGGCATCATGTTAAATGAAGGACACGGAGGAGCTCAGGCTGAGTTTAGATTTAATATAGGTTGTAAATGTTATATGACAAGGTGGAGAGAAATTGCAACTTTTCTTGGTTTCTATGACAGCACTTCCAAGTAAATTCTGTTCGGCACAAGTGCTACGAAACATGGCTGTTATGTATTTTTAAAAAGAATTCAGAAGCCACGAATTTTGAAAAAGTTAAGTGAAAACACCCTGAATTTTCTGATGGCAGGAGCTGTTAGGTCCCTCCAAGATTTTCAGCCAATGGGGAATGCTGAGCCCTCAGGATATTCTGACTATTTTATCACCAATGGGCAGCTCTAGGCGAAGTGTCAGGACTTATCTCCGGGTCTGCTGGAACCATCTCTCTGGTTTCCTGAGTACCAGCTCCACCCTGTAGGTGTTTATCTATTTTAAGTCTCACATTGCTTACATTTTCTCTGCTATCTTAATTTTAATTTCAGTTGCTAAAATATATTATTCCCAACAAGAGCAACTTAAGGGAGAAAAGTTTCATTTGGCTCCTTGTTCCAGGTCCAATCTGTCCTGACAGAGAGCTCAGGGTGCAGGAAGGTGACAGAACAGGTCACATTACACCGCAGGCAATGGAGGAAAGCATGCCCCGATGCTCAGCTGGCTTTCTCCACTTCTGCGGAACCTCCCAGGTTCCAGGCTCCTGCCCAGGAAGTGACGCCACCCACACTGGTCAGGTCTTCATGCTAATGAAGATCATCCCACAGACTGGGCGCAGTCCACCCTAACCTAGACAATCCCTCAAGGAGACCCTTTGCAGATGAATCTGGATTGTGTCCAGCTGACAATTAGAACTGAACTTCATGGCCTCCTTTATTTTAAACCTCTCATAGGTTTGGTTCACTAAAAGACAAAATCCTAACAACCGCCATGTCCCCCGCCATCCTGGATACACTTTGCTCTGCTGCTTAGTATTGATAAACCCTATTTTCCCAGATATCCCCACTGATAAAACTTTTTTAAAAATTACAACTTCACTTTCTTAGTGAGATGACCTCCCTTGTTAGAATAGGAACATGTTTCTCTTAATCCAATGCCCACATTTTTGTAAAATAGCACTTACTGTCCTTTAAATGGCTTACATGCTCTCACACCAGGACATGGTATGGTTCCACCTCCCTACAGAATGTCACTCAAGGATGAAAAAGAACTGCTCACACTGCTTCCTAACAGTGCCCAAGCTCAGGTGGCACATGTAAAAATGATGGCCAAAAAATAAGTTTGGGGAAGGATCTATTACATTCCTTATACCCATATGGATATATTTATATTTTTCTAAAGACCAGTGTCTTAAGCAATTTTTCACCAGCAGACTCAAAGAATGATTGGTACATAATACATACATGAAGTGGACTAACAGGGTATACAAACAACATGGCTGAATTTGATGTAGGAGTGACCCTTATTTATAGAAACATGTGTTGAATGTTTTGTCACTGACAGTGTGAAGGTCAGGAGAGCAAACACAAAAGGCTAGCCTTGGTCTACTTCTTCCTCCATCTCTGATTTCCCCTGGCTCCCCTTCTGTAGAAGTGCCCTCTGCAGGTCATGATCGATTTCCTGCTGCACCTTCCTTCCAAATTACACAGACATAACCCTGTCTGCTGTGGACTCTGCCCTATTTGCGATTGTGAGTCTATGTAGTTATTTTTGTGATTCCTTTATTTTCTGTAACTCAGGAGGTCTTGCGGAGGGTAGCCTTAAGTAACAAGCATTTGCATTGAAATTGCTTTGTGTGGTGACATGTGTCCAATAGTTCCTCTTTTATCATAACATTTGAACATTCAGCTGAACTCCTTTTGGACACATAATGCAACAGCCAAGCTTGCATGGCAATCAGCTGTCACTATGAGAACTGAACCACAGAGGAGCCTGCGTGACAGAAACATGTCCACTTTCATTCCTCATCAGATGTCCTGCACTCTGAGCTTTCTGCCAGTTAAAGACCTACCAAACCTAGAACCTGAAGTCAGGGTATGGCCCATATGGAATCACATCTTGGTATCTTCAGAGCCTTGGAAATCCCCTCTTCACTCTGGGATTGGCTGTTTAACCCTTCACTTTCCTAGTATCTCTGGCATGGTCTCATCCACTCTCTCTTCTAGAGACTTGAACATGAGTTGCCTGTTTCAGGAGAGAGGAGAACAAACCCAGAACAGAAGTATGAACTGGTGCAAGAGGCATTGTGCACACATGACTGGAACCCATTGACTGGGAACCCAAGTGTGGGGGAACTGAGCAAACCATCTTCACAGCTTTCTCAGAGACACTTTCCTCCCAAGGTTCTAGAAAATCAATTGTGGCCCCTAAATCATGTTAAGTAAGTGACACTTTGTCAGTCAATCAGACAAAAATCTATTTAGAGGAAAGTATTATTTTTATCTTACTTTTTATGTTTACTAGTATTTGCCAAAAAACTAGAGCAACCTGAAGCATTCAAGGAAGGGAAAAAATCCCTAAATCTAAAATTCAGTTTTCCCCATAATGAAATAGTCTCTCATAAGATCACAATGGCACACCACCCATAGGAGGACTTACTTTGCATTAAACATGTGTTATATCTCTAGACATGATTCAAAAGACTTACAAAGTATATGTAAGTATGAACTCATTAGTGTAACATTTACAATGACCCTTACTTGTCCTCCCTTATAAATAGTTTATAGACCCATGCATCTGTTAACACATACATGTATTATAGGTCAGGCTCTCCATATGTTTATCTAACACTGAGGACTTCAATTCACTCACAAGATTGAATGTGGGTGTGGTCTGATTTGAAAGCAGATTATAGGCATGATCATGAAGATTAACTGGGGTGAGGACTTCTGTGCACACTGGCCTCTGAGAGGTGACCCTCAGCCTTTCTTCACCTACTGACACTCATCGGTTGAACCATTTTATCTTGGGTCATTTCCTCATTACAGGGTGCATTCCAATTGACAGAAGTGGTGGAATAAAGTGAGAGGCCACAGCCTGTCCAGGGAAGCAAGCAGGTGAAGCAGCCCGGGCACACGGCTCAGGGTGAACATGCAGTGGTTCTAGGACAGCAGGAGCATGAGGCTCAGGGTGCACACACCATGGTTCCAGGACAGCATGAGCACAAGGCTCAGGGTGTACACGCTGTGGTTACAGGACATCCAGAAAAGTCATGAGAATGTTATACTAGGGTTAGAAGTATAAAGGAATTCTGAAATCACCATTAAAAATATTGAAGATTAAATTAAGCATCCATTGATAAGAGTTAGCTGACTTGAATACTTGCTGTATTTTGGGCACAGTTAAAAAGGAACTAAATACACTCCTCCATGTGTTACTTAAAGCCAAGTCTATTCACATAAAGCAATTATACACAGAGCTTGCCAATTAGCCATTCTGGTTTTCTACCCAACTGGTGTGTTCTGTCACTCATGCAGACAACTTGTTTTAGATAAAATCAGAGCGTGTAGATTCAGGAGGATTATCTGAGTTTTGGAGAATGGCTGGGTCTCGGCACCAGCGGGGGCTACGGAGGGGCACATGCCACTGGTCAGCGCTGAATGCCGGTAGATCATTAATTCTTCTCCATTTGAATGCAATCACTGAGTTTATCCTTACAGTTTCCTGAATTTTACTTCCTGAGGATGTTGTCTAAATCTCCTCTTCAAAGCTCACATCTAGATTCAGCTGCCACTGTGACCATATTGGGTATGCGAGCTTCAGAGAGTGATCAGCACATGTAGCTGCATGCTAGGCTGTAGACTTATGCCATTGACATAGAAAACTGGTTCATTGTCCTGGGAGCAGAGGCTCCATAAAATCAGGAAGCTCAGTTGGCCATCTATTTACTGTATGGATGTTCACCTGCCCTTCTTCCTCTGCAGCCAGAAGCAGCACTGGCTCCAAGTTCCCAGCTTCCAGTACCACAATCCACACAAACTTCTACTGTTTACATGTTACCTAGCTTCCAGTACTCTGTTCTAGCAGTTGAGAATGAATCAAGGCACTGCATCCATAGGAATGGAATCAAAGGGCTCTTCCTCGAGGCTGTCTATAGACGCTTGACATTAGAAAATCAAATACACTTTCAAATTTACATAGTGAACCACTGATGGCTCTTTAGGAAGGAAAGATGGTCTGGAATTAAAATTAACTTGATAAGCTTTCAGCAACAATGCAGTGGGCATCGACATCATGTGAAGGAGTGAAGGAGACACATGCTGAACACAGGGGATGTGTCTGCACCTCAGAGAAAGCAAGCTTAGTATGAGACCCACACGCAAATTGAGAGTGAGCCTCTTGAATTCTGAACACAGTGGGAATGCACAGGAGACTGGTGGACCCTCGGTGGGTGATAATGTAAATATAATGTAATGACATTAAATGATGCAAATATGGAGGCTCATTTGGGAGACAATGCAATGACTTTTAACTGAACATTCAGACCAGGAGCAGAAGTAGAACTCTAAACTACTTCCAGAATGTAGACCGAGTCTGCTTGTGAAGTGCTCACTTCCTGATGGCTGAGGACAAGGCTCACGGCTCTCCTAGGTGCAGACACCGAGCACCCAGTTCTCATGCCTACCCCGTCAGAAACCAAGGGTGACAGCAGCTCAGCATCATACAGAACTAATCCACTGGGAACCAGGCCCTTGTCACTGCAGAACCCAAGGGCCATGGAGATGCAAACACAAGCCAGCATTCCTAAATAACTCCATGCAAATTATCCTTCTAATAATTCTTATTTGGAGAAAAAGAGTGAGAACTATGGAATTGGATTTAACATGTGCCTTGATTAAAAATAACTCTGATCTACTCAAACTGTAAGAACCTGAAGAATTTATGGTGTGCTGTCAACACACTCTCAACTAACTGAGGGTGATTATGTAAGAGCATCCTTTCCTTTTTCACAAGCTGCTTAAAAATACCAACTGGAGTGACTGAAGCACTGACAAACCACTGTTGGAAATTCCATGGAGAATTTTGGTTTTTTACAAATTGCTGTCTTGCCCCATCCACGGTTACCTCCCATGTTACTGCATGGAGAGAGACCAACCAGGCATTCTGAGCTCTGCAGAGGGCAAGAACTAGCTCAATGTGCCAATGCCTGGAAATTCTTGAGCAGATAAGCTTATCTCCAAATATTTTCCAGGAATTGATCAAAGGCAGAGGCTCCTGGTATTTGGAGAATAATGTAAACACGCAGAACCCTTCTCACAGCTTGAGAGAACAGCGTGAGAGGGAGAGAATCAGACTTAGAAGACACCTGCACTGAGTCTGTATCAACAATTCTGTCATCGTTAGCCTTCCAATCATCATTAATTTTCTTTTGCTGAACAATTAGTGCTGCAGTTTTCAAGTATTCTGACAAGATAATAATCTTTACTGTAATAAAGCCATTACATCTATGACATATTACAAATAATTGCAGGATCAATAATTACTGCTAAAATAAAGAGGGACTATGTTATCTTCATGCTATAGGCTCTCATCTGAAATTAATCCATCATGAAGTCTAAATCTTAGGACAATGCTTTGTCTCTAGGCCAAGTTGACTATTCCTGTGCAATAATTTAATTTGGCATCTACAACAGTCTTTTATATCTATAGCACAGCCTCAAGTGATTTCAATTTCCAGGGTATATTTTTACGTTTATTACATTTGTGTGTGTGTGTGTGTGTGTGTGTGCGTGTGTGCGCGTGTGTGTATGTGAAATTATGCATGAGGAGGTCAGAAAACAACTTGCAATCGTCTCTTCTTCTACTATGTGGGTCCTGAGGACTGAACTTGGGGACTGAAACTGGGCAGCAGGTGCCTTTACCTGCTGAGACATCCAGCTTGCCAGTCCTAGTTATAAGGTTTAGTCATCATGAATCTCAATTACTTTTCTTACTCATAAGGTAAGAAGTCTTTGAACAACCCCCTAGCCTGGCATCTCTACCACAATGAAACTTCTCTTGTCACATGCTTTCCACAGCTAAAGAACTGTTAGAATAAGAACACAGCTAATCCCCAGGATAAAAGGGAGATGTAACAATAGAAATAACAAATTCACACCTCAAAAGACACGCGTCTGCCCCCAGTGCCACACCTCAGTGTGCAAGCTGAAGAGCCTAAACTTTCCAAAATAATTGAAAATGGGGTATTTTTCTCACATTAAGAATCATAAGGAGATACAAAGAGGAATTTCAAAATGGTATCATTTTGTAAAACTGGATCTGAAAAACAGACCAAGCTGGCTGATTTAGTGTTCTCATATCATCTGAGAAATATAATTTGATTCATGTTGGATTTCCATTCAAATCTGAATGACAAGTGTTTTTACTGGGAGCTATGATGTCAACACCATGTTTTGAAAGATCCTTTAGGGGCAGAGGTCCTTACTCCTTAAATATGTAAGAAATGCAAACCCAAGAATTAACTTTCATCTATAGCCCAATGAACTGACTTATGTTAGTTTGGTCCAAAGTGGACCAATTCTTTATAAGGAGAAAAAAATTATTTCTTCACCCTTCATTTTCCATCTGAGACCCTTTCTACATGGCTTTGCTTCTTACCCCCACAAATCTTCCTGTGGCTCATTAATCTCCTAGCTGGTACCCTGTCAAAAGCTGATAAGTAAGAACAACACTGGAGTTCTCTTATCTATCACACCAGAAATAGTAGCTAAGGTGTGAATTCCCTGCCTGAACTTGGGGGAAGCTGACTTCTGATTTCAAACCCAACAACTGGTTAGTCTCTGCTTCTGATACCCAAATACCCAGGGTGCAGTGATGTTTCATAGGCCTTGCCACCTCTCTCCTTGCATGCACGCCTGGTGGAAAGTCCTTCCCTTTATGCATCCACCAGGGTCTGGTTCCTGACCTGGGGACCAGTCAGTCTCCAGATCTCAATCTCCTGCGCACAAGTCAAACACCTTGAGATGTTGGGGTTTTATATTCCATTGCATTATGGTAAATATCTCTGGCATGGAGATACACATTTGTGTATTTGAGATAGCTGCCATGTTTTCTACGGTCTATGAACTATTTGTTTCTTTGGTTAATACAAATTTAATTGCAATTTAATCCCCAAGAACAACGCATAGAATGAGATTTTTTTTCTCTTTCAGCTAAAATGAATGTAGAAAATAATGGTAAGTTAAAGTTCCGTGACATGGAGCCATCATGGTGTTCTGGGGGCAACTTCAGACCTGAGATCACTCATGTACCCCAGGAGCTGAGAAGACATGAGGATTTGATCCAGTACAGAAAACACTATTTGTCTGTGAAACCCAGATGAGTTAACATCAGAAGGAAACTCTGCATCAAATCACCCAGAACAAGAAGATTTAAGAAGCGTCTATCAAATCTTACTGCTAATATCATCATTAATTTTATCAATTTACAAACAATCCTTGAAAGGTGCTCTAGGAACAGCACAGAACAAGCCCCTCATGAGCCTACAATCTTATTTTCCTGTCACAAAGGCGCTCTTAATACAGTCCACGTGAGAACATAATCTATAACCATACATAAGGTCTATCGTGGCACCGTGAGGAAAATGTAAAAAAACATAGTAATGATTTTGATGTTTCAACAATAGTGCTACTAATAGCTTGTGTTACTATGCCATTGAAATACACAAAATAATTAAGTAAAAAGTTATGAATAAGTAGTCTGAAAATACTATTTTAACTCAGGAAACTGATGATGTAAATAACGCAGATCTGCATTTTCTTCCTTTTGGTGGGTACTCAGGGCAGAAACCAGAGTTTCATATAACCTAACCTGGCACTCCATCCAGACCTGTGTCCGCAATCCTGTGGGGGGTTTGTTTCTATAAAAGCAAATAGACATTAAATTTTTACAACTCTAAGATATTAAGAAAATATAAACTCTGTCTGTAGACACCAAAATAAAGGTATTGCATTTTGTAAAGTTATTTCGATATCTTATAAAGAAAATAGCAAAATGTGGTATAACAAAATAAAGCTTTCGTGTTCTGCTCTGTTCAAAAGGAATGATCCAAACTTGCCAGTCATGGAGGCACAAACCTGTAATACCTGTTGTCAGAACATCAGAATGCTGAGGCCCAAGGCTGAAGAGCTTGAGGTCAGACTGGGCTACATCTAAAGACCCCATCTCAATAAAACAATAGGAGGCTGGGACTTCCTACATGTTCCTGGGCCTGTTTCTGTAGCAAAGCCTCAGGTGTAGCCTGGCAGAGTCTAGTAAATTCAAGCATAATCTTGGCATTCTGTTCTTCACTCTGTCGTCTATGTTTTGTAGATCTCATAAGTTTTGTGGATTTCTCTCCTAGGTAAAATTAAGACTTCGCACAAACCTAAACCTTGGGTCCCTTCCAGTTCCTATAATCTATTATAATCTGTAATAAAATAGCATCTTTGTAAACTCACATTTACACTAATAAGTACCTATAATATAAACTAGTGGATAAGTGGCCCAGCTCCTAACCTCTCAACTTAGTTCTAAATAGACTCTCATGTGTTCATCCTTGAAATACGAATTAACTGTGATCCTCAAAATACTCCACATCAGCAACTCTGTGGTCAACAGAGTCATAAGGGATGTCTGGACAAAGCCCCTTTCTCTAACACAACAGTAACTCAAACCAATATGACCCTCATCTTACAGAATGAAAGCTGGCTCACGGTGGTGTTTGCCATGATGCCTATGGCTAAATAAGGGAAGGAAGGAAGATTTATTTTTATCTGACATGATTTCTCAGGATTTAAGTCAGAAATGTATTCAGTAGTAGGCTATGTTTAATCACACATTCAAAAACTATAATTTCTAATTGCAAATTCATGAATAAAATTTTAGAACATTGTTCTTACTTCCCCCCACAGACATCTGGCCAAAATATTTTGAAAAATATATAATTAAAAAATGTAATTAAATATCTATTGTCACGTTCTTTGTCAAATGTTATCATAGTTCTCTGAAAACTAATCCACTTTTTCTTACATGAACACACTGAATTCTAGGCTAATTTGACCTCTCTTATGAATTCCTTTGTGACTATAAATGACCACAAATGCCAGTTAGCTCATACAGCCAGGTATGTAATGATTTATATCCTTTCCCATAAATTTGCATTGCTGGAGACAGCATTATGCATTTTAGGGTAGTAAGGAGCTACTGGAGTTCAACATCCATCTTCAAAGCCCCAGTCAACAGATGAGAAGGAATCTTAAGGAGACTGCAGAGAAGACCAAGGAGTGGCAGGGACGTCTGGCATCTGTTCCAGGGCCGTCTGATGACAAGAGTCTAGTAGTAAAACAGGCAGCAGTACCTCTGCACATGAAGAGGCAACGGGGAGAACGGAGAGGAATGTTCAGTCTGCAGAGACAGCTTTGGAGAGAGATGACTGGTGGAATGTCAGGATCCCTAACAAAGCGGCTCTCCTCTGAGTAGAGGAATTCTGTTATCCCGGTGGCATGATTAAAAACTTTTCTAGGCATCTAAATCATATGTGTTATGAGATCAGGGACTGTCATCGTCCAATTATCACTCAGCCTCCCAAATGCTCCCCGACATCTGGAATCTCACTGCAAACACTTGGAGATCTGGTCAGTGAATGGCTGAACCTTTATAAATGAAGTCAGTCAGCTCCTGAATGCAGCTGTTGTTTAAAAAATTCATAATTACTTTGATTTCCTGTCATTTGACACTACAGCTTATGTCCTTTCAAAGAAGTCTTACTGAGTATAGAGCTCCACGGATCTGGAGCACTTGGGCAAAGAAGGGGGATCAGGAAAGCATACGTTCTTCAGTATGCGATGGTGGATGGCGAAATGCATATTATTTCTTTGACAATCTAACATCTTTCAGAAACCCTCACTTTTGGTTCTTTGTAGGTCACTATAATGACTTTTTGAGAAAGAAATCATCCTTGTTGGAACACGCAACACTCAAAGGAAAGAACTGTACCTTGTTCACTAGATTCCCTGTAACTGGCCTGAGGCTTCTTACCCGTGGTGCTCAATCAGGATGGTTGAGGAAACACTTGGCACAAGTTTTCTAATACGTGTAAGATGCTTGTAAGTACCTGCAACTTTCCTGGAGCATAACATTCTCCAGGTATGTCTAGAACTATTCTAACACATAGTCCTTTAGAAAGCAATATAAAGGGGCCCTCTTCTGTCCTCCTTGGATATTGCAAGCACATGGTGCACTTACAAACACACCAATGAAACAGGCATGATCACAAAATAAAAGTCAATAAATAAGAAAACCATCTTATAAACCTAGAGTTTACTCCTGCCAAATGTAAGAGGATTCAAACAGTTCTTGCAATCCTAAGTAAATTTGCTTCCAAGTCTCTGACTGTGCTGATTATTTCTAACCTACTATACCACAGAACAATGGAACTTGTTCCATCTGGTTACAGTCCTTGTGTTCAATGGACTACTCCCCTTTCTCACCTCTAGTCTCTCTTGTCTCCAGTATTTCAAAAGCCATTGGCAGTGCCATGCAGTGTACTCCATGGAAGAACAATATGAATTCTTTATGCTGCCCCTTGGCTGCTCAGAGCTTCTGTGATGGTGCAGGTGTGCAGAGACACCTTTATCTGTCACTAACCCGGATCTAGAAGGAAAGGCAGGGCTGCTGGCAATGGCTCAGCTCCCTGGAGATGCAGCACTTTTGTATGAATCCACTGCAAACACCCACTCAAAGAAAAGAGACTTTGAACAGAAAATATGCTGGCATTAGTATCAGCACTCAGGAAGCAGAGGCAGGCAGACTTCAAGGAGCTCCAGATTAGTCCTGCCTACCTAGTGAGTTACAGATCAGCCAAAGTTTGAAAGGCCTTTACAAGAAGCGGATGGGAGCGGCCATGCTTGCTCAGTCATTAGGAGCATTTGCGATTCTTGCAGAGGCCTCAGGCTCAATTCCCGGTCACCACAGGCAATCCGCAAGCCTCCGTATCCCCAGTTCCACGGGATCCAGTGCCTCCTCTGACCTCCGTGTGCTCTGCCCACTTGGGGTGAATGCAGATGAACTCAGGAGTGTGCACACATGCACACACACATGTACACACATGCACACAAATGTGCACACACAAGCACAAAACATGCAACACATGTGCACACACGCACACACAGATGCACACAGAAACATGCATGCACACACACATGCATACAGCTTTTGAAATGTCATAAATGTGAAATACCTGGGAGGAAATGACACAGAGGGACTGCCTAATGACCTGTGCGTGGCTGATTCCCAGGGGGCCCTTCACCGTCTCCCTCGGCTGGGGCGCCAGTTAGCACACAACTGCTCTAAGGAATCCCCAGTTATCACAATATGTAAGTGTGGTGAAACTGGTCGTTAGAAGATGCTCCATCGCACTCTGTCCACATCGGTAGAAATGGTTCGATACATAAAGTTCTTTAAAAAAGATCCATGTCAGCACTTGTGGAAAAATGAACATCAACAAGGACTTTGGGGTTATTTACATGGTAGAACTCTGCAGCTAGAGAAATGACTATGACACTCCGACACCCAGGAGAAGACAGAGGTTGGAAAACAGAGCCCTTGGTTTTGCTCTCCAACCCAGAGGACATGGTCAACAAGGTGACTTTCTGAGCCTCAGATTCTTTGTCAGGAGAAGATGATACAGAAGAGTAGAGTGTTGAGCTGCCTCCCAAAGGTGCGGTGCCTGCTAGTAGCATTGCTGTGCTGTGGTTCTCTAAATGTCCTCCTAAACAATATGTGGCCATTCATGCTAATACTGGGCTTCGAGAAACAGAAAGCTATTTGATGGTAGATTCAAGTCCAAAATTTGTAGACAGTCACCTCCGGGAAAATGGCCGATTTTTCCTGTTCTTCCACAGTGCCAAGATGGGATCAGAAACTTCTCTGCCAAATCCGAAATATTTAGCTCCTAAGATGAGCAGAGGACACATGCAAAAGTTGATAAGCATCACCTGGCATCACAGGGACTCAGGGTCACAAATGACCTGGCATCACAGGGATTCAGGGTCATCAATGATCTGGTGATTTCAAAGCTTCCTGGTGACTTCTGTGTTTCAAAAGGGCTGTGAAGGCACCAGTGAAAAAAGACTCAAAGCCTTATAAATTTCAATTTCCACCAATTAGAGCGAATGTGTGTGGCATATCATTTGAGGAGAGAAACTATGTGTTGAGTTCAGTTCATGAGAAGTAAGAAAGGAGACAGGAAAAGCACACGTACAGATACACATCCCCTCTCCCTCCTGGCTACAGCAGGTCTCACTGAATTCAGGCTGCTGTTTCCAGTCCTCTGAGTGTTTATCGATTACCCAATTACCACTACGCTTAGAATAGAAATCAGAGAATGTCAAGGCTGAAAGTAGAAAGTCCAATCCACATTTCAGAAGCAGAAAGTGGAATGTAGAAAGGTCTCCAGAAGAAGATGGGGCAGATGGTGAATAAGACCCCCAAGTCTAGAAAGATCTACAGAGCTCAGAGTATGACCAAGTCACCCTAAGTCTAGGAAAGTCCCAGGAGGGCAGAGCAGGATGTGAACAAGACAAACCCCAAACTGTCTCTAGGCACAGGACTTTGCTAAGCCAGGCAGGCTGGGATGAGATAGTGGTAACCCAAAACCTGGTAAAGGTCCCTGTCCCTCCTGAGCCCTCCATGGCCACTTCTAATGGGAGTGTGAATGAACTCAATGAACTGCTTCAGTAGGTGAGGGCAGTGATAATCCAGGACAGTGATAATCCAGAGTCTGTATACACCACCTGCAATAACAGGAAAGGAACCAGAGCAGATAGACAAGGGGCCTGGAGCAATCCCACCAGGAAGAAGCACCTTCCTGTGTTTCTTCTATGTTTCTCAGACTGGCTGGATCTGATAAAAAATATTTCATTTACTAAGGAAAATTTGCTTAAGAAGAAGAGATGTCCAGGGGCACCTGTGCTTTCATGGCCGGGTATGGAGCTTGTGCACATGTGTAGGTAGTAAATCAGAAGGGCAAGAGTTACCTGATCATCATTAGCAGGAAACCATATATCCTCCTGGAATTTCTTCCTTATAGGGCTGCTGGGGTAGCTAGTGAACACTAACTCTTCTCAAATTTCTTTCAATATGTCTTAAAGTATTTATTCTCTCTAAGCATACACATTAGCAAATCAGAAAACAGAGTTTAGTAAAATATAAGGAAACTATTCCTTAAGTAGAATTTTTATTAAAACCTATAAAATGAGTTCATAATGCTCCCATAAAATTGCATAGTATTTGGTTATATGCTTTTTACAAAGTTCAGTACATAAAGTAATTCTTCAGCCTGATTTTCAGGAAGTTCAAAAATTCAATCATTTAACAAATATATCCTGTTCTGAAACCCATCTTCTCCCATCATGCACAAGAAGCGAAGATGGCTCCTCACACGGCATTTCTGTGTAAGCAATCAACCCCCTTGCATGCCCACCATGCCCTTGTTTGAATCGAGGTTCTCTTAAGAAGTGAATATGATCCGGTGGATATACTGCTTTCTCCCCTGGTCTCTTCCCTTACTCCACATTTACTGACGCAAGTGCTTCATCACAGTGTGCAGCAAGAGGTGGAGACACAGGGCCCGTCATCTTCTGAGGGTACGGGGCAGAGGCACTGCCCTCCAAATGCTTCCTGAAGTGGCAGGAGGGGGCACGTGGGAGCATCCTCCTCTGATTCCGCCATTTGACATACGCCTGTCCTTGAAGTCATGAACATCAGAAAACGGCTCCTTTCCATGTTCTGCCAGACACGTGTGTTGTAGTAATCACTGTGATACACTCCTCAAACTGGAACATATCTGTCAATCACTTTCCATTAAACTTTTTGTATTTTATCTTAGCTTTCATTGCAATTTCTTGATGTTTTCCACCTATGAATTCATGAATATACTTACACACACATATAATTAATTAGAGAGTTCCTCTAGTAGAGCCAAGTAAGAGTATCAACTATCCTGCAAAGATTACAACGTAAAATTCCACTCCTGAAACAAGGCAGATGGTTCTTCCCATTTAACCTTGACTGAAACACAGGCCTGGTTCTGGGAGCTTCCGCAGCAGGTAGCCCTAGGGTGTGTGTTGAAATGGTTTCCAGCAAGAGGAAGCCACTGCGTGTGAGAGATGTGTGCTCTCCAAGCCTGCGCACATGGAGAAATGACTCCCCTTTCCTGGACTAAAATTCTCTGACCACTGACATCAGACCGCTGCTAATCACTGCCCTGTCTGGAGTCATCTTCTGCATATACATCCACTCAACACCTCGGACTGGAGTCCTCAGGACCTACTCGCTGAAGGAAGGATAAACAAACACCTCTTGGAACACCATTATCTAGAACCAAGATGCACAGCCACAAGCCCACTGCCACTATGATGGCCCCTCACTAGCCAGGACTGTGTGGATACAGAGAGCAACAAGTACTGAAGCAAGACCTCAACTGAGCACACAGCACAAACGACCAGGGCGCTGATGTGTGCCAAGGTAGATGAAGCGCAGTCCACTCACATCAGCACATTCACTCACAGGTGTGTGTGAGGCCCTAAACCCCAAAGACCTCCGAGATTCTCTCACCCTGCAGACCTGTGGAGCCACTGTGCTTTCCGGATTCAGTGCTCCAAGCCCCAAGCCATCCCAGATGAGAGAGGCAGACACTCACCATCAACCAATCAAGAAGTGCACATCTGGGGCTGGAGAGATGCTCAGTGGCTAAGAGCACTGGCTGCTCTTGCAGAAGACCCAGACTAGACTCCCAGCACCCACATGGTGGCTAACATCAGTCCGTAACTCCAGTTCTGGAGGAATTCAACACCCTGTTCTGACCTCTGCAGACATTGCATGATACAGGAGCATCTATATGTATGCAGGCAAAACACTCACACACAAAGAAATAAAAATAATAAAATGTTCTTTAAAAGGAAGCACGCCTCTGAATCAGGGCCATTTGACTCCAGGCGATCTGTCCTGGACATGTGGATCAGGGAGACCTGGGAGAGATGTTGACTTCCAATGACACAAAGTAGGATTATTTACATCACAACATCCGGAATCTCCTAGGCACAAGCATTCTGACCCTCCAGAGAGGCAGGGCACACAGAGCAGCAGACGAGCACAGATCATCCACTCTGAGCCCCAGCACTGAACTGGGCACCTAGTGATGCGGGAACAGGCCACCGCACTGGGACCGATTCAAGACTTCGTCTGTCCATGCTTAACTTGGGGGAAATGGGAAAGAATTCCCTCACCATTTTAATGATCCCAAAAACCCATATTCCACAGATGGTCCTTCATCTTCAGAGAAGAGCAACTACCGTGACTCCCTGCGTTGCACACGGCATAACTTGCAAGTCACATCATTTCAAACCTTTTTCAGAAGCAGCCTCAACATAGTGGCTGGATACTGCTCCCCAAAGCCAAAAGACACTAGATGAAATTTCCAGTGCCTGGGGTGTTATCTCCTCATAAGCTGTTGGCAGGAAAGGCTCCTGAGTCCCACAGAGCAATAGCAATGATTGCTACCTGGTTGGCTGCCCACAAGACCTAGATGGTAAGGCCCTGTTGCAAGCACATTATAAGCTCATATCACAGAGAAGTCAAGTTGGAGCAGGGCTAGAAGCCCCTTCCTTACAGGCCACCCCTCCCAGCACCAGAAGGTGCTCTATAAAAAGCTGAGGAGAAAAGCAGGGCTGACCTAGCCCTGGACTCTGCCAGCAGTGAGTCAAGCGACTAGTGAGGCAAGACAAGCCTACTGCTGAAACAGACAAGTCTGTTACAGGGATAAGCCCGCTTCCTGATTTGATTTAGGCCCTTTCCCAGTAGGGAGTCTACCACATCTGGTACCATAAACCTGGCCAAAAGTTCACGGCTGGCAAGGTCATAGGCTACAGTGGGGAGGTCACCACTTTCATGCTAAATGGATATGATGCTCATCAAATTGCCCTCTAAATAAGTATGTGCCCATAGATTAGTCCTCTGTCAGTTTTGATCAGGTAAGTTTGCACGTGTCAGCTGAGAGTAAGTGGCTGTTGAACACTCAGCCATTAATGAGGTGACCACATCAGCCAAGCCGAGGATCTGAAAACACAGAGGAAAAATGGGCAGAAGGAAGGCTTGGCATGAAGGGTGCTGTGGAGTGCAATCCTCCAGGTACCACATGGCTGGGGCACCCTTGATTCACTGCACAAGACCTAGGAGAGATTGGGGGCCATCAGCATCCTGTTACGCAGAGGTTGGAGGGGACTGAGAAGCTCATGAGTCCTCACACCTCTCTGAAGATCTATAAGCAGTGATCGTTGGGAGGAAGGGAGAAGCATTTCCTACAGTGGTACATTCCCTGGAAAGTCGCTCCTGCTCGTGCAGATAATCTCTCCCTCCTTTTCCCATAAGGACCAGTAACGAAACTTACCGACACATGCGTACATGCGCGCACTCACAGAAGACCCGCTCCTCGTCACTGTGTGCATGTACACCCCCACACACACGAGCTCAAAGTAGAGAGAGATTAGCCCAGAAGAGGAATGGGATCAGAGGAACTGAGAGGGGGACAGGAGAAGGTAGGAAGGGGTGACATGATCAATATCCATTACATCCCCGCATGAAAAGAATGAAAATGAAGCTCATCGCGAGATTTTTTTCAGTATACGTTGATAAAGCATAAAATGTAGCCTTGGATATTTTCTGTGGGAAACACTAAGCAGTTAGAGCACACATGAACACATGAATTCACTCAAGTCACAAAGTTCCACAGAGCCTGTGGGACAGCTCACCACCAGCATCCCCGACTCTAGACACTGGCAATCCCCAAGCGCTTTGTAAAGTGTCCGGCTAATTTCCGTCTTCTCTCCTCCCTTCAACTTTTGGAGCTTCCTGGTCCTAAGGGGTGTTCCAGTGCATAGTCTCACAGATGTTCTGATTCCTTCATGTTACTCAAGCAGAGGCTGATGCACCAGATCAGATGAAAGCTGGCTCTAGATCATCATATGAACTCTTTGGCAACACATTTTTGTCTCTAAGTGTAGAGGGTGAAAGCACTTTGCACACTTCAGAGCATGCTAGTGGACAGCACCATCGTTCTCATAAGCAGTCTAATTCTGTAGCCACACACCATTGCTGATTTCCATTTACAGATAATTTATTTCCTGAATAATAATGCTTCTCCTGACCCCACTCTGAGGGCACATTGCTTAGGGCTGAGAAGTTCGCCTTAGCGACAGCAGCAGGACGATAACTACCATTTATTACACACGCCAACACCAGCACCACTGTGTCCTGTGTGTGTTTATGGATGTGTTCCTGTGTGCACATGAGCTTCTGGCCATGCACATGTGCACATGGCAGCCAGAGTTCGGCACTGTGAACCTTCTTCATCTGTTCTCTACCTTATTTGGGGGACAGGGTCTCTCCTTGAACATAGAGTTTATCAATTCAGCTAGATTAGCTGGCCAGTGAACCCAGGGACCCTCCTTTGCTCTCTGCCTCCCTAGCTGTGAGATGTCAGGCATGCTGCCACCAGACTTGGCTTACTACCCAGATCCTTATGGGTGTGCTGCTGACACTTCAGGGAGCCATCTCCCTGACCCCTACACCTTTGGAATAGATGCTTTTTTATCCATTTTTAAGCTCTTGATTTCAGTTGTCCATCCTCTTTGCGGAGAAAAGGAAACAGTATCAGAGTGTTTGTTGTTTCCTCCGGCCACAGATCACGAAGGACCTGAGCCTGCCAATGTGTCTGCTCAGCCCCTAGCAGGAGCTGTCTGGGTCGTACTGCAAACCTTCACATGCAGTTCAGGTAGGGCCTGAGAACTGGGTGCTAGGACAATTTATCTGGGTCTTGAGTCATCCCCTTGTGAGGAACACAGCATAATGCCTGCGTTTCTTCAAAGCAAGTTCACCTTTTAAAAATATTAATTATTATTATTAAATCTATTTTTATGTGTATGAGTGTTTTGGCTGCATGTATGTAAGTGCACCCATATCATGCAATGCCCACAGAAATCATAAGAGGTGTCAGATTCCCTGTAACTGGAGTTACAAACAGTTGTTAGCTGCCATGTGGGTACTGGGAATTGAACCCAGGTCCTCTGCAAGAGGAGACAGTGTTCTTAACCACTGAGCCATCTCCCCAGACTAACAAGCTTAATTTATTTTAATCATTAAGAAGCTTTAAAATGCAACTGTCTATTGAGCATTCATAATAAAGTGTCTATCTGAATGATCATAATAAAGTATTTTAGTTTGGTGAAATTTAATATGCTGAGATTTTTGGAATTAAGTGTTCTGTGATGACAACATTCTGCTGATACACACTGCATTAACCGTGAAAGCAGGATTAGCAGGACACAGTGCTCTTCAGAGGACTAAAAAAAAGATACCGTAAGAAAGTGCTTAAGTCATACAATCCTTTACCACATTTCTATCCTGCGTTGTTCATACCACCAGCAGCACCGAGTCCTCCCGAGTCTCAAGACTGGAGAGCTTCTTTCCCAGCTGTCATAGTAATCTTAAGACTTAAACTTAAGCCCAGACTTTCCTAGCTGAACTGCTTTCCTCAGAGAGTAGCCTCAGATAGGATGGAAGGGCCAGAGAGTCAGTGTTCCAGAAGCAAAGCTGTGGGGGGACTCCAGGGGAGGGGAGATGAAGGCCCCGTGGGAAGGGAGCTTGACCCCACAGAAAGCCAGCTCACAGATGGAGATCACCTTGAGTTCTGTGAATTTGGATGAGACCCTTCATGTTGGACACAAATTCAGCAAGAGACTTAAAGATCGCTGAAGTTAAAAAAAAAAAAAAAAAAAAAAAAGCAAAAAAGAAGCTTTTTCCACATCGCCCATCAGCGTGGTCTGATGTTTTCTGCTCTTTACTGAATAATTATTTGTAGGCCTGTTTCTCAGTTATGCGTCTGCTCTGTCATATGAGCACCTTTTGGGTATTTTGCATCCAAAGCTGAAGGAGCACGCTCCCTCCTTCACAAAAAGATGAGATTGAAATATACGCGCTACTTAAAATTCCAGAATCAACACTGTAACTGGAAACATGTTACTGTCAGCAATTCAGTTTGTTGTGCAGGAATTCACTTAGCCATTTTATGATGATGGACATCTAAGCCTTGTCCAATTACTTTGCTGCTATGGAGAGACCTGAAAAGAATAAGTACATATTACTGCCAACCTCATTACATCCTCCAGTTAGAGGTCTTCTAATTTAGATGTTTGACTGGTATTGTCAAAGTACCTCCTCTTACCCAATCCTGATTTTGCCAGACAGGCAACAATAATGCACAGACCTGTTCTCCCTGGGCTCTGGCTAAGACTGCGTGTTAACAACTGCAGCTTTGTAAATACACTTGGGGACAGGAGCGGTGGTTACCATGCATGCCTTAGAGCAGTTTACATGAAAATCTTTTTCAAGTCTCTTTATCTCTCTCTTATTCTTTATATGAAAACAGACGTTCCTGTTTCTGAATGTTTCTGAACATTCCAGGCTGTCAGGCCCAGGACACTTGGTTATAGATCATGGGGCATGCTTCCAATTTCCTAGAAGAGTAAAGTGGGTACACTCAGTAGCCCCCAGCGGCCTCCACTCTCTATTGTTTACACCTGGTGTGAGTTCTGTCTGTGTCTCAGCAGTACATCGCTCTCACCAGCAACGGAAGTGCTAAGGCAGAGAGACACTGACCAAGGCACCTAAGCATGCTCTCCTCTCCTCTCCTCTCCTCTCTCCTCTCTCCTCTCTCCTCTCCCCTCTCCCCTCTCCCCTCTCCCCTCTCCCCTCTCCCCTCCTCTCCCCTCCTTTCTCTTCTTCTCTCTCTCTCTCTCTCTCTCTCTCTCTCTCTCTCTCTCTCTCTCTCTCTCTCTTTCTCCTCTCCTCTCCTCTATCTCTCCTCTCCTTTCCTGGCTTTGGGTCTTGTTGCAAAACCCCAGGGGACAAAAGTCACCACATGGCCTCTAAGAATTAAAGGTGAACTCTGACCAAAAGCCAGCAAGGAACTTCAGTTCTGAATCTAAAGGAACCAAATTCTGCCAAATACTGGAGTGATCCTAGAAACAAAGTCTTCCCCATTTAAACCTCGGGTGACACTCAAGTCCCCATCAGCACCCAATTGTACCCTTGTAGGTCCTAAGAAGGGGCCAGCTGAGTTGCACTGAGATTGTTGACCACAGAAGCTAAGACAACACATGTTGCTTTCATCTACACACAGTGCTATGCTGCAACACAGAGATAAACAAGCTCCATCAGGGCCAGAGGTGATCCCTCCCTTCTATTCTCTGCATATCCCCCCTTCCCAGTCCTCAGGACCCCTCGTGGCATCCAGCCCCACAAAGAGAAAAAACACGGAGCAGAGCACAGCACAAGCGCATCCTGCTATAGATGTCTTCAGCTATCCTGTTTCCCCTTTCACTTAGGGGCAATCATGCTCACTGTGGTTAAAGAGCACACAGAACACATGCTCTGAGTTCATGGCTGCAAGAACGCCACCGAGTTTGTGACTACTGTACATCTCTTCCTTCTCACGTGTTCTGTTCTTAAAGCATTAAGTGCCAGAGCCCGATGCACAGAACACTTGTAGTTGCATTACCTTGTCAAATCACATTTCACAGATTATTTTTATACCACCTCTTTATAAAAGGCTTCATACTGTCCATCTAGCATAAAAAATTAGAAGAAAAACACACTTTGTAGGAGATGTAAATCATCCCAAAGCTCAGTTTTATTTCTCTACTTTCAGGCAGATAATTCCTCATCAACCAACATTCTGAGAACACATTCCTCTTAACTCTTCCTTGGCACTAAGGACTCTGGAAAGGTAATACTGTCACTGTATTCGTAAAAGAAGGTTTTCTTCATTTTATCATCTTTTTATTTATATTAAAATCCCGAAAGACAGGAGTCATGAAGATGGGAATGGCGATTGTAGGTTGAGTTATCTGCTAAGCTGGCTCTAATATGAAATTAGTGTCACCAGAAAAGAAAAACATGCAAATAGCTCCTCTCCCTTACTCGGTATCTAAAGAGAAACTGTCATGAGAAGGCCCAACTGAACCAAACCCCTCTGGAAACCTAATGAGTGAGGTAAAAGTCCTCACAACTGGTGGTGCTGACAAGTCCAGCTCTCAGCCCGTAAGTTTCATCTGAGCGCAGGCGTTTTACTGGCGCCTTCAGAGCATCATTTCAAGCCTGAGCCTTTCTATAGCACATTCCTAAAACGTTGACTGGATTCTCTAAATTGAACGCAAAGGAGTCCATCCCCATGGGCTGAGAACTCTGGTTCATTCATTGATGGAATATGTGTGCCAGAAGCTGGTAGACTGTGTCCTGCATGGCTCTAGCAACCCAGAATTTACACGGTAGGAAAGGTGTGAGAAGAAAAACACCAACAAAAAGGGACATGTTTAAAAGACCCAAACTAAAAAGTTTCTACTTGATGAATCATGAAACTAGCAGGGAGACCGCGTGGTCCACTGGTAGAACTCAGCAGAGTGGATTCAAAGCTGCACCATAGGCCTGGGTTCCAGCAGAAACAGAGAAAATGAGCAACTCGGCTCAGATAGGATATGACTCCTTTTGTGGATACCCCTCAGCAGACAGTGAGAAAACCAGACTGATCCAGAGTATGGAGGACTCCCAAAGTTTGTACTGGACTTTCTGAAAGTCTATTCAGGACTGAAGAAACGAGGGCAAACTGCCAGGAAAGCAGGCGGTACTTTTATTTTTTGACACCGTATTTCCTGTTACTTTTACTCTTAAAAGTCATAAAGGTACACACCTAGGTGCAGCAATCAGAGGGCACGAGGAGGAAAAATACAGTAAAAGACAACTAGATTCTACTTTTTCCAAGAAACAAGTGTCATTCATAAGCATTTGGCCCAGAAGGGGCAGAAGAGGAGGCGTGAGCAGGACCCGTCGCATGCACATAAACATGTGGGGGAGCAGCCCACCTCAGCATTCCACTCCGCTTCTGCTCTGGCCTGTCTGCCTCCAGGAGCCATGGGTAAATTCCAGGTGCCAAGAGAGGATCAGTGTTATGGGTTCACAGCTGGACCTCTCCATGCCACCAAACAAACTCAGCCAGGGCCTCCAGCGTGTACAGCCCTGCTCTCTCCCAGGTCCTCACACTCAGATCACTGTTACACTCTTGTCCTCTCCTCAGCTCCCTGAAGTTCCGGTAACTTTCACCTCCAGGGCAGGCTCCTCCCCAGGGTCTCCACAGCACTGACGTCTGTTACATAGGCTCTTATCTGAATCAGTACAAAGGATATCAAGCAACTGCTCCCTGCTTCAGGAGGAAGGGAGGGTGAAACTCTTCACTGATCACTGGTCAGGGGGACACCCATGTTCCAGAGCTCCCAACCAGACTGTTCCACCATTCCTCACTCACACAAACGAGTCCCATAGTCCTTCCTACTCAAGTATTAACACCTAGATCCAGACTTGACCCCAAAGCCTCATCAGCAAAAATCATAACTGAAAACATGCATTCTGACTGATGACCAAGTTTTGGTTTAGCGTCCATCAGAAGAGAGGGTTCCCTACGAGGGTTTCCTGGTGACCTTCTCTGATATTACCTACAATATTTTAAAGCATCAAGAATTTTCAAGTACCATTGCAGAAGAGGGGACAGAAAGATTTTAAGAGCTAAGCGTAGTTCCTGAACATAAGAACCAGTTTCCAGTCCTCTTGGAACTTGCTCATATGAACTCAGCAATGGTGTCAGCATGCACAAGACCCATGCTGACTCAGTCAGACAAACACTCAGCATAGAACTGGGAAATGGGCAGCAGGGCCTGTCCTTAGCTGAGGAACTCTTGGCAGCTGATCTCTGCTGGGTGAGAGAGAGTTGGTCGTTTTTAAGGGAGTGGCACCAGAGAGACTGAGCAGCCTCCGGGAGACACTGAGGGACATCTGGGGACACAAGCTTGACTTGATAGACCTTAACATACAAAACAGAGTGCATGAAACCCTGCGGGTGGCCTATGAGGGTTGCGGATGGGGGAGGAGGATCTAAATATGATTAAGACACATGTAGAAAATGCACAAAAGTTCAATAAAAATATATACTGGAAACAGAATTTCATGTTTAAAATTCTTACTTTTCACTAGGTATATACCACATGCTTTTAATTCAAGCACTTGGAAGGTAGCAGCAAGAAGATCAGGAGTTCAAGATCAGCCTCAGCTATATTCAGTTTGAGGACAACTTAAGCTACATAAGACACTACCTCAAAAACTAAAGAAAAATAAATAAAATTGATACCTTCCCATGTGAATGAATCATACAGTTTGAATGGGTCTATAGATGACATCATAAAGGAAAACCCTCTGATGAGTTTTCTCTTAAGATATCCACAGTATTTAAATTCATAAAAGAATGAGAAAGTGTTCAAAAGAGCCACATTTCAGGAGGAAATTATTTGTTCAATTAAGTTGACTTCTTGTGTAAATGTGACCATTCCCATGTTGTCAGTGTCCTCCTCCCAGTCTGTTAGTCTTAGCTTTCTTACCTCACAGAACACTGTACCAACAAGAGCAATAACAAAATAAATGGATAATTTGAACCATGGTAACAAAATTACTGATGGCCTTTGAACAGAAAATTCTTTGTGAGAAAATCACAACAGTGTCTTTCTCATGGGAGAACGCTTCCTCCCTTTCAGTTCAACCTGAAGACACCCATTTGCACAGCAGCAGAAATCTGGGTGTGGACAGTGAGCTCAAAAAAAAGAAACGTGCTCTCTGAGCCCGCAGGCAGCAGCTAGCCATGTGCCTATGGAGCTGGCTGTGCCGACCACGCTGTGGAAAGGAGAAGGCACAGACTCCTCTCTACTCGTCACAGGAAAGTAAGATTCCTGAAGAAAATCCCCATCTCCTAAGAGATCAGTGAAGTTGCTTCCTGTTAAGCATACGGGGATAAACACAGTTCTCTTCATAAAGAAATACAGATTCTCTACACATTGAGAAAATGAATGCTTAGAATTCACAATTGATTCCAAGGGCTTTTAATTCCTTACAGATCATTCTTCATATTATTCAAATTTTAATCTAACATTTAGCTCTTTCTGACATAATACTCATCATATCAGAGCATACTAAACAGTAAAAGGAAAATAAATTTATCCAAACAGTACTTTTATATGAAAGAGTGCAATTATTGCTTGAAATCTTCCTGTAATATAAACACTATGGACAAGGAGCTTGGATTTCAACTCTGTTGTAAATTCACACTAAGAAAGAGTAAAGGGCACAGAGTGATGAGCACTGATAAGGGAGGTATGGATGATACAATAGAAAGATCTAAAATAACTGTACAGCTCATGACACAGCACATTCATCATGAAACCAGTGCAGGGTAATTAGCCTGAGAAGGACTGACGAATGGAGTATTAGATCTGTATGCCTTTCACTGAAATGGAAGAGATAGGCTATAGATAGACACAATCTCTATGTACTTAAAGGCACATCTTTTATTTATAATAAAATTGATGTATACTAAATACTGAAAGGGGTATACATTTTGACTTTGTATACACAAAGTGAGAAGCAGTAATTTCCTTAATACCTAGTGCAGGGTAAGGTGTCTCCTAGGTGTGAGACTGTGTTCTCTGAATCAGAATAGCTTGGATGTGGGGGCTGCAAGGGCAGTGGAGGTGCCACCATGTCACACCACCTACTGACACTCACCTGGAGAAGTCTGGGAATCAGCCCTGTAGCAAGGCAGAGACAGATGACTCTAAGGCACAGGGAATGCTCCCAGGACACTCCAAACCTCAATGGCATGGCTATGGCTGCCCAACATGGGAAGACAACAGATCCACTGCACACCACAGAACTCTCTCAGAAGTTACTGCAGTTCTATGGTTCACACGCCTTACTGAATCTGGATAATTCATGTCCAATCTTTGTTTCTGTAGTACCCACATGCCTCATAGTTTATCTTGAATGTTATAAAAGTTGAAGCTTCCAACAGACAAAGGTATTAAGTATAAAACACTCAGAATTTGACCACTATGCCATACAATTCAACTCTTGGATTACAGTTGCATTCCAAAGTGACTCACTGGTGAACATCCTGGGCGTTGGCACCAATGATTGGATTATCCCATGCTTCATGTCCCAGATCTTTTTTCAGAAAAGGCAACCATGTTTAAGTCATACAGTGGAACATTCATGACTTATTATAAATGGTGTGGCAAAATGAAACTAACCCCAAGAGCAATGTTACAGAAGTGTCGATTTATCTTCTTCTACATAGCTGGAACAGCAGTCCTGACATAGCCCCTTCTCTTCATCACTTTCCCTGCCTGAGCATGGTACAGCACAAAGAAGGTAAGATTGTGGCCACGAACTCCAAATGCATTAGAGACATAACTGTACCAGGCGTCATTTTTAACAGGTGTGTGTATGTATGCACATGTGCCTCTGTATGGTTTCTATTATGTTTTGTTCTGTCCACCCAGCAAGTTCTAGACACAAAGCTGCCAAACTGGGACAAAGCAACATTGCCTGTGACGCAGGTCAAAGTCGTAGATGTCAGTCCTCAGCAGGATGTTCCCAGAGCACACTGGCAGGCTCTGCTAAAGAATGAAGGAGCAGAGTGTCTGGGACAAGACAGGTGTTTTCATAGAGACAGAGGAAAGATGTTTAAGAATAAAGAGGACCACACATCTTCTTTACCTCACAAGCAGTGTTTTCCTCTCTAGCAGACTCCTAGTTGATTTAAGTGGCTTAAAGAATACTACATTTGGGGGCTTGGGAGATGGTTCAGTAGTCAAAAGCACTGGTTGCTCTCACAGAGGACCTGGGTTCAGTTTCCAGCACCCACCTGGCAGCTAACAACCATATGTAACTCTCCTTCCAAGGGATCTAATGCCCTCTTCTGGTCTCTGCAGGCATTGCACGACATGGGTGCACTTACATACATGCAGGCAAAACACTCATAGACGTTTACTAAAAACATCAATATTTCAGTTGAACTCCTTAGGGAGGCAAGTTCCCACTCTGTATCTATAAAAGTTGATCTACCAGGAGCAGACAGGTGTGCACTATCTCCAGAAAAGAGGCAACAATCAGTGCATTTTAACCAGTTCTGTGGTAGAGTTTCTATGTGTTCTTTTTCAAATAAAGGAGATACTTATTCCAAATCACCCTCCATACCAGGAACTGACTGTGACCTTCACTACAGTCATATCTGTAGCAGAAGGTTATCTAAGGTCATCCTGAAGTCACTGTGCAGAAGACCTGTTTCCTCGAAACCAACCATAAGTACTTAAATAGGAGCATTTGATTCTCACTCTTGATGATGTGTTGTTGGACATCCAGGGAACCAAACACCTGGCCGTGCAACCGAAAGCAAGGGCAGAGAGTCCATTTCTGGTTGGACAAATTCATTTCCACAAAGCAGAAAGCACCTATCTCCTCACCTTAGGTTGCACGTCAAGACAGATTTACTCCATCAAAGAAATATCCTGCACTGTTGTAAGTGGCAGAAAAGTACAGAGTTGAATTGGTTTCCTCTTCCCATTGCCACTGCTGCCCTGGAAGCTCACATTCCAGCTTCAGTGACCTGGGAATGAACAAGGCTTTGGAACGCTCCTGCTCCCCCCAGTCAAAGACACATGTGGATGACAGAACTTGTATACTTTCCCAGACAGCTTCCTCTGATTTAGCAGTTACCTAGTAAGATCAAAATAAAAGAGATCAAACCTCATCACACTATGTGTGTAAAGGATATCTTAATTATGTTATGGTTGGAAATACACTCAACCAGAAAAAAAAAAAAAAAAAGACCAAACAGGGCATGTAGCTTACACTGCACACGTGAAAGTTGTGGCAATTCATGTTCACTATGAGCTCAGCACAAACCTACCAGAGGCACATTTAGAATTCAGTGGAGCGCAGAGTGTTTAATATGCCACTTGCATTTTGACAGCTTAGAAATGTCTACACTGGATTTGTTGAATCCTCTGCAAGAAGCACTAAGTGGCCACTGCCCCTTTGTTGATCTGTTTCTGGGAGGAAGCAGAACCACTTTCTTGACATCTTCAAAGCTGGATTGGTGTCTGTTTCAGGCACTAACCTGGAGACTGATTAAGGAGTCATTGCCCTGGGGAGAGAGGAGATGTTTTGCCCGGAGGAACTTGGAAGTTGGAGGCATCCTACCTTCTCACCAGGACTGGCCAGCTGAGCACCAACATAGAAACAGCCCCTCCCTTCCTCCCTGGGTTGCTGCTAGTAACACACTTGAGAGCTGAGAGGGAAGGCACTGGGGACCCTGAAGTCTGCTGTTTCCTTCTCTGGACTCATGCATTGAGGCTGTTTCTGTTACTGGAGTTTTTCAAAACTCTAAAGACTTTTCCTCCTTTTTCAAGATTTATTTTATTTTATTTATGTGTGTGTGTATGTGCCATCTGCAGGCAGGTGCCCACAGAGGCCAGAGAGGGTGTCAGATTCTCTCAGGGGGAGTTACAGGCAGTTATGAGCCACCCTACATGGGTGCTGGGAACTGAACCAGGTTCTCTGGAAGAGCAGCACGCTCTCTTAACTGCGGAGCAGTCTCTCCAGCGCTTTGAACCCCTTTCTTTTGCTTGTTCAAGGAGTTACAATCTCAAACTTGTAACTAAATGTGTCCTCTAGAAGTGCTGAGAAGCTTTTGGCTGAACAGGTGAGCTGAAAAACTAATGCACCAACATCTTGGCAAAGATGTAATTAAAAAAAGAAACCTGATGATGTGCTGAGGAAATCCTTGATACAGGGATAGTGTCTCCATCGTGACAGCCCATGGATCGGGGGTCATTTCACAGGCACTTATTCACAGGAGGTATCTGGCTTCATCAGGAGCGGCCCAGCACTAAAGAACTCAGCCTGCAAATTAAAAGGCTTGGTATCCGCTCAGTCATCATAAGTTTCAAGAGGTAACTATCAAAGGCATACATGCTTATACAGACTCCACCGGTGAGTTCTGAATAAGGTTTTCCCGGGGTTCAATGACGTGTGCTTAAAAATGTATTTGCTGGGGGCATAAGCTACCTTAGAATAACCTGAGCTACACTCCACCCTCTCACCCAAGCTTCTGGTGCGGCTTCTCTGGGCTGAGATCTCTTCTGGGATATTTTCTCAGCAGAGACAGGAGGCTCATTCATAAGCAAGATTCAAATGAGAAACAAACTTCACCCAAACAGCCAGTGAATAGATCAGCCCTGAATTAAGGACTCATCTGAGCAAGTGCTCTGGAATGAATTATCCTACCTATGTACAAATGAAAATGTTTAAAGCCTTTCTCATTGTCTGTGATTCTGAAAATATGGTCCTTTAAAAGAGATATACACAGCTGGGATTCGACCTTTAGCATCCCATCAATAGCCAAAAAGAAAAATCTCAACACCAAATTCCTGGTTCCCTGGTGGTTTTTGAAGTGTGTAAGCCAATAAACTTAAGCAGATGCTAGGATACCGACAGTAGTGGGGTCCAAAGACCTCTGCCCCCAAGCCGTCACCCTGGAGACATGGTAAACAGGTCAGGAAAGATGCTCCATGCATCGCAAACTCCCCCAGAGGGAGTCGCCACCTGGGCAAGCGCGGTGCAGCTGCGGGTAGTAGTGGTCCTGTGCCCTCTGCCTGAGCGCTCCTCCTTGAAAGACCCTACTGTGCACAGACACCAGCGAGACGCCCCCAGACCTTGTGGCCCAACCCTAGTGCTCAGAGGCCACAGCCGCTGAGGCCCGACCTTGGCCACCAGCCCTGGCTCACCAAGGGGAATTGTGACCCCGCCCCAGCCTTTTGGGAGCGCACCTGGCGCCTCAGGCGCTGGCGTCACCAGCCTCTGGCCAGCCTGCACAGCCACCTGTGCTTGCACTTGACCTCACGGACGCCCAGAGATGCGACCCCACCCCGAGAGGGTTAATGAAGAAGCAGTGTGCACCCACCGCTGCGTGGGCCAGACAATAGCTAGCGCAGCAGCGACCCTGGCTGCCCAGAGCCCCTGTCCCTCTCTGCTAGAGGACTAGGACGCGGGCGCGCACACGATTCCAGCCCCAAACAAACGAACGGGGCCTGGGACCTTCAGCGCCACTTCGAGGCTTCCAAAGCCCCCACCCGGGTTCCTAGCGCGCAGGAAGCTCTCTGCTTTCTGGACTGTTCCCGCGGGCTCAGGACTTTGTCCTCTCTCCTGTGGCCTCTGGACCAACTGAGGCAGCCTCCGCTCTCGACCTGGCCCTCTGCACCCGCCTCCGCCTGCGCCTCCCGGGCGCGGCAGCCCACCCGCGTGGGGGCGGGAGCGGCCCGCACACGTGTGCGGATTATTAAGCAGCCCAGCCGGGCCGCCTTGGGCTCCACGCAGCAACCTCTGCTAATTGCGGGGGAAGGGAGCTGGGAGCGCAGAGAACTGGGAACGTGCTCCCTGGCTGAGCTGCCTGCTGGGGAAAGAGAAGCCCAGGCCCTGAACCAGCTCGGAGGGTAGGAAAGGGCGAGAAGTTTGGCAGAGTTGCGCGGCAGGTGTAAGACCTCCACCAGAGGTTTGGCTGGACAAATCCTGGTCCTGTGTCCCGAATTCTCCCGGTTTCCCACAGTGACATACCGGCGTGGAGCTCCTGCGGCACAGCGGTCTTTGCCCTGGACTTTTCCCTACCTGTCCTCTCCATTCCCAGCTCATCCAGAGAGATCTGAGGCCCCCACAACCTAGCCCTGCTTGGCTGGTGGAGCCTTCCTTGGTGGCCAGTGGGTCTGCGGTGGCCCAGGCAGGTTGTCGGGATGTGGTGGGGCATGTGATTAGAGAGTGGGAATCCGTGGGGAGCTCCCTAAGCCCAAAGGACTACTGCTCTTGGGCCAGCCTGGACCCAGTGTTAGCTCTAGGTGGGCTCTTGGGGCGCATCCTGCAGACAGGCTTTGGGAGGACAAGTGCTTGGTCAAGGGGGCCAGCACCTGGGGGCCAAGTCTACCCAGAGGAGCCCACTTGCGATACTGTCCCTCTCCAGGCTGATGTGGACTTTGATTGGCGACCACAGAATCAACTGTCATCTCTTAATCACCCTTGAATTTGGACCACTGGGGGAATAAGAAAGAAGAGACGATGGAAGGGTCTAGAGAGAAAGGGGGATTTCCTGTGGGGAAGGCGGTAACAAATGCCCGTTAAAAACATCCCAACACTTGGTTCCAGCCTTGAAAAAGAAAAAGAAAAAAATTTCTGTATAGAGATTTAGTTCTTCCCAGCACTGTGAGGAAGGGTGCTGAGGGACAGGCGAGCATCACTGGAGGGCGAGAGAGGAGGAAACGCGAGCAGGTACTTGCCAATGTGAAAATCAATCAATATATTCTGTCTCTCCTTTCTTTCTCTCGCTCCCCCCCCCCCACCACCTATTTCTCTCTCCCCTTCCCACAGAACAGAACACCACGGGACAGAACAGCCTACAAGCTGTTGACAGCCGAGGTTGCAGCCTGTAGGCTACTTAGGGGAAAACCTTTCCCAACTCATTTCAAGGAGAAAACCAAGTTCACAGAGCCCAAAGCCCCAGGAACCACACGGACGCCCCTTCCCCGTCCGCTGGCCAGACACACAGGGGCCGACCCTGCGCCTACAGCGCCCGGCCACGGCCACAGCTCCCCGCTGGCTTCGTGTACCTCGCCGGGCTTACAACTTGCAAGAACCAAAGTCAGGGCCAGGGACGAGGGGCGACCTCCCGGGTAGCGGCCCTGAGCGCCCTCCTGGGGCTGGAGGGGAGGGGGGGCCGGGAAGGCTGCACGGGCCGGGCAGCTGGGAGCTTCGCCCGGTGGCCCAGGAGCCCCGCAGGGAGCTCCAGCCTGCAAGGCCGGCGGCTCCCCGTCGCTTTCCCGGGTGCGCGGGGTCCCGGGCGAAAGTCGTGGGAACTCCCCGGCCTGCGACCGCCGCTCGCGGAGGCAGCGCCGGCCGCCGCGGCGCAGTTCTCCCCAACTCGTGCCGGGCTGGCTCCCTTCTCCCGACCACGCACCGCCGAGCCCGCGAGGCGGCTCGCCTGAGCCCGAGCGCGGCGAAGGCAGGGCGGGGGTGGGCGGGGGCGGGCACGGCGCCCTGGGCGCCCCGGCTCTGCCGCGGCCGTTCCCCGCCGCCCCGACTCAGACCCCCGCGCGGCCCCCGCGGCCTCGGAGGGCTGGCCGCGTCCCCGCCGAGCCAGCCTGCCTTACCGTGAACTGCCGTGAGGAGCCCCGCGCACAGAGCCGCCAGCACCGGAGGCAGGGGCAGCGGAGGCAGGGGCAGCGGCCGGGACCTCCTCCACGCCGTCATGTCTGCGGAGACTCCGCACGCACAGCACTCCGAGGGCTCTCGGCGACGCAGCCGTCTCCTCCGAGGCACGGCCAGCTTCTGAACGCGGCCACCAAAAAAAAAAAAAAAAAAAAAAAAAAAAAAAAAATCAGCAGAGGGCACGGCGCGCCCGCGGGAGATCCCGGACCCGAGCCCGGCCGCGCATCCGACGCCTCCCGCAGCTCTGCGCGCCCCGCTCGCCGCGCGCCCCGAGCATCGGGTCCGGCCACTGCAGGGCGGGCGGCGCCGCGCGGGCCGAGCGCAGCCCCGGGCGGCCGGGGCCGGGGCCGGGGCCGGGGCCGGGGACGAGCGCCGGCCGAGCCGGGCGGCCAGGCGGCGAGGCGGCGGGAGGGGCGAGGCGGGGAGAGCCGCGCGCGCCGCCGCCGGGAGCGACCTGGAGCGGAGGCAGCTGGAGAGAGAGCCCGCGAGTGGGAGGTGCGGGAGGGGGGCGGCTGGAGCGGGAGGAAGGCGGGCGCGAGCGCCGAAGACAGGCTGCTAGCGGCGCAAGGAGCCGCCGCCGCGGCGGCTGGACTCAACCATCCTGCGCGCGGAGAGGGGACGGAGGCCGGCGCCGCGCGGTCCCTGGACGCGGCAGGGCCCGGGCTCCGCGCCCCGTCGCCCTGGGCCTCGGCGCCGCCGCGCGCGGGCTGCGGGACCGAGACTTGTTGTGCGCCCGGGTGGGGGAAGCCTACGCCGCGCGGCGGGGAGGAACCCGGCCACCCGCGCCTCCGCGAGCCCGAGAGCTCGGCGGGGCCGCCCCCACCCCCAGCCGGCGGGCGCTGCTGACCGGGCGAAGCCCCGGGCCCAACTTAGGAAAGAAGCGCAGGTGGTTAAGAGGGTGCGCCCAGCTGCAGTCCGGGGAAGGAAAAAAATGTGCATTAAGAAAAGGAAAGGAATTGGAAATGATCCTCTACAAGGAGCACAGGCAGGCTTATCGCTCCGTCAGTCTGGGTGCTGTTTTACCGACGCGACACACCGACTCCGTCCCCACAGCATGCAAAATAAGAGAGTCCCTCTAGGCTGCCCGGTCTGGCTGCGGGCATGTCATAATGCACACCTTGATGAGCCCCAACATCCAATCCAGCGCCCAGGAAGGTCTTCCTGTCCCTGCAAAGGTGAGCTCCAAGGAGTGGAAGTTACCAGAAGGAGCTGCAGGTCCTCCTATGGCCCTGGGCGCACGCAGGGAGCCGTTTCAGGGCCGGGCTGTAGAACATTGAAACAGCACAGGTGAGGGCTGGGTTTCAGCACTTTCAAAGGAGTCACCGACCACCGTTCTTAATCAGGAAAGATTGAGGAATTCTGGACGATTAGAGGCAACAGGAAAGTCCCAGGCCTCCACCCTGCAAACTATGTGACCTGCTGCGTGGTCCGCACCCTGAAATGACCACTGGGGACTGGAGGCAGGCTGATGGCAATTGATCACTGACTCGCTACCCGTGCGGCGAGTTCAGTGTCAAGGATGAAGTGGGAACAGTTTCTCGTGTCACACTGCCCGTTAGTGTTCTAGGGTCCTCCTGCCTCCCCAGGCCACAAACTACTGGAGACGACAGTGACTCCAGAAGGATAATCAGCAAAGCATGTTGTCTGAAGACCTACCCCAGCCCTGCCCATCCCTCTTCCCTCCCCTGGAGCTAAGGGCTCCCCAGTAGGGGGCACCAGACTGGGTTTTCTCAGAGCCTCAGCCTTAGAACTGACTTGGATTTTCCACAGGGCAGCCAACTGTCCATGCTGCAGTTAGACCTCGGGGGAGAAGATGATGGCACAGCTCTACAAAAGCAGAATTCCTATTGACACTCGTGGTTCTGTTCTGCAGTCTGAAATAAATGTGGATTGGAGAGGGTCACCCCGTGTGATTTTAAGTCTTTCCCCCAAATGGTACTTATACTTGAGCAAGTGAACAAAAAATGCCTTTTAAGACCCATTAGAGGTTCCAATCGTCGATCTCGTGCTCTCCCCAGAATACATGGATCTCCTTCAAGAGAACAAAGCTGACATCCCCATGAGAAATGGTGTCCTGTCTTCCCTCTGCCACTCCTAATGAGTCGTGTCACCAAGAAGGATTTCTGCCATTAAAAACCGTTTCCAAAATCTCACCGTCCTGGTCTGGGATGCACAGATGGTGTCAGGTTATTAGCGTCCCAGTTAGGAGTGCTGGGTGTCACCTGAGAAATCAAGACCTTCATACAGAATCCCGATATACCCACCCCAGACTGAATGGCCCCCTTCATGGCCACACGCTTAGATCCCTTTTCAGGTCCATGGAGGCGCACAACTCACTCCAGCACTGACGTGGGAAGGTCTCCTCAAATTCAAGGCCGACCCGGTGTACTAAGACAGTGCAGGCTAGCCAGAGCAATACAGGGAGGCCGTCTTTCAAACCAGTGACGGAAACATCTTTTTGCATCTTTTTGCAGAGAATGTCTTGGAGTGAAATCATTGAGAAATAACAGTCTCAGTAAATGAAAACCTTTCATTTTCCTCTGACTAGATCACACATCAGGAAGTTAGTATGACCTTGGCAAGGTGCTGCTCGGCTAAGTCTGGGGGAGAAGGGAAAGGCTGTCCAGGAAGAAGGGCTGCTTTGAAGATGTGGATGTGAGTGTGGTAATACCGAAAATCTCCCCCACCCCAACAACGTAGAAGCCCTGTGGCCCTGAAATCGTGGGGATCTGCTGCCATCTAGTGCTCTGATTTTCTTGCTAGGCATCTGCCAGGGAAGCCAGGCCACAGCCTCATTTCCATTTTCTACTTATGCCACCACCTACCCTGTAGACAGCCCCTACAGGGTGCCCCTGCACGCCTCACACCTGCATGCCTGACTGACCCTGTCAGTGAAGGCCAGCCTCAGGATCCTGGACGCTCCCCTTCTCTTCTGATTCTCACTTCTTGTGGGGGCAGGATTTCTCTCAGATATCAACGCTCCCCATTGTTGCCCCTGTGAAGTTATCTCAGGGTAGGAGAGTGGGACTTGACCCCTGCCAGTGCTGTGGGGCTTCTCTGCTGCATGGAACATTACAACTCTATGTGGGCTTGGACCCATTCCTCATCCTCAGCATAGTCCTCTCCTCAGCCTCCAGAACTTGGCCAAGCTGCAGTAGAAAGACTGTTGGCATCAGGACTGGCACTGCACTGTATAATGGAAAGAGGAAAAAAAAAGTCCCTGTCCCACCGAACAGGATGAAGGTATCCCTGAGACCTGGCACCGGCCGCTCGCGCACATGGTGTCCAGGAGGATGGCATCAGGCTCTAGAGATAGAGTCTGTGAGAAGGGATTGCCTGAGGAAGGGACAGAGAACGTGGTACTTGAGATAAATATGGATTGCTTTCTAAAGTGTTCAAATGAGAATGCTAATTAACTAAAGAACTCTGTGTGTAGAAATCTTAGAGGATACAGCATGTTGCTATGCTGGCTAAACAGGATTTTGTTTGGCTCTTTAATACCCTATTTAACAATTGATGGCTACAGAAGGGTTGAGTGTGGAGGTCTTTCCTTACTAGAGGGTTATGTTAGGTCTGCACAATTTTTGTTTCTCTAAACTCAAGGGAGACCTACAAAAGACTTAGAGTAGCTTACAGGATAAAACCAGGGGTCATGCTAAAGACTTCCTCTGTTCAAGGACCTTTGACACACAGTCTCATTGGGGTCATGATTCCTTTACCACCCTTCCCCATCCAGTAGTGAGGAGAAAGTGACTTTGGGAAATCTAGTGAAATCTAGTTTGGCAGGAGACAACCTCTTACTAAGGCCAAATTACTGACTGCTCCATAGGCCTTGACATATATGACAGAATGCATGAAATCCAGTGGGGGTGGGTACACACGAGCGTGGGCGGGGTCCAAAGATGATTACGTTGTTTCGTGTGAAATGCGCAAAAGTTCAACTGAAAACATCCATTTTAAAAAGCCAGACTTGGGGTGTTTGCCGTGTTCACATCTAAGTTCTGCCCTGCTGTCCCTCCTCCATGGCAGCTGTCACTACCTAGAGGGCCAGGCTCTTACCTTTTTCTGGCCTCTGTGTTCCTGCCACTGCCCTAACAGAAGACCAGGCAGTTGGATATATGTGTAGTGTTCAGCTCACTAAGAGCAGAGCAGAAGTTCTTTGCAAGTACCCCTGGGGCAGTCTCCAGAACACGCCATCTCCTAAGCCACCACACCACCAAAGAAGGTGATCGTTTGCAAGGATGTAGTCATTATTTTTTTCATTTATTAATTTTATGTGCATGAGTATTTTACCTGCACATGTGTGAGTGCACCCATGTTGTGCAATGCCAGGAGAGGTCAGAAGAGGGAGTTGGATTCCCCTGAATCAGAAGTTGCAGGTGGTTGTTAGCTGCCATATGGGTGCTGGAAATCAAACCCCGGTCTTCTGCAAGAGCAGCCCGTGCTCTTACCCACTGAGCCATCTCCCAGCACCCCTATGTAGTCACCTAAATATCTAGTTACAGGGCTAGATGCCTCACTCCTCAGTGTCTTCCCAATAAAGCAACACTTTAAAGATTCTGTTCTTATGCTTATGCTTGTGTGTGTGTGTGCGTGTGCATGCCTTTAGGATGAGTGTGCATGCCTTTAGGATGAGGCAAACTGATGGGGTTTCGTGGAGACTCACTTTATAAATGATCCACTGTGCAGAAAGAGTAAATAGTGACTTCTCTGTTTCATCATCATGAAGGGCACTTTGTGAACTTCAGGGGCAGGGGTATGCTCACCAGTCAGTCACTTATCTGGTCATCTGTGTTATTGAAATACAGATGGAGGGTCCAACCACAGAGGGTCTGATGTAGAGTATCAGGGATGGGACCTGAGTTCACATTTCTAACAAGTCCAAGGCAACAGAGATGCATCAGAAACCCCACTTATCTGAGAATCCATTGACCTTGGGGACCAAAGGATCTGTCTAGAATCACACATCTGCCGTGTAGCCAAGAAACCTTATAAACAAACACATAAACACAATCTGAGCATGTTTCTTGTCTGAGATGAAGGCCGTGATCATTTCCTTGTGGACTTGGTGGAAGAAATGAACAGTACAGATATGATGCTGGACACCCATGAAGTTCTCAAAGAGAGCGTCTTTCTGTTCTGTGTGGCTCATCTCTGACAGGAAGGAGAAGCAGCCCAGATGGGGAAAGGCATTTCCATCTGCTCTGACTCGTATTTTAGGATCTCAAACTGGATTTGGGGAGAGAAAGACATATTCAGTCACAGCCTCCCAGACTGTCTCCAGGTGAGTCTTGCAGACACCCAGGTGGGGAACTGCAGCTTCCTTCACTCTGACTTTTAAGATCAGTTTTCTAGGCAGCCTCACTCCAGGGTCTTTCCTAAGGCCAGAGGAACAGGAATGGACTGGAATGGAGTGACTAGTCATGCCTACTGCTGTTCATAGTGCTTTCCTCTTTCAGCAGAGAATGCCTGGTGCAAGGATGCAAGCATGCCCTGCACAGCCAACAGCTGGGCTGCTTCTGCAGGTCAGAGGGACAGCACAGGGACCCAGATGCCCTCTGGGAATGAACAGTGTCAGATAGCCTCAGGTAAGTGCTAGCCCAACTTTAGGGGCCAAAGGCAGCTGGTGACTTTTTCCAGAGTCCTCCATTTTTCCATTATCTTTCATGTTTTAATGGACTTGAATACTGGAGGGGCTACGATCACAGCCACGCCCACCCCCAACCCAGTTTCACATCTCTGATGCAAAGGTCAGGCTAATGCATCCATTACATCTCAAATTCTGGTCTCCTTCACTTCCCAAGTCCGGCCAGTGTCCTGTGATTCGGGTGGTTCTGAAAGAACCTTTACTGGAGGTTCGGAGTCACTTCAGTGAGTATAGGAAAGGCATTTCAGAAAATCTGAGAAAACATTTTACCCAGGGAAACAGGCCATGATCTCTCTCACACACATGCACACATGGACGCAGGCACACACACACGCACACACACAAACACGCATGCACATGAACACGCACACACAGACACACACACACACACACAGGCACACACACACACCGCTGCCACTCTGGCATGCTGTCAACTGCACTGGTCGGTCTGTGAACTTGAATGCAAATGGCTCCCACTAACTACTTCCTTCCTAAAACAGTAATCGAGCTGCGTGGATGTCCCAAAACTAAAAATGACAATCTGGGTTCCCAGACCTCAAGCCCAACTGTCAGGAAGAGACGGAGACTTTCACCATTGTTCTGTAACAACTTTCTCTACAGACAGCTGATCTGACCTGGCAGTTTCCTAATGTTGAGGAAGGGAGAAGCTGAGGAAGTGAGAAGCTGAAGGGTTTCTCAGTTTAAGATGCTCCGAACAGTCTTACTTTCACTGAAAATGGGGCTTTGCTGCCTATGGCTTGTTTCTTGGTGACCTGTGCTGTGTCACATCAGGGCCTGTCTGCACAGCTCTTGGTTCTGCAAGATCCTGCAGAGGGACCTCTAGAGTGAGTGGTGAGTGCGCAGAAACTCAGACTGTTGGCCGTCTTATTGTCCTCTCTCTTTCAAAGACTCTGTGCCAGTGACATCACAGAGACAGGGCAGTGTGCATGAAGGTTATCCGGGCGATGGACAGGTGAGCAGCATGAAGGTTATCCGGGCAACGGACAGGTGAGCAGCATGAAGGTTATCTGGACAGGTGAGCAGCACGAAGGTTATGGGGCGACCGACAGGTGAGCAGGGAGAGGGCACCTCCTGACAGCGTTGTCCTTTTTATTCCTCACCACCGAGTCCTTCATTCTTCATATTTGTTGATTGACCTTAAAGTTAGGGAAATCAGATGATTTCCTACAGATAACTGATTTCAAGTCTCCCAGGCTTCCTAGTCCATGTGGACCTCCCACCCCGAAAGCAAGTTCAGCTCCTTCCTGACCAGTGCACTAGATGAGGACTTGGGGATAAATATGTACCCAAGGGATCTCCCAAGACCTGGGACCAGGATCTCTTGAGATTGATTGATATTAAACCCACTTTTTCTTGCTTTCCAAACCCACCTCTCCTGCCAGCATCACGCATGTACATTAGTTCCTGGTATAGACACACCTGGATTCTCACCAATCTGAATCAATGTGTTAATTCCTAACAGGTTAATTTCCCCTTTACCAAGCTCCAAATGTGGAGTGCCTAGTCTCTAAAGAGTACCTAGTTCTTTTTAACTTATGATTGTTGGGGGAGTTAATTAAATGATATATGGAAAATGCTGAATTTGAATTTGAATAGAAATACAACATTATCTCCCCTTTTTCTCCATTCTTTTCCACTTTACCTCTAAAGGAGGATTGTCATTCCTTTCTTGCTGATTGAAATAAGCAGCCTTAAAATGTTTGCTGAAATTGTGTATGTAAAATCTTTCCTGTTGAAAAAAGACCTCTTTAAAAGGCAAGTTACCATCTTTTGAAGCATTGCAAAATTGTCAATTCTTGGAATATTCCTTTTCACATGTGGGGTGGTGCCTTCGTCAGCGCCAAAATAGTCAGTGATCGATGCCATAACAGTATGAGCAACTTCATAGACACACTGAGTACCCCACACCTGTGGCCGTCAGCAGTAAGTGCCCTGGTGGGAAGATAAAGAGTGAGGCTGGAACCCCGCGGGATGACAGGGAAGGGGCCACCACGGGGATGTCTCTTCTGACTCCAGTCTGATGAGCATGTGCAGTGCTGAGAACGTTAACTAGGAGAGTGTGTCTTGTAAGTGATTTCCAGAAGAGTAGAGAACTCTCAGTCCTGGCCTCCCGCTCTCCATCCCACTGCCTCCAGCGCTCTGCCGAAGTTCCTTTGGCATCTCAAGACTTTGAATGAGCCTGCAGGAAAGATGAGAGCCAGATGTGGGCTTAAATCTAAGAAGCCTTCCAAGGCAAAAAGGGGAAAGATCTCCATAGGTTTGGGGGGACGTACACCTAAGAAATTCTCAAACAAATTTATATTGAGTAATACAAGATTTGTTAAAAATAAAATCTTTCTGAATCTTGGACTCAGGCTTGGTAACCTCTGACAATGGGGCAGCTCATCCAAATTTCACTATGTCAGAAAGGAGTGACTGAAATGTAAATAGAGAATGTGGTAAGCAATCAAGAAATAACCACAATTCCAGCCTCCCTCTCTACATCACAGCAACTCATCCTAAAAGCATCCAACCCTTTAATATTTACTTGCTTTACACCATTTTTTGATTGATCATTTCTTTGTTCTCCAGTGTCGTGGACCAATCCTAGTCTTTCGGGTACACCATACAAGTGCTCTGCCACCAAGTGACAACCCTCATCCCTCAATCTAAGCCAATACACCCTCAGAGCTCTGTCCATCCTTCCGTCAACGTCTTCGCTAGAAGCGACAGGGAACAAGCGTATGCAGAAATGCTCAGTGTCACTAAACACAGCCACGAATTCTCAACTCACACTCAGTACAATGGCCCTACAAAACCCAGAAGTTGAGCAATGAAACGGTCCTGCAGGTGCTGGCAGCCAGGGCTAATTACCCGAATTTAATCTTAGGAACTCACGATGTGGAAGGAGAGAACTGAGTCCTACAAATTTTCCTCTGACCTCTACAAGTGCTATGGCAAGCAGGTGTGCTCCACCAATAAATAAATAAATAGATGGATAGATAAATAAATAAATAAATAATATGAAACAAAACACCCAGAAAGCAGCAGATGGGATTCTTTACACTATTGGTGAGAAGGTAAATAAGTGAAGCCATTGGAGACAACAGCATCCTCATAGCCATAATTCCGCCTGCCTGCCACGTGGCCCAACTGTCCCATTTCCAGACATACATTCTAATGAAATGAGAGGTCTATCAGAAAATATTGCATGCTCGTGTTTACCGATGTGGAACTCACATTAGCCAAATAAGAAAGGAGCCCGTGTGTCTATCCCTTGGAGACTAGACAAGGAAGACATGGCTTATCTGCAGAAGGGATGGTGCCTCACCATCCCGCTGTGTTCAGTCTCTTGAGTGGAAAGAAAATTAGCCCATCATGGGGACACAAGTACCCCATGTTCCTTCTCACTGTGGACACTAAAAATGTTGATCACACGTAAGGAGAGGGTAGACTAGAAGTCACTGGAGACTAGTGAGGGGCCTACAGAGTGGGACAGGGAGGGTGGAGATGAGGCAGAGCAGTCATCTATGAGGATGGTGTGAATGTTTACAGCACAGTAAGTGACTATTGTCTATCATTAATCAGACATTTTAAACAGCCAGAGAAGAGTCTGAAGCTTTGCAATACAGGTAATTAATAATATTTGAAGAGACACAAATGCTAGTTACCTTGATTTGATCATTACATACTGTATGCGCATAATGATTATAACACAGTGCCCCAGAAATGAGTACAATTATTATGTCAATTAATTGCTTTTAAAATCAGAAATCTCCGGATGCTTTACCAAGTTGGCAAACACATGCACACGACGGAGACTGACAGTGAACTCCTGCTTCATCTCACCAGGCCACTTTGATTTTTGTCCTATGCTGCCTCAAGTGCCTTTCTCAGACTTTTAGAGATAACACGTGAATATGCTTCTGAGTTTTCTGGAAATTAAAGTGAGAAAAAGAAGGTCGGTCTGATAACAGTTTTCCAGTGTCACAATAAAAGCATCTGCAAGGTGAAGACGCATGTTCCCACTGCTAGTGTGGGAGCAATGGGGGAGGGGGCATATCCCATTGTTTTTTGTTTGTTTAATTACATTTATTTATTGTGTATGTTTGTGTGAGCCCACATGCTAGGGTTCGTATGTGGAGGTCAGAGGACAACTCGGGGGCATCAGTTTTCTCCTTCCGCCAAGTGGGTCCCAGTCATTGAACTGGGACCATCCAGCTCGGCTCCTTCTGCTGTCCAGCCATCTTGCAGGCCTTTGCTCATTCTTGGCGGCTTCAGCCAGCTGTTATAGGGTAGCAGAAAGGTAGAGGAAAATGGAATGAACTTGGAATAACCGAATCAGGAGCTGAGAGGCTGGAGAGACTGCTCAGCAGTTAAGAGCACAGGCTGCTCCAGCAGAGGACCTGGGTTTGATTTCCAGCACCCACCTGGTGGCTGACAAGCCTCTGTAACTCCAGTTCCAGAGATCCTATGCCCTCTACTGGCCTTCGTGGCACTGCATGCCTCTGGTGCACACAGGCAAAACACTTATACACATACAATTACAAATAAGAAAAATCAAGTCAGGAATTAAGTTGCTGGAGCCCATGGGCGAGGGTATGGATTCTGCAATGCCAATGTCTGTCTTAATCCCATCATGTGTCTTATCACCGTGCCGGTTCTGGCTGCCAGACCCATGTGTAGCTCACGGGAAAGGCGCAGTAAGTGCCGTATGGGAAAATTCTTGTTTTCACGTTCTTTATTCTAATTTATTTTGTGTGGGGACAAGTGGGTATGTTCTACTTCATGTATGTGGAAGTCAAAGGACAGCTTGTTGGATTTGGTTCTCTCCTTCCACCATGCAGGTTCTAGGGGTCAAAGTCAGGTCCTCAGACATGGTGACCTGCACCTTCACCCACTGAGCCACCTCACAGGTATTCTAGTTACTTCCTGTCTGAACAACACCCTGACCAGAAGCAACCTTGGGGGAGAAAGGGGTTACTGTGCTTGAATTTCAGGTTACAATCTACCGTCAAGGGAAATCAAGGTGCAAACTTGAAGGCAGGCCTGCTTGCTATTTCTCACAGCATTACCTCAGACCAAGGAACTGACATCATATCTAAGAATGTACACCAGGAACCAGAGGTGGCTGGAGTAAACGCAGAAACTAAGCGCTTACATCTTTGAGCAGGCACAGGAAGCAGAGAGTGACAGGAGATCTGGAAAGCCCGCCCCCCAGTGCCATGCTTCCTCTAGCATGGCCACCCTTCTAAGACCTCCCAAAACAGCGCCACCAACTGGGGAGAAAATGTCCAAATGTGTAGTGCCTGTGGGGGACATCCTTATTGAAACCACCACCAATGGTCAGCACAGATAGTAGCCATTATTATTTATATGGTCAAATTCTATTAATAGATCTCATCACAGAAATCTATTGTTGTTCCTTCCTTCCTACTTCCTGTAAGCTAGGTGTCCATACTTTGACAGTTCCATAATACTGGATTTATACCTGTTAATTATAGGCAAAATTCCATCCATATTGATAGAATCATAGCTGAGCAAAAATCTTGTAAGAACCCAGCAGTCAGTGCCAAATCTACAGGCAAGGAAATGGCCAAGGAGGGGCTGCAACCCCATACAAGTTTCTGCTATTTGTCTTTATCTTCCCCAGCCTTATTCCCTGTGCCTGAAATTTGCATGAGTGCTCTTGACCTCATTCAGACCCTCAACAGCCTTGTGCTATGGCTTGGATGTCGTTTATTTCCGCCAAAACTCATGCTAAGGCTTAATTCATCAATGCCATAGGATTAAGAGATTGGACCTTTAGAAGTGACTAGGTCAGGGGGCAACACACCCTTGTGAATAGGTCAATGGCTTCCTTGAGAGACTGAATGAGGGCTCAGTGGACTGGGTTAGACTACAAGAGCAGATTGTTATAAACTAGCTGAGTTCTGCTGGTTTAAGTTCTTTGCTATGAGCCACTGGCCAGTTTTAAGCTACCTGTTAGATGATACCATGTGCTGTATTAATGACACAGTGTGATACAGATACTGGGGTTAACTTTCCAGGGTCCATAGCTGTGATCTGAATAAACCGCATTTGTTTATAAATTACCTAGCCTGTGGAATTCAGTTACAGAATTAGAAAACAGACTAATTCACTGTAGTTGCAGGAACAGCAATTTCCTCACAAGGAAATGAGTCTGGAAGGACAGGTGTACTGCCCAAAGTCACTGCCCCTGTCCCTGTGTGGATCCACGCTTGAAGGTGCTTATCAAAGGCAGATCTGAAAGGAGCAGATTTCAAATAAGCAGAACGGATTGGTGATAATGTTGAAATAATTCAAAGAAAAACCCATAAACACCACAAAACGCTTTCTGTAAAATATTGAGCAACTTGGTGATATAACAAAACCTTCCAGATAAAAAAAGCTCAGACATTTAAATATTATACGACAAGGGACTTTAATCCATTTCTAAGCAGTTCTAGATGATGGAATGACCAGCCCGATCATCCCATGCTGGTGTTTATGAACAGGCAGACCTCTCTCTGAGGAAATACTTCATAGTCCCCTAAACATTACACCATTCTGACAGGTGTATCATTTAGAAAGAAAGACAAACATGGCATTGCATCATCCTTTTGGGAAAGCTTCCTGTATGTCTAGAAAAATGAAGCACGTGACACATGATGCTCTTTGCAAGGCCTGAGCCTAAGAAGACACAGCAGAATTTGCTTTTCTCTTGAACATGAAGATCTTCTTGATTTGATCCTTCTTCCTGACCAGGACATGCATGTCCTTTACCGTAATTCTGGAGCTGGGTAAGGTTTAGCTTTCAGTGTCAAAGTGGTGAGTTTCCCACTTGTGTGAAGAAGTGGTTCTGAACCTGGAATATTCTGCATGAAACTTCTATCCTGAGAGTCCAAAGTTCACCATCTTCAGTTTTGTCAAAGGCAGAGTAAGTCATGGCTTGATGGGGTGTGGGCCACTCTGGCCTCTGAGAGCCGATGGGCCTTCCACAACGGGTGACTCTGACTGCAGGGAGATGTGTGTTTCTGTGTGGAACATTTGGGAGACTCTGGCGGGACCAGGGAAAGTTCTTCACTATATATGAATAGCGCCCAAGGAGAAATGCGAATCTCTGCATGGGAAGAATCTGAGGGCAGCTGCTGCCTCAGAGCACAGACCTCTCTGAAACCGTGCCTTCTCCGCTGATGCCCATCATAAGATGCCCTCTACCCATCCTTGAAACTTGTTTGTACTTCAAATCCCCTTTGGTCTCCCGCACTCTTGCCATCAGAAATGGACATACCCAACCAGTGGAAAGTCAGAGGCAGACTGGAGAGTGACCACGCTCAGCTCTGCCCTGTGCAGCTCAGCTCTGCCTGACAGGGGCCACTGGGGGACACTCAGCTGTTTTCACCGCATGGCAGCTGTTTTCACGGCTCTGAGGAGAGAACCAGCCGGCCCACAGGGTTTCAGAGGAGACTCAGGACACCAGTTCCACATGAAGGACAAGCCCACTGCCCATTTTTGTCTGATAAATGATTACTCTGTTCTGTGAATCCAAACAACCAATTCTAGTTAGCCTAACATGGCCCACACTGAGGTTACTGCCATCTCCCAGGCTCAAGAATGTCCACATGCTCCTGACATTGGACCAAATGAGAAGTCTCCACAGAGCACTTCTCCAAACCTGGTTGACCTCCGACCTGAGAGGAACATGACCTGACCAGATGGTGGCATGACCCGCAGGGTACCCCAGCCCCTCTGGGTGTCTTCTTTCTGTACTGCTTCCTCTCTGCCAAGAAAACTGCAATCCTCCTGATGCTGGGTCCCAGTGGACTTGGGTTCCACCTGCTTCCTCCTCTACTGTAGCCTCTAAGGCTCCTCAGTGCAAGGGTTTGTTACTCTACCAAGAGCCTAGGAACCTGTGGGGTTAGGGCCTAGCTCAGCAGCTTGTCTGACCTCAGGTCCTTCTTGCAATCATACACCTTCCCATGTGGGGCACTCCTCTGATCCGCCAGATTCAGATCCATATCTGGATTCTTGGGTTTGGAAATGCAAACTCTATAACCTGTGCCCTGTGTGAGAACCTGCTGAAATCACCTCCAGACTGGCCCCTTCCCATTCCTTCTCTCCCTTCCTCAGAGAAAGGAGGCTGTAAAGTGAATTTGCCTATAACTTTTCCAGTCCTGCTCACGTTCCAGAGTGATTCCTACATTCCCCAACAGGCAGCTCAAGGAGGCAGTTTACAGGAGGGTTTTGTTTGCTGTTTTGGTTTTTATTTTTTGTTTTTGTTTTGTGTGTCTTTTTGAGACAAGTTCTCCCTCTAGCCTGGAACTTACTATGTAGACCAGGCTGGCCTAGATCTCACAGAGCTCTGCCTGCCTCTGCCTCCCAGTGCTGGGATTAAAGACGCATGACACCATACCGGCAATTTACAAGAATTTTGAATCAAATTACAAATTGTAAAAAAATGCTCTTAGCTCTGTAGACAAAACCTTGGCATATTTCATTTGCATCTATGAATATTTAAACAGCGTTCAGTTAGTTATGAAACTAGGAAGTTGTATTTATATTAAAAAAATTAAATGACATTTACAATGGTATAATACTCCCTCACCTGGTCCAAAAAGCGATTTTGACTTGAATGTGTATTGATATTGCTGTAGACACACATACCATTGTGTGAAGTAATCTAAAGAGATTCCTGGCTCTTGTGCAGCTGTGGTCCCAGTAACAGTGTTCATACTTCTTGCTCCGCTTGCTCCAGGGGCTTCCTTCCATCCTCACACCTGCTCTGGGACCTCAGCCTCACCGTGTCTTTTCCAGATGCCGTTTATCAAGTTCCATTCAAAAATACCCTGCGTTTACCCTGAGGGAAGATACCGAGGTCTTCAATGCACAGTGTCCTGTGATTTGCCTTTTCATTACAAACAGGTCCTAGATTTTTCTTTTTTTGGCACAGTATATATCCTTTTAAAACTTTAACTTATTTTTATATTTGGAGAATTCCGTACATGAGAGTATTATATTCATATCATTCTCATCCCTCCCTCTCCCCTCACTCCTCTCATGTCCATCCCCTCACTCCCTGTCAGTTCTTCTCTTCTTTGTTATTGTTGCATAGTCATACATGTGTCTGTGTGTGCCTATGTGCCTGTGTGCCTGTGTCTGTGTGTGTCTGTCTGTCTGTGTGTGTGTCTGTGTCTGTACATTTGTGTATAGTGCACTGACTCCATTTAGTGAACCATTGTACATGTGTTTTATGGCTGACTGCTATGGATTATATAACCCATCATGGAGCTTGTCCAGAGAGAAAACTGATTCTCCCACCCTCAGCATCCATGGTTACCTGTAGCTCTTTATCCAGAGGAGGCACCCTGGGAAATTTCCCCATCTGTATGGGAATTGTTCTAAACAGTATTGTGGAGAGATATCTGCAGACATATATAGATGATTGCCACAGAGGAGGTTGGAAAACACAGGCTCTTCAGGGACTTGTGGCCACACAGGTGAGCAAGGAACAGAGCTATTCCTCAGGGAACGGACCATGCAAGCCTCCACAGAGGTAGCTACAGGAAGGACCAGAAAGGTAGGAGCCAGTGTGACAGGACTGAAGAATTCTAGCATGCTCAGGTGCAGGCATCTGGGAGCCTGTAAGGAAGGTGGGAACCTGTGAGGAAGGTGGTCCTGCTGGACAATATATGAGGGAGCATTCAAGGGAGATAAGCACTCGCTCCAGGAGCTGAGGCATACAGAAACCTCCAGGGTCAATCGGGCCCCAAGTGTGAAGACCTCAGTAAATACAGAAAGCAAGAGTGTGAGAACACCCTCCTCAGTAGCAGTCAGAAAGCTATCATCCATTTCCTAAATGTGCTCACTGTTAGAGTATTGTAAGAAGAGAACTGTTAAGAAAGCTGCCTCAGACACAGGACTCCTGTGCAGCCTTTCTGGGAGCAACAGGATTTGCAGTGCAACATGCCTTTCCTTACTGGGGAGCTGTGTTCCAGGGTAGGGTGGCTGCTGCGTGTTTAACCACACCAGCTGGCCAACAGCTACTTGGGCTTGGCTGTGGCACAGGTTTTAAGGGAAACTTTTTTTTCTCATTTATTGAGTCACACATGTGTCAGTTGAATGGATGAGGGAGAGAAGACCTTCCTTAAGATCTCTAGATAGGCTGAATAGACTCCAGTGGATGAGCTTGTACTGAAGGATATCTGGTAAAGTGCTTGGGCAGATGTGACTGAACATGTATTGCAGAATACATCAGATCCAGATGGGGTGTGGAGGCATGGATGGGGGAGGGGGTCTAAATTGATTAAGAACTGTTTGTTATATGAAATATAAAAGAGCTCAATAAAAATATATCTTTTAAAATTTCTGTCAGAATCCCAACAAGGCTTACACGGAGATGTCCTCATTTAAATTATCACATGTGGCTGTGGAGTTCATGAGGATGTTCCACTAGACACACCCATCTTTCTACCTGATATTCCTTTTTTCCTGACACTTGGAGATTCAGGCTTTTTGACTCTCTGTGTGCGGCTTCCTCTCAGCAGCCTCTCCAGGGAGTTTGCTGGTAACAGTCCTGTATGTCTCCGTAAGGGAGTCTTCCTTATCCTTTCCTTTCTCAGGGGTCCCAGACACTGAACGTGGCCTGGATGGGTTTTTCTTTGCAACCAGACACCCTCATGCCACTGCCTTGGGAGTTCCACGGTTTCTCATGGGAAGTCTGCTGTCACTCACCTTGTTTCCTGAAGCTCCTGGAATATTTCCCTTTCAGTCTTCAGCATTCTCCACTTTCAGGTTTTCGAGGTCGTCCTGTGGGACTCCAGTTGATGCCTTGTCTTCCTGCACTTAGAGAAAGAGGTGAATCTGTTTGAGGTTTGTTCTGCTTTCAGAGTCTGTAGCTCTGTATTTTCTACCAAATTTGGTAAGTTTTCATCTATCCATGCTTCTGGTTCGTTCCAGTCCTATTGTGCTGCAGATAAAGTTCCAGAACTTTAGAAATGAGGATGTTCACCTTGGGTCCCCGGCATAGTTATCAGGGCAGAACTGGGTTGACTAGATGTGGTTTTCGAAGGAACTGGCAATGGTGTTGAGGCATGATGAGAAGGATGGAAGGGGGTCAGGTGGGCACAAGTGGGGAATACATTCCTCCCTCTTCTTCCTGTTCCGGAAACAGAATGCACTTCCGGTAAAAAGAAAAAGTGGAGTTTATCGATGAATGGTCTTGATTCTAGCTTTGAAAATAGGCCTGAAATGAAAAAGTGAGGGTCTTCAGAATTAAGTGATTGCTCAAGCAGGAATGTGGTAAGCAGCATAACTGACAGAAGGCAGGAATGGTAGGAGCTAAGCGTAGGAGGGCCAGGCTAACTTTTCAGGAAAGAAGATAGTAGATGAATTAGGTGGTGTGGATGTGTGATTCACCACAGGCAAACCTAGAAAGGCAGGTTTGGCATCAAAGGCTAGAGCGTGAGCTGCCCTCTGTCCTGCTGGAACCCAAGAGGAAGGGAAGGCAGGTTCTCCCGTACCCCTGTGCCTCCCCAGAGCTTTGTCTGCCTGTGCCAGGGTGGGCAGGGACCCCTTTGCTGCAGCTTGCTGCGTCTAGAGCGGAGTCGATCCCCTCTGTTTTTCCTCTCTCCTTCGTCTCAAGGGCACTCAAGCATTGTGGGTGTGAAATTGAAAGGAATTCCACTTATTTCTGGAAATTTACAAAATCCAAGTCAGCTCTGCCATGCTCACTGTAGAAAGCAAAACACCTGGAGAATTTGATGTTTTTATGCTTGTGCATGTGTGGTTCAGCTGCTGAAAACACATTCCGAGATCAAGTTTATTTTCATCACCTACCAAAGCAAGGGAGTTCAGACAAGCTGTGTGCAGTTTATTCTGGATGAAGTCACAGGTACATGGTGACTCAGAGAACCACTGTCTTGAGCTTTGACGGACATATAACTATGTGGAGAGTAACGGGACAAATGGACGCCACAGGAAGCCAGTACAGATGGCGTGGAGGCTCGAACAATGCACGCACTCACACTGAGAAAGCCGAGAGTGGGCTAAGGAAGAAAGAAGGTGCAGGCATGCATGCATGTGTGCACATGTGTTCATCTGCTCATGCACATGTCTTCATGTCTTCCGAGAGTCCAAGAGCAGCATGTGTGGTGACGGAGATCCCTCATTACACGTGGATTCTATGTCCCCTTCCTCTCTCCTTCTTTCTATCTTCCCTTGTCTATTGCTAGAACTGACCTCCTGAGACTCACTGCTTTATAAATGATAGAAGATCCTTTAGTTCATGGCTTAGAGGCTTCGAGTTCAAGACCGCATGGACACATGCTCTTTCAATTAACAGCGAAAAACAGAGGACTTGCTGTGACCCCAACATTCCATGCTTGATTTTAATGAAAGGAGGAAATGAGTGTCCCATAGCCCCAGCACTCTCACAGTTGCAAGATGGACTGGGCAGGCTCCTCCGAAGGGTGATCATGGAGCATGGCAGGCATGTGCCTGGGGTGCAGCTGGACTAGAGGCTCTGGGCTCTCCTTGTGCTTATCACAGGTCAGCCCATCTCCTGAGACCAATGGCTTTTTCTACATAATTTTGCATAACATGCCATTTTCTTGAAGTCACATATCACATACTTAGTGTGTGTTTATTTCAAATATTCCTCTTTGTAGAGACACATTTGAATAAGTTAAACCAGCCAATCAGATTCCGAGTTAAATGTGTCCTCACTTTAGTAGTTGAAGTGCTAGATCATAAGGGTCTCTTTCCTCATCTCTTTGCCTAAAGAAACAAGATCAGGCCTGGGCTGTGTGAGCTCATGTGTCCCCTGTACAAAGCAGGGAAGAGCCAGACGGAAGTCGGGGGAAGCAGGAGAATTCAGGCTCCAGCAGAGTTTGGTCTCATCTCAAGCCCAGCAGAAGAAAATGCCCGCACACTGCCTTTTCTTTCTCAAGGTGTTAAAGAAGAGGGTTTATGAATATATTATTTATTTACTTTAAAGTCCTTTGTGTACATGCATGTGTGTGTGTGCAGTTCATATGTGAATGTATGTGTACACATGTGCACATATATACGTAGAGAGAGGTCAGAAGACAACTCTGACTACCACTCCTCAGGTGCCATGTATTTTGTTTTGAGACAGAGTCTTTCTGTCAAGTAGGCTGGTCAGATTGGGTAGCAAGATCTGGGGGATCTGCCTGTGCACACCGTCAGTGCTGGGACTTGATCAAGCCATGTCTTCGCACTTGCAAGGCAGCACTTTTCCCCTAAGCCATCTGCCACCTATATGATTTACCAAAGTTTCTAGTTTATTACTGCATTGCTGAAGCCAAAGTGTCTTTAGTTCAATGAAAAAAATCTCTCATGGGATGAGACTGCAGAGGTTCAGACACAGCCTTGGCTTAGAATCTCCCAACCCAGAGCTCTGATGAAGATAGGCCACCAAATAGCCTGGTCCAAGGGAGCTGGAGGGGATAAGCCAGGCTGCTAGGATTTGTGTGTATGTCCCAGACAATTCACAAGTCAGAATTCTGACCTCAGACACTGCTCTGACCGTAGTTTCCATGACACAATACCCTGACAAAACAGCTTTCAGGGAGAGAGGGTTTATTTTTCAACATTCCAGGGTACAGCACATTACTGCAGAGAAGTGGAGGCTTCATGTGGAGCTGCTAGCAGTCAGTCTCCCCCACTGTGAAGAACAGAGTGAGAAAGAACGCATGTATGCTTGTGCTCAGCTCACCCTCTTAAGTATAGTCAGCTCACCCCCCTTAAATACAATCAGCTCACTCTCCTTTAAATACAGTCAGCTCAGCTCACCCCCCCTTAAATATAGTCAGCTCACTCTCCTTTAAATACAGTCAGCTCACCCCCCCTTAAGTACGGTCAGCTCATCCCCCCCTTAAATACAGTCAGCTCACCCCCTTAAATACAGTCAGCTCACCCTCTTAAATAGTCAGCTCACTCTCCTTTAAATAAGGTCAGCTCACTACCCCTAACCCCCATTAAATGCAGTCAGCTCACTGCTCCCCCTGGTCCTTAAAAATAGTTCAGGACCCAAACTCAGAGAATAAGGCTGCCCACACAGGCAGTTCACCCCAGTTCAATTACAGTCAAGACAATCCCTCACAGACAGATCCACAAGAAAACCCAATCTAGACTGCTCAGTGAGACTGTCCTCCCAGGTGATCCAGACTGGATCAAGCCAACAGTGAAGACTGACCATCACACTGTTTCCACATGCTAAACAGGTATAATGGCTCAAGGCTGGTCTGAGCATGGTTCAATGGGATTAATGCCTTCTGAAGACACCAAATACCAACTTGTCACCTTCCCCACTAGGGGACGACACAAAGCCAATCTGGCTGAGATCCTCACCACGAACCAGATCTGCTGACAGCCTGGCCCTGGACTTCAACCCTTTAGAACTACAAATACCCAAGTCTCTACTGGGGCAAAAACTTCAGTTATGCATTGAAATGGCCCAGATCTGCAGTAGCATATTGCAATGCACTCCAAGCAGCTAAGACAGGAGCTGCCTTCTGAACATTCTGATCACTAGGCGTTGGACTGATGAAAGCACTACTTCGAATCCAGAAGAAGAAACACACACACAGCTGTTATTAGCATAAATAGTATGCTACTCAGACTCTTGTGTTGCAAAATTCTCCACCTAAGAATTTCTTTTGAAATTGGTCTTTTAATGTGTGTAACCCAGGAGTGTGTCTTTGAACGACTATAAATCAAAGTTCCTTGCTATTTCCAGTTGAATTTGTTGCTATGGCGACCTGTGTGAGGTCACTGGGAGAACCCCATTGCTATGCAGTGTGGGAGTGTGGGTTCACAATTCTTGCATGATGGGCAAAAATTTCAAGTCTTGAATAAAAATGGGTAAGGCTGTATACATAAAAGGGGTTGAGCGGGCACTCACAGCTAATTATCTCTATTTACTGAGCTCTGACTTTCTGAATGGAGAACATGTCTAGGCCCATGGTTACTGAGCTAACAGCATTAAAACACTTTGATAATATTGATTTAATGCAGGTTTGTTGGAGATAAAATATTCATTGGCTTTTGTAAAAATGGCATAGAACAGAACAAAGCCAGAATGATACTTGATAGGAACCTTAATCTCTGAATTCCTTAAATTCAGTTTTGGAGGAAGTAAGTCAGAATTGACTATTTCCTTCCAGCAAATGTCTTTAAGACCAACTAGACAAAACAGAGGCTGTCCATCAGCACCCTTCCCAGACACCACATGTCCCTTTCTCAGATGTAAGTGCTGCAGGTCCCTCTCCCACTTCTGTGCTAATGAATTCACAACTTTGTTACTCTGCATCTTGACATTTGCCCACTGAGAGAATGCACAAAACCTCCAGCCCTCAGCAGCCAGTGGTCAGGAGCGATTTGCATGGGCAGACACTGGAAATGCTGCCCTAGCTGCTGTCCTAATTACTACTAATAACCCCCTTAACACAGGAAAGAGAACCTTCCATCCAATCCCAGAGATCCCTGTTTGGGGAGGGAAGGACTGGATCACCTCAGGGAGCTTCCCGTATGCACAACCTTCGCAGCTGCTTGGGACCTCTAAGCACCCTCCATTGCTCAGAAGAAGTTTATTTCCTGACAGTAGTGTGGTGCAAGCCAAAGTCGACATCAGGCCCCTTGCACCCCTCAGTTCTCCCAGCGTCATTCCGGAAGCCTCTAGACTCAGAAGACGGTATGCATGCGCTTAACCTTTCCAGTCACAATCTGGAAATAGTAGCCTGGTGATAATTTAATTTCCTTAAGAAGCAATCCCTTGTGTTTCCCTGTCTTTTACTTAGGATTGCACCTGACAGATAGAAGCTCAGATATCAGATTACTATGTCGCAGCTCAGTCATTTGTCAAAATGCATTCTTTCTTACCCATCATATTACCTGTAGCTTGTGCTGTGTGGGGCTCAGCAAAGCAGAACTCAGCAGACTGAGCAACCCTCACCCACAGATATGTTGGGGCATACCCAGCTTGAAGGAAGGAAGCTAGAAAAGGAAAAAACAGAAGCACTGAGATGTTTTATTTACCTTTTCCAAAATAAGGCAACAAAATAAAATACAGCGATGGAGGTGGTTTCCATGGAAGGACCAGCCATGTTGGCTTTGGGAAGATGTGCCCCAATATGTATTTTATTGCCAAACACATGGTGTTTATTTGGAAAATGGCACAAGTCTTTCATGAAGTGGGAGGGTAGATGAGCATGGTTTTCAATGCTTCAGTAGCCTGTGCATCACCATTGAGCGGCGCCTGCCTTCTCTATTCGTGTTCCACACGTGCACACGTACGTACAGAAGCACAGGCTTCGACGCTTCAGCATGAGAGGGATCCAGGAAGGGAGATGGAAGAGAGGAAAGCCTGGCTGCATAATTCGTTTGAAGTGAAAATGAGGAGATCTGCCCTAAGTATAAAGCCTCAATATGGCTCAAGGCATTAAGAGAGCAGGTGCCTTTGGAGACCCCTTCCATGAAGCTGCAGCAAGGACTTTAGCTCTGGATACCCAGCTAAGGAGCTGGAGGAACAGTGATGTCAGATGTGAGGATGAATGAGTAACTATGACACAATTTTCATGACAGCTCATCTTAATACAAAGAATACTTTAATTTTTTATTTATTTTTTATTGTATGTGTACAATTGTTAGTCCTACATGTATGTACTGCATTCATATCATACAGTGCCTGTGGAGGCCAGAAGAGGGTGTTGGATCCCCTGGAACTGGAGTTAGGATAGTTGTTAGCCCCCATGTGGGTGCTGGGAACCGAAACCAGGTCTTCTACAAGGGTGGCCAGTGTTCTTAACAGCTGAGCCACCTCTCCAGCTCCTATAAGGAGTGTTTTAAGGAGCAGAAATCCTTATCTTGGTTTGATTTGGGTGCTTTGCACGTAACATAGGAAAGAGGAGCCCAAGTGCAGACAGACACTGCTCACCAGTGCTTCCTGGACGGCATTCTGAGAAGCCTTGCTTTCCCACCCAGGAGACAGTTTCCTTTTCAGCAAGTCCGTAGTGACTTAGGAAACTCCCGATGCCATACCAGGAGAAACCAGACCTGACTTGAACTTCCACTCACTGTACACTGTCTCATTTCATCCAAGGACGGGTTTACTTTGTGATTTTGAACTGTGCCATTTACTGGCTGCTCTATCTCTATATAAACATGGGATATTAATGTAGCATTTGGTAGCTGTCTATAGAATTGTACTTTGATGACTTCAGATGGATGTTTACTGTTCTAAGTCCTCAGACATGATTTTGAACTTGAATAAATTGCCAACTGAGGAATTAGTTTGGACACAAGCCCTTGGTTCTAGGAAGATTGTTTAATACACACAACATGAACAGAACACATACACACATATAAATGTACACATACACACATACACAAACACATACACACACATATATATTCACATGCATACACACATGTACACACATGCACACATACACACATACATAGACAAACACACATGCATGCACACATGCACACACATATCCACATGCATACACACATGCACATATACATGCACACATACATGCACACATACACATACATACACACATGCACACATGCATACACATATTCACATGCATACACACATACATGCACACATACACATACATACACATATACACACATACACAAACATATACATGCACACATGCATACACATATACATACATATACATGCATAGATTTTAGCCAAGGGTGGACCTGGTTGTAGAAAGGTCAGACAGCCTGTTGCTCAGTTTCCTTGAGGACACAGCTACTGAGGAGACTGTTCTTGCATGGGGAGTTGTCCCATCACTGCCCTCCATTCCATGGAAGGGCCTCACCTCTTCCTCCTCTCTCCCTTCCATATATGGGAAGGCATGGTGAGACAGGGTCTCCTGGGAACCGCAGCTGACCTGGAACTGTTGGCCTCGATCTCACAGAGATCCACCTGCCTCTGCCTCTGTCTCTTGAGCAATGGGATTAAAGGCGTGCGCCACCAGCCTGCTGGCTTTCCTCATCTTCAACATCCACTGATGGCAGGTGGAAAGCCCAGTTCCCTACTGAGATTCCTCCTGATTCTGTGCTTTCCCAGCTGCCCTGTACTTGGGAGGTGGAAACATTAAGTCAGAAAGAAAGAAGACTTTGGTGCATTACTGATTGCCAAATGTAGAAAGAGTCTTTGATTCCAGTAGGAAATGACCTGAAGGGAGGGTTAGCATGTGATGCTCTCTGGTTTACCATGCATGTTAGCATGCTAGGAGTTTTCTGAGACCCAGCAATCAATAGCCTAGTTTAACTTTATTAACACGGCACTTACCAAGTTCATTAACCAGAAATTCCCTTTCTGCCTCAGTATTTAGGGACACATTGCCACAGCTGTTGGGCTGGGTGGAGGGGATCTTTGGCTTTGATACTGAGGTGGGAGAAAATTAGATGGAAATGGCATTAACTGCGACAGGGTGGGTTAGCTTTGAAAAGACCCTGGGGCACAGTTGGTCAGTTCATAGCAAGAAAGGAAAGATTGGCAGATAATCTGTGCAGGACCCTGTTCTCATGCAGGGCTTCTGTGTACAGTAAGACTTCCAGAGACCCTAATATCTACCAAGGTTTATTTCCACACATTAGAACTGGCAGATAATCTGAAATACTGTAGACAAGACACAAAAGGACTCAAAACCAGGGTGACAACCCCGGCTCTGTCCACTTGGAAGCTGTTCTTGTCTGCTTCTCCATCGCTGTGACAAAAGGCTGACCAATACCAAGTCAGAGAGCAAAGGGCTTATTTTATCTCACACCTCCCGGGTCACAGTTCATCACAGAAGGAACTCAGGGTAGGAGGAACTCAAGGCAGGGACCTGGAGGCAGGAGCTGGAGCACAGGCTGTGGAGGAACCCTTCTCACTGGCTGTTCCCCTAGCCCATGCTCAGCCTGCTTTCTTAAACAATCCACAACAACCTGCCCAGGGGTGGCACAGGCCACAGCAAGCTGGGCCCTCCACATCACTCAACAATTAAGAAAATGCCACACAGACATTGCCACAGGCCAGTCCAACAGAGATAGTTCCCCAGTTGAGCCTCCCTCAGCCCAGGGGTGTCTGGCTGACACTAGAGCTTTCCAGTACACATCTTCCTGAGCAGCACAGGTGGGGACAGCAGGCTGCCTCCTGCTGCGAGCTCATCCTTCTTTAGACGTGGCCCTCACATGTGAGGAGAGAGCCCTCACATCCCCACTGCGCTTAGTGAACTCCACGTCTACCTAACTTCCCAGACTCGTGGAGTGGGAGTTCACATGTGAGGTGATCCATGCTTCTTCTTTGACCTTCCCCAGAAGAGTCTCAGCCCTGGCAAAGTTACCCAGAAAATCTCAAGAAGTCAAATTTCCTCCCTGTCTCTTCACTTACCCACAATGCTCAGTGCCGCAAACACTCGGTGTGCTCACCTCTCCTGTCCATGTGTGTGGCTGTCAGCTTTCTGCTCTGCCATGTGGCAGTCCTTTTGTTGCTATTTTATGTTTTTTTTTCCCTTTGTTTAAAAACAGAGTCTCCTATTTAAGGCTGGCCTTGAACTCATGGTAATCCCCCTGTCTCAGCCTCCTGAGCGCTGAGATTATAAGCATGAGATGCCATGTAAGACTCCTCCTGCTCGTCCTGGCAGAGACATAAGCAGGCAGCTGATAATTTTAGTTTCACTTTCCTAAGATATTACTTCAAATGCTGTGTGTGCGAGCAGATGCCACTCTTTAAAAATCATAATCCAGTAGTGTTTTTAATGCCAGGCATATCTGAAGTTCTTTTGCTACATTATTCATTGTGGCAAGAAGAACCTTAAAGATAATAAACTGCTTATTTGCAACAGATCCCTTCCTGTTGTGTCCTTATCAGATTCCCTCTGGTGTGTCTTGCCTAATCAAGCTCACCGCCAGCAGGTGGTTCCAGGATTGATCGTCTGCCCTGTAGCTTAGAAATTCAAATGGCCCATATTCATACCAGAAAGCAGAAACTACAATTTAAAAGAAAAATCAATAAGTTAGAAGTGGAGAGAGGGATGGCATGTGGTTTGTAGTTCAACTCAAGAACCCAGATGTGTCTCTGGGGACTAGAGAATGAAAACTCTGCCAGTTTTGTAGGAAACCAATGCTCAAGCTTGGTGAACCCTCACCAAGATCTCAGCTTCTTCCTGGGAGGTTTCAGAACAGGAACTGTCATCTCAGCTGAAGACTGAGCTGCTCTAGGGAGACTTAAGCTGTCCTGACACCTTGGCTTTGGTCCCCAGAGATTCTGAATTGGTTGCTGTCTTGCTCAGTGGAGCATCTTAGAGGCATCAGGGTGTTTAAAACAGGCCTAGGAAATGACACACTGCACTGAGGCTGGGACTCTCAGACCTGGGTGTACAGGTGAGTCTTGGCCCCGTCCAGGTGATCTTAGCCACTGTAGTTGAAGCCCAGTCATCTGGGATACCTCCGACTCACTGTGTGTAGGATGCATTATGGGATGTTCTCTGTGGTGGGCCCAGAGTAGATACCCCCCTAATTGCTCGGATTCTTGGAGATATCACCCACCTCCTTAAACTGTCAATCAGCTTTCCACTGTGTTAGTTTTTTTAAGATTTTATTTATTATTTTTATTTTATGTGTATGAATGTTTTGACTGCATGTGTGTAAGTGCACCCATGCAATACCCACGGAGGTCAGAAGAGGGTGTTGGATCCCCAGGAACTGGAGTCGCAGATGGTTGTTAGCTGTCCTGTGGCTGCTGGGAATTGAACCTGGGTCCTCTGCAAGAGCAGCCAACGCTCTTAACCAAGATCATCTCTCTAGCACCACCGCCCCAGTTTTTTGTGTGTTTGAGACAGGCTACTTCCCCCAAGGTTGACTCAAACACAAGATATAGCTCCCACTAGCCCTGAACTTACAGCCATCCTCCAACTTCAGCTTCTCAAGGGCTGGGCTTCCAGTTTCCGTGTTCTCTAGCTCCTGCTAGACAGGCTCTGCCTGTCCACTGTTCTTGGGACTGAACACGGCGTCCTGTGCCTGTGCGGCAAGCCCCTCACCAGACTCCTCCACGGCCTGCTTTCTGCCTTTCCACTTAGGGGCAGCAGGAAGGCTGTGATTAAATACACCTCAGACACCATTTTAGAACTGGCTTTCTGACCAGCTTTCTGTCTAAAATGCAGTGTCAAAACCCTCGTTCCTACAGCCAGGATACGCATACACAGAACACACAGCTGGACATTCTGAAAATCAGCAGCTCTTCCTAGGCCATCGAAGAGATGAGGTCACAGGGCCAATCACCACCATGAAGACAGGAGACAGAGTGTGGAGGGCGAGTTCGGCAGGAGCCCAGCAGTACGCCAAAAGCACAGGAGACACTGCTGCGCCTGAGCATCTGGGTTGAGGGCGAGGAGACGGCAGACCCCCGGCGCACATGGGTTTTACAATGAGAGCCCTACCTTCCGAGGGTTAAAACAAAATGATATGCCCTTAGGCGTCCACCGGGGGACAGAAAGAGTCATCTGTGACATCCAGGGTACTCTGTCAGTTAGCAAACACTCGCCTTCAAAGGAAATCTAGCCAGCAAGCCTGGAAGTTTCCAGATGCAGACAGGCTGAGGAGAAAACAGCAACTGCAGCCCCTTCCAGGCTATCTCTTACCCAAAGGAAACCCGAGAGGCAACATCAAGGATCACAGCCCAGCAGCACAGCCCAATGAAAGCTGGCCACCTAAAAGGGCGCATTCCACTCCTTACTTAGGCAGGGCTGCCTAGAAAGGACGGAGCAGGGGCAGAGGGCAGTGTCAGGGCTTGGACTCTACACAAGAGTCTCTAGAGGAGAGACCACAGCAAGGTCAGCAGCATAAAACGTAGTCTTTGGCGGTTATAGCTGTAAAGAACAGGAGTCCCTGCCTGACCCCTGGGGGCCCTGCCATCCCCCACAGGGCAAACCCTCCTGCTGAACGCTGCCTTATTCACTCAGCACATTTGTCTTCTGTGAAGACATTACTGAACAGACTAAAAGACAAAACTCAAAAGTGTAAAAGGATAAAGCAGACACCAACACCAGACTCAGACATGTTCCTAGAACTACCAGAGCAGGAGTCTAAACCTTGATGATTAGATAGATGTCAAGAGCTCCCGGAGGGAATGGCGCCTGCAGAGCAACAGAAGGTTCTGGAAACTGGGAGGTGGGAGCTGAGACTGAGTTGAGAGGAGGCACCAGCCACCCAGCGAGATTGGCAGACAGAGGATGGCTGTTGGGAGCTGAGGTCTCAGGCTGCTGGGCTGCTGTAGCACTCTGCTACAGATAGGCAGATCAAAGACAGAAAGGCACATTTCTGTGACTGAGAAAGCTTGAAATTCAAGGTCCTAGTAGCACCCGTCACCTGAAGTCCTTCCCGGGCTTGTGAGTGGAGAACCCCACTCTGCCTTCCCCAGAAGTCTGCATTGCGCTCTTCTGATGTAATCTGAACACAGCATTTAGTATTAATCACCCCTTGAAGACCCTGCATCGTCATGCAGTCACATTCTGAATATGAATTTCACAAGATAAAATTCAGCTTTAACATTTCCAAAACCATTAAGCCAAGGGAAAGAAAAATAAGAGAAAGAAAGCAACATCCAAACAATGCCATTTAAAGGAATAAAGGAACATAAGGGTGTCCTCAAAGAGGAAGGATGAGGCTGAGAACCCTAGGTACAGTCCTCACCCACCACACGGAATAGCAGGGAAGTAGGTGTGAAGACTGGGGAGGGAGGTGGCTTGGCCCACGGCACGTACCACATAAGCACAAAGAAGGTGTTTGGATCCACAGAAGCCACACAGAGGCCAGATGGGATGCCAACCTGCCTGTTACCCCAGGCACCAGGAAAGCGGGAGCCCAAACTGAGCCCCAAGTTCAGTGAAAAACCCCACCTCAAATACAAGGTGCAGAGCAACCAAGAAAGAAATCAGTGTTAACCTCTCACCTTCGCAAGCACACTGGCACCCACACACACATGTGCACCCACATGTGCACTGTCATATACACATGCACACACCACACACGTACAAAGTACAGTGACTATAGCCGAAGAAGGCAAATTGCAGACAAAACCTGTGCTATGGGGAGAATTTTATCTCGGCTCAGTTTTTGATTCAGCAATGTGTACATTCAGTACTTCTTAATTCATATATTATTAGCACATATTAATATCTAGACTTCATAGATTGTATGTTGACTATAATATTACATTATACATTAAAAGACTAGCAGTCTGAAATTGATTACATAAATTTCCGAGTAAGGAAACAGACAGATGAGGAACATATTCCATCTCAAATATGGATAAGTGTGAAAATGACTAATACCGGATGGAGAGTAGTAACTCCTGCTGGGACTGACTCTGAACAGACACAGGGGAGACTGTGAACAGTGCCCTGTTCACACTTTGATATAGTAACAAGGGAAAGAAACTCATAACAGAAGATACTTGAATGGATGTACCTACATTATAACTGAAACCAGGGAATAAGTAACAGCCTCCAAAGCAAAATGCAAGAGACCCAGAGAGTTTTGCTGGCAAATACCATTCCACATTACAAGAAGAATCAATCCTGCTGTCCTTGCAAGCTCCCTGTGTGCTGAGAGGAAGGGTTACAGTAATTCCAATGAGAGTAGAAGAGAAATTACCCAAAACCCCCCTGACACAGAAGTCCTTAACACATTATTATCTGACTATGAACGAAAGCAACGAAGGAAGGCTGAGAGAGATGTATTCTATATGTGGGTTGGGGGGGGCAAGTTCAGTATTCAAGAAGTTGTTAAGGTCACCAGCACGTGAACAGACCACAGGAGGATTATGGGGTCATTTCAGGAGATAAGAATGTTTGAGGAAACCAAGTTTGTGCTCATGGCAAAAACACAGAGAGTAAAAATCAACAACTTTTATGGGAGGATGATACGCATCCCCTGTAAAGGACGGAGGGAGGGTGGAGGGGGGCCGGCCTCACAGCAAGGTGACGTTCCCTGGGAAGATGACTCTGCAACTCCTTCTCATCAGAAATTGTCATGTGTTGGGTTCTTCCTGCTTGCAGATTCAAACCATTTCAGTAAGGTTTTCTTCGGTCATGTTTCCACTTTTTTTCTTTGTCTTCTATTACATCACCTGGATTTTAAGATTGAGAATTTAATCTTTTTGTCTCTCAAAGCTGTCATTTTAAGAAGCGTTGTCTCCTGTCATGCATTTCCTACGTAAGTAGCCTGGCCTTCCCAGCCGGACTCCTCCACAGCCTTTCCCCGTAGTGCCTTTCTGTTCTTTCCACATGCGTAGGGTTTTACCTCACCATGACAGCTCGGTTTTTAATTTCATTTATTTGACTTCATTTTCTCTTGACGCATCATCCATCATCCATAATTTCCTTCTTAGAGACTCTGATTTTTAGAGGAGATTTTTCTACAAATAAAATTTCTCATAATGTTCTTGTGTTTCTTCGTGCAGTAGAAATTGGGACATATTTTCGTAATGGTATTTTATTTTTATTTTCTCCTTTGTGTCCATTTCTGTCTATGTCTCTGTCTCTGTCTCTCTCTTTGTGTGATGTGCATGCATGTATATGTATTTGCATATGTGGGTAGAAGTGCTCCTGTGTGTGTCCTGGGTGTCTGCAGGTCGGAGGTTGGTATTTACTGTCCTCTATTCCTTTCCTCCTTATTCATTAAAGTAGACTCTCCCAGTGGAACCCGGAGCTCCCTGCTGAGCTAGTCTGACTGAACAGCTTACTCTTAGGATTTCCTGTCTCTGGCTTAATATTACTGGAATTAACTCAGGCTGCCACTCAGCCATCCAACATTCAGTTGGGTACCAGCAATCTGAACTTTTATCCTCATGTTTGTGCATCAAGCACTTTTCCTGCTGAGCAATTTCCTCAGATCTTTTCTTTTGTTGATGCAGAGCCAACAACTGTCTATATAGTCAAGGATGGCCTTGAACTTCTCATGCTACAGGTACAGGCTATCCATCCAGGTGACGCGATGCTGGGGACTGAACTCAGGACCTCTTGCATGGTCGGCAGCCTCTCTTCCAAGTGACCTACACTTTCAGCCCCATTTCTTGAGTTTTGCCTCTGTGAAGGGAGGAGCTGAAGAGCATTTGGAGAAGGGCTGCAGGGAGCAATGTCAGTGTCCTTCAACTGCGATCTGGGCCGCTCTCCAACACTTCCTGTGGAAAGAATGACTGTCACCGGCAGGAGAGCGAATCTCCCTTAGTGTTTGGTAATCACCAAGCTAGTAATGTTTACTGCAAAATCCCTGGGAGAATGGGGCTAACATCTTAACGTCTGGAAATGGCCTTCGGAAGCACCTTCTCTGCTGAGCCTGCTTTCCTCAGGACTTCACACTGGCACCCTAGGAGTCCATACAATCTTCGCTTGGCCCCTCTGAATGGGAAAGATCATTTTTATACAAACATCACCATCACTCATTTCAAGATTTTGGGTCCTTATTTTATGAAAATAATTATTCTGCTTTAGAATTGAGGATGAGTGTATTATATTTCATCATTCTCCTATATTTGGATCTACATTTCACAATACTGGGAGGCTGGCATCTGTTGTAGGAAGCTGATTGAGTGATTTATATTATATTTACTTACTTATTTGCAGTATGGTCTCTTGTAGTCCAGACTGGCCTCAAATTTATTATCTCACTGAGGATGATCTTAATCTCTGGAGCTTCTGATTCTATTCCTCACCTTCTGAGTACTGGGATGACAGTCTATGCCACCTTGCCCAGCTCCGTGTGGGGGGGTGGTGTCCATGCTGGGCCAGGAGGAACCGCCTCTGGCAAAGCAACATCACCAGCAGCCCTGCCTATTGCTTTCATTTTTAGGACAGTATGATAGAGCACCATAACCAATGAAACTTAAAGAAGGAAAATTTTATTTGGCATAACGTTCCAGAGGGATGAGCCCATCATGGTGAGGGAGGCAAGGCAGGAAGAAGCAGAGCAGAAAGCTGAGAGCTCTGATGGGGTCGGGAAACACAGACGGCAGTGACATGCCCTGTGCTCCCTCCAACCAGACCTCACCTCTTCAACCTGTGCAAACAGCTCCACTAACTTGGGACCCAGTGTTCAAATCTGTGAGCCTATGGGGACATTCTCATTCAATCTACCACATGACTAAGAACAGGCAACTGTTTGTAAAGAGTGGACATAGAGAACCCAGAATACTTCAATGTCGAGTTTGTGATCAGGGCATAGAGAAAGGAGCTCATAAGTATTTTAAGAGCCAGCAGACAGGCTGAAATTCAGGAGTATGTGTTGTATCCCAGGACAGATATTAAACACGTGAGCCATGTCAAAGCGTGAGAAGCAGAGTGAATGAGAACAAAACTGATTGTGAGTTTGGCAACATGTAATTCACCAGTGACTTGGGCTACATGTGCTGCCATGAGATTATGAGGTTTTGAGGTCAGAATCTGGTTCAAAGACAGTGAAGGGCAAATGGAGACAGTAAGCATGCGGTATCAGGAATATTCTCATGTGGTATCAGGAATATTCTCATACAGAATGAAAGACAGAAAGCAGGGCAGATGCTCCGGGGTGTTTGAAGGTGAGCGCTGTTTGTAAATACACTCTGACATAATTCTAGAGCTTGTTAGTGGACAGGAAGGAGTGGGAAGGGAAGCAAGACACAGAAGATGAAAGGGACACACCTGTCTTGAGGAGATGCTGGTTTGCAAACATGGATGTTGCCTGTGAAGAGAAGGAGCCTTAGGTTTCGACCCCTACACACATCTCTAATGGGACAAAGAGAGAACATGTAGGATCTATCTCCACCGACCCTGCACATTCTCAGTTACATAAGAATCAGCATCAAAGAGATGGACACTATTCTGTGAATAGTTATTTCAAAGACAACAGGAAAGAAGAGCAGGTGCCGGGACACTGAGGGCTCATGGGAAGTTTGACACAAACATAAACGAGACCAGCTGACATCGCTGTGAGTTTTCCTCTGGACTTTCTTCAGACTTCAGCTATTTCCAAAATGCCAGCATAATTCCAAAACGAGGCCTGATTTAGAGGTTAGAAGGTGAATTGAGAAACATGTTTTAGAGAGTGGGGAGTCTCAGCATTCATTGGTCATAGCATCTGCCTTTGGCATAAATGGGATAAGCTAGTAAGAAAGGAAACCTCATGACCCCAAGAAGAAAGCATGCAGATGGCAGTGAACACGAAAGTGGGACATTTCAGTGGATTATCAGTCCCAGAGGCAGAGAGCATTTTTCCGTCTCATGGCAACTGATGGAAGAGTTTGTGAGACTGGACCTTGTGGACATGGAGGGACTGAATATCACACGGATGTGAAGGGATCCCCAAATCTGCCCAAGGCACAGGTAGCCAAAGAATTCTGGAAGAGGAGAATTAATAGCAATTGGAATGATAGGGAATTAAGATGCCAGGACAGGGGCAACACTGCCCACCTGACTGGCTTGAGGAAAACAAGAGCCATTTCTAAAGTGTCAGTGAGTGGGGAAGGAGAGGACTCCACAGTGTCCAGTGAGTGGGGAAGAGGAGGACTCCACAGTGTCCAGTGAGTGGGGAAGGGACTCTACAGTGTCCAGTGAGTGGGGAAGGAGAGGACTCCACAGTGTCCAGTGAGTGGGGAAGGGGAGGACTCCACAGTGTCCAGTGAGTGGGGAAGGAGAGGACTCCACAGTCCAGTGAGTGGGGAAGGGGAGGACTCCACAGTGTCCAGTGAGTGGGGAAGGAGAGGATTCCATAATGTCCAGTGAGTGGGGAAGGAGAGGACTCTACAGTGTCCAGTGAGTGGGGAAGAGGAGGACTCCACAGTGTCCAGTGAGTAGGGAAGGAGAGGACTCCACAGTGTCCAGTGAGTGGGGAAGGGACTCTACAGTGTCCAGTGAGTGGAGAAGGAGAGGACTCCACAGTGTCCAGTGAGTGGGGAAGGGGAGGACTCCACAGTGTCCAGTGAGTGGGGAAGGAGAGGATTCCATAATGTCCAGTGAGTGGGGAAGGAGAGGACTCTACAGTCCAGTGAGTGGAGAAGGGAACTCTAAAGGACCCGATGAGCAGGGCCAGAGCTGGCAGGTCTGTGGAAAGCTTTGGCTTCAACAGAGTCATCTACTTATCTCTGCTCCCAAGGAGGGAGCATGAAGGGATCTGGAAGGGAAGTGATATGCAGAGAGTGAAGGACCCTGGCTCAGCTGCAGCTGGCTCAGCTGGAGGACCAGTGATTGAAAGGGGAGAGATGGTTAGGGTTAGCAGTGAGAAGTTCAGCAGTGGGGCAAGGGGTCTCAGCAAGTCAAGGTGCTTGCAGCTAATGCCGAGTATGATCGCAGGATCCCACACAGTAGAAGGAGAAAACAGACTCCTGCAAGTTCTCCTCTGACCTCCAGATGCAGACCATGATTTCTACACACAGATACAGGCACACACACACACACACACACACACACACACACACACTCGCTCATACACATGTTAAATAAAACAGAATATTAAAAAGGAACTAAACGTATGCCAGGAGCCTCCATGTGAGGGCCAGTGAAGATACCAGCCGGCAAGCCAGGTAAAGCATTCTGAATCATGACAGGGCAGAGACGTTTGTCCTATAATAGGCCATGAGCAGGCCTGGGAGTGTGGCATGCAGCTTGGTAGTAGAGCACTTGGCAGCACCACCAAAGGAAAATCAGATGCCAGGAGCCATGGGAAACGGGCTGAGTGGTGGTGTTTGATTTACGGTGACTGTGTGAAAAGCGACAGTGTATGGGGAGCCAGGGCAACAGTCGAGGTTTCCACGACTGAGTGATTGATTGTTCAGGGGAGAGATGAGGAGGACCAGAACTAGGACTGTGGCATTCAAGAAGAGAGGGAGGAGGTGAAAATGAGATTAAAGAGCAGAAGACATGACAAGAGATTGGGGACACAAGGAGGGGCCAGGTTCAGAGAGAGAGAGTGGACACTAAGGGAGCTGGATCCGCACTGGGTCCCCTGGAAAGTAAGGCAAGTCTGAGAGGCCCTGGAGCCATGGCCCAGGAGGATGCTGGGTTAAAGCTAAAGGGTGTGTGTTAATGGGGAAGGGAAGTAGGTTCCTCCTACCAACGCTGCAACACCCACAGAATCATACACATACAGTGGTGGCCCTGGGGTCTCAGAAGCTCCCGCACCTGTGGATGGATAGGACACAGGATAAGAGTGTGCAGAATGCCTTGCAAGTGTGCACACCTTCCAGAACACTGGGTTTAAGTTTCAAGTCTTTAAACTCAATTTCAAATCTTCTAAATATTATTTTTGATTTGTAAGAAGGGAGACATGGGGAATGTAAAGAGACGGAATAGAGCCAGAGGCTGAAAGCCTTCGTTCAGAGTTCCGTGAGCAGAGGGAAAGTGCTCTTTCCATGTTTAGTCAGAAAGCACCTTTGCTCAAATATGCAGAAACCCACTGAGCTGGGGCTTGCAAACCCCTCTTCAAGGACATGACTCCGGAAGGAGAAGCTCACATTAAGACAGGAAAGCCATGAATAAAACAAACTGTGGCAGTGAAGGATAAGATCCAAACTCCACCTTTAAGCTTTTTCTTGTAAACATGGTCTGGATTTTTTTTTTCAATATTCAAAAGGGCAAAGTTAAAGGGAAATTTAATGTAAAAAAATTCATATTAAATATCTAAAAATGAAACTTTCCCCCAGAAAGTCTAGAAAATTTAAGAAAAATATTTTGGTACTTGGATAAAAATCAAAATAGTAATTTAATCATGTGAGATTTATGATAGCAAAACTTGTTAGCTAACAGGTGGGTTGATAGTAAAAATCAGCCCTAACAAAAAAACAGCAGGAACTTTTAATTTTGGAGTACATTTTGAGTACCTATTACTTTTTGTGTGTACGTGTATATGGTATGTGAATGGTGTACATGTGTATCTATATGTTTACATGTGTGTACACCTGTGTGCAAGCAGATGTGTGTGTGTGTTTGTGTGTGCAGGCCGGATGCTGCCATGAAGTGTCTTCTGCGATTGCTTTCCACTTTATTTAGTGAGGTTGGGTCTGTCAGTAAAGCAAAGCTCCCCAGTTTACAGACTATGGCTAGACATTTCCTGGGGGAACCCCTGCCTTACTTTTAAGTGCTGGAACCACCAGGAGGCTAGGGCCACTGCCTGTCTTTATGAGGGTACTGGGGATTTGAATTCTGGTTCTACCGCTTGTGGCAAGAGTTTTATCTACTGGGCCATACCCCATTAAATTGAATAGTTACTTTGTTAATACTCAGAATTGGAAATGGTGTTGCTGTGTGTGTTTATTTATTATTTGAGACCTTCTCTCTGTGCTGCTGGCCCTCCTGGAGCTCACTACAGAGCCCAAGATAACCTTGAGGTATTCCTCTAACTGTCCTCCAGCTTCGGCTTCCCAAATGCTGGGACTGCAGACGTGAACTGCCACACCCACCTGACCCATCTTTTAAAATATACCCAAAATGTACAGATATTTGCTACTGCTGATAAAACATACTTTATTCCTATAAATGGCACAGGGAAACATGCAGCGTCTCCTTATGAAGTCTCGGGCTATTTCCCATACTGCCTTTTCCCTGGCACACTAATGTCACAGAAGACACTGGCCTCAGGTTCTCTGGACTGAATAAGGCACCTTGACAGATCATTCACAGTGGGCAAAATTTGGAAATTATGCAAAATAATGGAAATTCTGAAAGGTTTGCAACAGCCTTTGGGCAAATTCTCAGGGAAGTGCCCCACAGCCAGGATGCCACTGACCTCCTCTGTGTGTCTCAGAAGTATGATACGAGACACACAGATGATTCCAGCTTCATGCCAACTCCCTATGACATACTTGGGGTCAATCAAGGGGGAAGACACAGGGCAGAAGAAATCAGAAGTGCCATTCTGGGTAAAATAAAACTTAGAACAGGTTATATCTGTGCCCAGTTAAGGAGTTATCTCCTCCACTGGGCTGTGGAAATTTCTAGACAGGATAATAAGCCTTGGTCCTCTCCTTCTGGAAATACTTCTGTGAATACCAAGGGCAGTGGGGTATGTAGAGGAACATTGTAGATTACAGTGCTCCAGAGATTTGAGGTTTCATTTTTCTTTTATATTGCAGTAGCTAGCCCTTTATCTGTAGAAATTCAAAGGTCTGCAGGGGGGCTGGCACCTGTGGAGGGTCTAAACACATAGATGCTAAGGTTTTCCCACATGTATCTATGGAAATTTCCCTTATAAATTAGACATAGAATGACATAAACACCAATAATCACTAAATGAAACAATTATAACAATATGCTGTAACACAGAACATGAATGCACTGTTTTTCCTCTCTCCCCTCTCTCTTTCCTCCCTCCCCCATTCCCTCTCTCTCACTGTCTGCTATTCAAGACTCACAGTGAGCTAGGAATTGACCCAGGCCTATAGCCTCCACACTTGGGAGGTGGGGAAGGAGGACGGAGTTGTTCAAGATCAGCCTCAACAACATACTGTGTTGGAGGTCAGTTTGACTACAGGAAACCCAGTCTGGTACAAACAAACTAAACGCAATCATGTTATTCAAATTTATTTTCAGGCTGTAGCCTAGTGTGGGGTCCCTGAACCCCCAGAAAATGTGCTGCTCTCTACACCAGCACCAGGACTCTGATGTTAGAGAGCAAACAGCTATCTAGCTGGGAGAGACTATAAATTCCCTAGTTTATCTGTTGAAACACCCACATTTCCAACTTCACTGGTCAATCCCCTGATCATAGGACCACCCTTAGGAAGGTGGGTTCACCTCAAATTATACTAAATAGATGGGCAGAATACGGAGTGTGTAATGAGACAGTGTACTTTCCCTGCCTGGATCACACCTCCCAGTGCAGTTCTGGTCCTGGCCACAGACATATATATCTCTGTAAGTCTACCTGCTTTTCTGAATTCTTCAGAAACGTGTAATCTTTCCTTCTCTTCCTCATATCCCTTTCCTAAACATGCTTCTCTAAGGCTTTGGGCTGCCCTAGCATCTTGTATTTCTCTACTTTTTCTCTAAAGCTTCTTCTCCCAGCCATGTGGCTACCAGTCCACCACATGTCTCACCTTCATGCAGGCTCTAACTTTTGGTTTCTTTTCTTCTCCCTCCATTCTCCTCCTCCAGGTAGCTGCTGCTCCAGCTTGCCTGTCTTGAGGATTTTTTTTAGATTTCAATAAAATTGTCCTAAAGCTTCTGTTTGGGTCCTTTCTTAAATTCTTTTATGAATGAGGCTAAAAATCTACTAGGGGATGCTCTTTTGCATCCTGTTTCATTTTGGCACCCAACGTGGGGTTTCCCAAAATCTTAATAGCTTATTTGGTCTCCATTTGGCAATTTTTCTATGTGTTCTGAGTTAGGCTGCTAAGGAGGTGAGGGAGTGAGCTCCATTATCTAGCTTGTTACGGCCTCAGGGCATCCGGACACTGTAAATACCTTGTCTTTCAGAGAAAAGAAAAAAAAATGGTTTAAAAGCCATTTCTTTCCTTGGGCTTTTTCTCCACCATGGTTCTCTGCATGAGTATGGGAAAGAACAGTTAGAGGCGGCCTGGGATTTGGACCTCAGTCACCGGTGAACACTAAACAAACAGTGCTTAGAGAATGTGGTCCTGAAATAGATGCTTCTTTTGAATAGATCTAAGCATTTTAATTATAGTGAATAAGGAGAGTCACACACATGAACTGGGGAGATGTGTGCTCTCAGAGCAGCAGCCCAAGGACCTGTGTACTGGACATAACTTCTCATTCCTTCTGCTGCCTAATTTTTGAGTTATTTCCAGAGGACCCTGCTTTGCATTCACCTTTGCACTGTGGGCCCTGGTCCTTGGTCTGAGACCATGGATTCCTTTGCTTTGCTCTCTTATCTGGGGCCTACATATCTGAGAGTACTACCATTTAACTGGGTGCTTTCTAAAAATTAAAAGGTGTTTCTCTTCATATTTAATCTGCGAGATATGTGAATCCCACAGGATTTGCATCCTGGTGGTGATGGGCTCATTTTACCATGTGCTTGGTCACCATCATGGTTGGTGACATCACCAAGAGAGAGGGAACCATGTGATCTGGTCTCCATCTTGGGTGATGACATCATCAATATGGTGACAGTCACATGGCCTGGCTGCCATCTTGGACAAACATTTTCAAAATGGCATTGACCTGTTTGACCTTAGGTCCACCCTAATCCAACCATATGGCATAGTTTGAAATGGCAACACCCAGAAACTTATTGGTTCCTCAGAACTCTAGGGTATCATGACAATCTGGGAATTCCCTAGAATGCAAGCATTGAATCATATGTCTTAATCCTTTTGAAATCTATTTTTTGCTTTGGTTTTCATCTTGGATTCTTGATGGGATCATAGAAAAGCAATAGAGTCTAACAGTCTTTTGTAATAATGTTGATGCATTTTTATGTCAAACTAGGAAAGTAATACCAGGCCTCCACAATGGTTATTTAAATTTTATCAGTTTGGTCTGTTTCTAAGCGATATTACTTTGATTTTTTAACTTCTTATGGTATATTTACTGGTCCTTAAAATGACTTTTAAAGTTTTTACATTGTCTTATGTATTTATTGGTTTTTACAGGGGACTATTTTGGTTCTGATATTGTTTATATATATGACATTTACCTGTTTTTAAGGGGAATTATTTTGAATTTTAACATTGTCCTCTGGTTCACACACACACACACACACACACACACACACACACACACACAGATGCACCTGCAGATGAACACACACAGAATTTTAAACATTAAAAGTTAGAATAAAATAATTTCAGTGAATTCTTAGCTGTCAAGATTTAGCAAAGTAGACAAATAAGAAGTGCTTTTCTTTGTTTTTAAATTTCGAGTATGCAATGAGGAGAATGCTTTCAGATGCCTCAAGTCAAAACAAATGGTCTTGTTTGTAGTGTAGGCAGCACAGCAACTTGGCACCAGATCTGCCAGCTTGCCTCAGTTTCCAATCTCCTTCAGTTTTCCGTCATTTATCAGCAGCATTTAGAGCTTCCTCTCGCTGGGCATCCAGCACGGAGGCTGGGGGGTGACGTGTGAAAGCATTTGAGGTGACTCGGGAAGAGGGGCTACATTCTCAGGTGTGAAGCCCCAGCTCGGCCTCTGCCGTCCTCACCAGCGATGAGGATGCAGTCTGCCTGCTGTTTCCTGCGATGAGGATGCAGTCTGCCTGCTGTTTCCTGCGATGAGGATGCAGTCTGCCTGCTGTTTCCTGGTGCCACTGGTGTTTCTAAGCCAAGGTTCTGTCCCTGTCCAGACCTCTGCGGATTCGCAATGAGGCACCCAAAGCTATGCGTGCTCAGGATCAGTCATGCTCCAGGGAATGGTTCTCCAGAGTCCTTACACATCCCGTGTGCCTCAGAGGCTTCTGGCAAACAAAGGCTAAGAGCAGCAAATCCCTATGTGACCTTGAGCTGCTTCCAAAATACCCTAAGTTTTTGGTTAAAATCAGCTTTTAAATTATTTATGAATTTGAATGATGACTGATTGCCCAGGCACAACTCTGAAAGACACTGGGAAACTGGAGCTAGACAAATGGGTATTGAAAATGCAACTTAAATATCCTCACAATGGGCAGCAAAAAGGTGTTACAGTTACTTTGGAGGATTCCTCACATAAAGGCTGGACAGGCACTGCATTTTTAAAATTTTTTAAGTTGAATCATTGTGAGTTTCATGCAGAACATCTCAGATCTTAACGATGTTTACACCTGCTTCCCCCAGCCTCTCTCACGTCCCCCAGCTGGAACGCATACATTATTTCATCTGTGTTAAGTTCTATTGAGCCTAGTTAGTGTCCCCAGATGTTCCTCAGTGCAGGCTCATCTACTAAGATCTAGTCAGCTTATCCAGAGGTGCCGCATTTTAATCCCAGTAAGGGGCTGGGCAGAGCCTGGCCACACAACCTACCACAATAGGTGGGCTCCAGCTCAGAGAGACTTTGTCCCCAAGAATCAGGTAGAGACTGAGAAGGACACCGAGCGTTAACCTCAGGTCTCCTCATATATGTTCATGAAATGATACACTCATCTGCATGCAAATGCACAGATACAGGAACATCTACATACACATGCACACAGACCACATGCACACAGACCTCACACAGTATACATGCACACAGTTCATACATACCACACATTCACATGAACACACCCCACACAGGCATATACACATATACACACCTGCACGTACATGCTCGTACCACACACATGTGCACACATACCACACATGGACCACACACATCCCCACATGCATACAAGCACACATTATGCTCACATATACACCCTACACACAGGTACACACACCCTCCAATACCCACATGCACATACCACAAACCATACACACATATGCATCTAGACCCAGCAACACCCAAACCCATGCATGCACATGCACTCCCTCTCACACACATGCACACACATCACACATGCACCACATATATGCACATCCACCACATGTGCATAGACATATACATGCACACACCCCCTCACATACACACATGCACACAGGCACACATGGGCACATAAGCCACAAGGACACCTACCCCACACACCCTCACACTCCCACATGCACACCCCTATAAACACACCACACACACTCTCCCCACCTGACCAGCGGAGAGCAGGAAGCCTCCATCTGCCTGCACTATGTCTTATGACCCATCAAGGGTGCTGAGGTGAGGCACGACCCCCTAAGGGCCCTGAGGTCTTGCAAACACAGGGACTTTGGTGCTTGGACTCTCCAGAATTTCTGAAGCACAGATTTTTCTGGAAGTGCATTTTAAAATACATTCATAACTTAAACCATAAGATGGAGTGTTGGAACTGAGTGGATGCCGTCAGTCGGAACTGTTGTGGGCCCGCAGCCCTGACCAGTGCACATTTTTGCAATGTGCTCTCCAGTGACTGTCAGAGAGGTCCATACCTTCCTCAGTTTCTAAAATTAGTATTATGTTTTCTAGAGGAACATGTGTGTGGCTAGAGTATGCATCCTAATTTTCAGTAGAGGCGGTGCCTCAGGGGAGCTTATGAACACAGGCAGGACATGCACAGGTGACGGACTTCAAACAACAAGGTTTCCCTGTTCAGTGTGCCACCCCTTGACTCCCCCAGCAGAAGAGGCTGCCAGACAAGGGCAGTCCATCTTGTCTCTTGAGTAGGTACTTTTCTGGACGCAAGTCCAATAAACAGATTTACATCATCATTCTCCATGTCTTGTGACAAATGTTGGGTTTGCTTTGCCTTGCAATCCAAATGCATCTGTCGCTTTTCTGATATTATTACAAAATCCCTGAGGCTTATATGCCTTAAAGGAAAGCAGTTTATTTAACTCCTACTGCTGGAGATTCAAGGACATGGCATGGGAACTGATGTGTGTCAAATGAGGATGTCACTGGCTGGTATCAGGATAGATGAAAGAGTATGACAGAGCGGTCATCTGGTGAGACAGGAGGCCGAAGTAACCCGGCTAGCCTTGTTCTTTTCTTCCATTTGCTCATGCAAGAACCAAATATCTTGGGTGCACTACCTAACTGGCATCTTAAAGGCTCTCCCACTTGTCAAAGCTTCACTTCCAAACCTTCACCCAGAACCTCTGGGATGCACAGAAACCAGACCCAAGTTGTAGCCCTACCTACTGGCAATGCTTCGGGTTCTCCATGGGAAATCCTTTGTCTTTATTTATTTACTCATTTAGCTTGAGACAGGTACTTTATTGCCCAGAAAGATTTCACACTTGCAGCACCTCGCCTCAACCTCCTTCGTGCTGAAAGGACAGGCGTGCTGAGGGGACAGGCGTGCTGAGGGGACAGGCTTGCTGAGGGTTCAGGCGTGCTGAGGGGACAGGCGTGCTGAAAGGACAGGCGTGCTGAGGGGACAGGCGTGCTGAGGGGACAGGCGTGCTGAGGGGACAGGTGTGCTGAGGGGACAGGCGTGCTGAGGGGACAGGTGTACACTACCCTGAGGAGCATCTCCTCTCCTAAATTCCAAGTTGTTCTGTCAGTGGTGAAGCATCTTTCTGGAGTCCATTTGAACTTGATGGATATTTTTGATGTTTTATCTTCTTACCCATATGAACAATGTTCTGCAGACACTCCCATTTCTATGCATTAGGATTTAAGTGTTCTTTACATAACTTCCTACTACTGGGATTGCTAATCAAACCTTAATATGTTTTAAGCATAAATACCTCTTAATGATTATCTTCTGAAATGTTTGTGTCAATACACATTCATGTTGAAGTGTGTAAGAGCAGCATCTGGACACATATCTCAGGAATGCCTGCCCCTTGATGGATACTGCATAAGACTGTCCTCTGACAGACAGATTCCATCTTCCCAAACTTGGGCATGCCTGCTTGCCTAAGACTGCCATACTGAGCTCGCTGATGGTCACATGCCTCAAGAAAGGCAGGTCATGGAGAGTCAGCCAATCTGCTCAACCGATCAGTCGCATGTGGTCTGAGGAAGGGAGTGAGTGTGCACAGACTGAGGAAGCCTAGCCTCTGCTCTTTTACCATTTACACTTGGATGAAGACTTTCCAGTGTGGCCTTGATGGGGGCAGCACCCACACTCTTGTAAGTAAGCTCAATATACTCACTGCTTCCCCAGACTGAAGTTTGATGAAATCACACCTTGGTTTGTTTGTTATTGGGACCAAGTCGGGAGGAGATGAATACTGTTTACAACCTCTAGTAGGAATTTTAGCTACTGTGGGTTGTTAGCATTAATTTATTGTCTTTATGCAGATAGAACATCCCCCAAGTTCAACACTTCTCAGTAATAAACCCCGGCATGAGTACTGTGCAATTCATGTTACTTAGGATTATTTTTCTCTAGATGTAGTAGAAATGTCAGCAATTTGGAAACCATTTTTGATTATACTTATTTTATTTAACTATGTAGGTGTGTTGGTGTGGGGGTAGGTATACATGAGTGCAATGCCCCGTGGAGGCCAGAGGAGGGCAGGAGACACTCTAGAGCTGGAGTTACAGGCAGCTGTGAGTGTCCTGACTGGTTGCTGGGAGCCAAACAGGTGTTTGCAAGTGCAGCATGCTCAGTTAAGCCCTTAGCCATCTTTCAGATCCCTAGAAAAGGGCTTTTTAAAAAAAATGTTGAAGTCCTTAGAATACTAGAATGATTCAGGGCTGATCATAGATGTTAGTTATGGAAAGAATTTTTATCCGAAATTTGTGCTTGTATTTTCTTCTGTATATTATGTTTCTATTTTTACAGTGACATTAGGTTGGACTCGTAGGCTGCCCCTCTCCCAATGCCTCGCACAGGAGCACTGCAACCATCTCCTGACACAGGCAGGCTGACTTCCTTCCGACACTGACCCTGTGGGTCTATGCACTGACTAGCAAAGTTATTGTTCACACTTCTGGCATGTATTTCATGTATGATGGCTGTTTCCCACTACACGTAAAACTCATTTTATCTTATTCCACAAACTTATTTCATAAATGAACTGCAGTGTTACTGTCTAAAACTTAAATCGAATCAGTCCATCAAATTTAACCACATGAAATTTTAAGTTACCTGGAAGACTTTCCAAATTTAGAATATTTCTAAGAATGAATTTTTGTGTTCCATTCAAGTGTGGACAATTCCATTTGAACATTTTCATATGCAAACTGTGCTTCTCCTGTGACCCGATGGGCCCCACTCTGCTGCTTCCCAGTGGCAGCTCCGTGAGCCTCACTCCCTCCTACTGAGACTCGGTCTACCAGGTCCTGAAAAGGGATCACAGTTTGAATGTTCACAGAAGAATCAGGAAATTATTATGCTTAGAGAAGTATGAGGAGCTTATCATGGAAACATAGTGAACTGAGGTATTTTTCTGCAATCTGTATCTGATATAAAGGCAGGCAAGCCCCAAACTAACAAATGAAAAACAAACAAAAAGGCAATAAAAATGAAAACTCCTGCTTTCTTCACCCTGAATGTACATTGGCAAGTCGATTTTCCACCCAGCATTTCCTCTCCTCCTTGAGCAGCATTCAAGTTTAGATACCTTAGGGAATCCATAATGCCACCAAGGTCTGATCATCTTAACCAACAGGAGTAACATCAGCTGTAGCAGAGCTCAGGGAACAACAAGAAATGGATTGTTTCATGACATTTACATTATACTGTTAGGTTGTGAATTACAGAGTACAGCCCTGCTTCCACACAGACACAGCCAGCCAGACACACACACAGACACAGACAGACACACAGAGACATACAGACCCACATAGACAGACACAGACATAGACACACAGACACAGCCAGCCAGACACACACACAGACACAGACAGACACACACACATACAGACACAGCCAGCCAGACATACACACATACAGACACAGACAGATACACAGAGACATACAGACCCACATAGACAGACACAGACATAGACACACAGACACAGCCAGCCAGACACACACACAGACACAGACAGACACACAGAGACATACAGACACAGACAGACACACAGAGACATACAGACCCACATAGATAGACACAGACATAGACACACAGACACACACAAAGATAGACACAGACACACAGGCACAGACACACACACATGCATACACACAATGACATACTCATACACACACAGGCACCAAAACATATACACAGAGACACACAACATGCACAAACACAGGAATACATAGACATACACAGACACAAAGGCATACATAGATGCATACACAGACACATGCACACTTACAAACACAGACACATAGGCACACACTCACATTCAGCATGTAACTTCAGCAGACATCTCATGTAACTTAACTAGCAACGTGGCCAGTATTCGGAGATCCATTCTTCCCCAACAGTGCTGTAGACCTCACACACCACCAGGCTGCGTATCTATATCATTATGTGCTGGCAAAAACCCAATGAAAGTTCCATGTAAAATTATATTGCAAATTAGAATACAGTATGCTTCTTTATTTACAAAATTATGCTTAGAATTTCTCCTGCAACGAATCATCCCACAATAAAATCAATAATGTCTAAAATACATATGAATGGAATATACATATGGTTGTTTTGATATTTAAGAGAAATTGAACCACAGACTGACTGAGGACCAGGCAGTCTTAGGAGCTCATCAGAGCTGCAACTCAGGAAACACAATTCAAGCAGACTGAGCATGCACTTTGGGGTTTTGTGTGCTTCAAGCAAGTTTTGAAGGCAAAATGTGCCAAGGGGAAGAAGAAAAGAACAGCCTGGCTCAGGCTGCTGTGAGCAGGGCTGAATTTCTGGATTATTCCCGCAGAGCCCTGTTCTTATGCCTGGGAGAATAAGATAATCTGTTTTATTCCTGATGAGCTGTGAACTCCGAGACAGATTCTGCTTAACTCCTCACCGCGTGCACCGAGCCCTGTGCCTGCTCTGGCAGACACTCTCCCTGCAGGAGTGCATCTGGGGTTGGGGTCCTGGCCTGTTCCGCTGACTCCTGACAAGGCAGCAGGAAGCCCCGGAAGAGTAAGCCAGTGGAAGGACACCGGGGTCAGCACCAGGACGGGGACACTCATGGCTCGCCTCAGGAGAGAACGCAGGCTCCTTGATCAAGCTACAGCCACCCTCCCTTCGTTCCTGCTCCCTGGGCTTTGCCCTCCTCTCTGTTTCGTGTCCGTGGGAGCTCTACCCCTCCGTATCAACGTGGACTCGCCTAAAACGCTTAGAAGTATTCTATTTTCTTTGAGTTTGAGTAGCCAAGATTCCAAGTTTTCTTTCCCAGGAAATACTTTAGGTCCCACCCTCACTCTGCCCCAATATTTCAGTTCAGTTCAGAAAACAAAGCAAACAAAAAGAAACTTTACTCTTGTGAAAATAGTAAAACAGCTATGTGGTCATCTGCTCAACCAGTAATCAGAGACCCAGGCCAACCAATGAGCAGAGACCCAGACCAACCAATGATCAGAGACCCAGGCCAACCAATGATCAGAGATCCAGGCCAACCAATGATCAGAGACCCAGGCCAACCAATGAGCAGAGTCCCAGACCAACCAATGATCAGAGACCCAGACCAACCAATGGTCAGAAACCCAGATTAACCAATGATCAGAGACCCAGACCAACCAATGAACAGAAACCCAGACCAACCAATGAGCAGAGACTCAGAACAACCAATGAACAGAAACCCAGACAACCAATGAGCAGAGACCCAGACCAACCAATGAACAGAAACCCAGACCAACCAATGAGCAGAGACCCAGACCAACCAATGAACAGAAACCCAGACCAACCAATGAGCAGAGACCCAGACCAACCAATGAGTAGAGACCCAGACCAACCAATGAGGTTTTTCCCGGGGATTGGACATATACACAGATACAGTTCCTGCTTTCAAGGGGACTGAAGCTTCAGCAGTCAAACTCCTATTTCCAATGCCATCAGGAAATTGGGAAGAACGAGAACTCGTTTATGATAGTGATGGTCACTACTCTGTGATTCTCAGAGATTTTTGTAATGCAATGCATTTCTAGCATTTATTTGTTTATGTGTTCATTGTGTGTGGGGGGAGGGGAACATCCATTATTGTTACCACACACTTGTGGATGTGAGACAAGAAGTTGCAGTAGGTGGCTGTCTCCTTCCACTGTGTGGGTTCTGCAGATCAAACTCAGAAATTCAGCTTGGTGACAAGTACCTTTACTCACTGAGCCATCACACTGATTTTTTCCTCTTCTTATTCTTTTAAAAATATCTCATTTATTACTATATTATGTGTATGAGTGTCATGCCTGCATGTGTGTAAGTGTACACATGTTATGCAATGTGTGCAGATGCTATAAGAAGGCACCAGATCCCCTGGAACTGGAATTATCAATGGTTGTCAGCTGCCATGTGGGTGGGAGGACTCAAACCCAGGACTTCTGTCCGAGCAGCCAGTGCTTTAAACCAGCGACTCACCTTTCCAGGCCTCTTCTCAAGGTAGAAAATCCTCTTAAACTTAGTAAAGCATGCTTTTTGTGAGTTTTTAAAAATGGTCTTCACATATTTTCATTTTAAGATGTATTTTTATTTATGTGTACATGAGTTCCTGGGTGTGTATATGTGTTCATTTACAGTGACCACAGAATCCAGAAGAGGGCATCAGATCGCCTGGAGATTGAGATGGTTGTGTGTCACCATGTGGCTGCTTGGAACTGAAAGTGGATTCTCTGCAAGAGGAAAAACCCATGTAATATACCCCACCAAACCTCACGTAATATAACCCACGTAATATAACCCACGTAATATACCCCACCAAACCTCACGTAATATAACCCACGTAATATAACCCACGTAATATACCCCACCAAACCTCACATAATATAACCCACGTAATATAACCCACCAAACCTCACGTAATATAACCCACGTAATATAACCCACGTAATATACCCCACCAAACCTCACGTAATATAACCCACGTAATATAACCCACGTAATATACCCCACCAAACCTCACGTAATATAACCCACGTAATATAACCCACCAAACCTCACGTAATATAACCCACGTAATATAACCCACGTAATATACCCCACCAAACCTCACGTAATATAACCCACGTAATATAACCCACGTAATATACCCCACCAAACCTCACGTAATATAACCCACGTAATATAACCCACGTAATATACCCCACCAAACCTCACGTAATATAACCCACGTAATATAACCCACCAAACCTCACGTAATATAACCCACGTAATATAACCCACGTAATATACCCCACCAAACCCCAGCAGTACTACAGAAGAGTTCTACAACGAGAATCCCACGGAGATAACCCAGGACACCAACAGTCAAACATGATCACAGAACTCAATGAATTCAAAGAACACACAGACAAATCAAAGAACTAAAAGAAGGTAGGGATAAACTTCCAACTAAATTCATAAAAGAGATAGAAATATTACAGAAAACTCGGGCTGAAATGAAGAAGGAAGTGAAAAATTCAGTAAGCCAATTTGAAATGACAGGAGAAATCCTCAACAATAGAACGGATGAAATAGAAAAGAGAATATCAAGACAGGATAAAGTTGAAGAATTGGAGCACTCAAGCAAAGATTACAGAAAACTTTTTTAAAACCCCAGGAATGGAATAGGCAGGAAATGTGGGACACCATGAAAAGACCAAATCTAAGAATCATAGGCATAAAGGAAGAAGAATCTCAAGATAATGATATTGATCAGATCTTCAAACAGACTGCAGAAGAAAATTTCCCCAAATTAAGGAAAGACATTCCCATACAAAATTACAAGAATCAAATAGAACACCAAATAGACAAGACCAGAAAAAGAGAACTCCCCATTGCATATCATAGTGAAAACACTAAGCATACAGAACAGAGAATTCTGAAAGCTGCAAAAACAAAAATAAAAGCAAAAAAACAATAAGTCACATATAAAGGAAAACCCATCAAAATTACAGCTGACTTTTCAATGCAAACTATGAAAGACAGAAGAAGAGCCTGGATCAAAGTATTCCCAGTTCTAAATGACCATTGGTGTCCATCTAGAATGCTTTATTCAGCAAAAAGGTCTATTACAGTTGAAGGGGAAAGAAAAATCTTTCATAACATGAATAATCTGAAAGAATTCATGTCCTGAAAACCAGTTTTTCAGAGAATAATTGCAGTAATACAACAAGCCAAAGACAGGAATGAAGGTATAACTTGAGAAGCACAAAGTTAGACTAAAGATGCAAAAGGAACTTAAAATGACAGGAATGAATTTAAAATCAATGGACTTAACTCCGTAGTCAAAGTCATATAATAGTAGAATGTATCAAGAAACAAAATCCATTCTTCTGTTGTCTATAAGAAACCCGTCTCACCTTCAAGGACAGGCACCATCTTAAGGTGAAATGTTGGAAAAAAATATTCCAAACAAATGGCACTAAGAAAGAAACAGAAGATGCCATTCTAATATCTGACAAAATAGACTTTAAACTAAAACCAATCAGAAGAGATCAAGAGGGTCACTTAATCCTGATCAAAGGAACAATTAACAAAAAAGACATTACAATCATGAGCATATATGCACCAAATTCTAGTGGACCCAAATTCATAAAAACTGTACTATAGGATATTAACATATAGGATAATTCCAACTAACTAATAGCAGGGGACTTCTGTAAGCCACTGTCTCCATTAGAGACAGAGAATAACTGGAGACTGGACAGAGGATAACCAGGCAGACATCTGAATTAAACAATACCACACATCAAACAGACCTGACAGACATCAAATGAATATTCCACCCCAAAACTAAGAATACACATTCTATTCAGCACCCCATGGAACTTTCTCCAAAATCAACCACATACTGGTACACACACTGAACCTCAACAAATATAAAAGATACTGAAATAATCCCATGCATTCTATCAGACAGCAGTGCAATGAAATTTAAAATCAACACTGAAAGAAGCCCTAATATCTTCACAAACTGATGGAGACTAAACACACTCCTGAATGATGAATGGGTCAAAAGACAAATTAAGGAAGAAATAAAAGTATCTCTAGAATTAAACAAAATGGACAATACAACCAAACAACACCTCTGGGACACTTTCAAGACAGTCCTAAGATGGAAGTTTATAGCTGTAAGTGGTCACATTAAAAAATAAGAAAGAGCACAATAAATGATTTAACATTGCAACTCAAAAGTCTTGAAATCCACCAACAAATGAAACCAAAACCCAGAAGATAAGAATAAATAACAAAAATCAGACCAGAAATTAATGAGTTAGAAAGAAAAACATAGAATCAGTGAATCCAAGAGCTGGATCTTTGAAAAGATAAACAAAATAGACAGACCCTTGACCCAAGGGTTAACCAAAATTAACAAAATCAGAGATGAAAGGGGAAACCTTACAACAATAACAACAACAAATATTTGGAACATTATAAGGGAATACTTTGAAAAAAATATATGCTATTAAATTAGAAAACCTTAAAGAGATGGATGCATATCTGAAATCATGGGACTCACCAAAGCTTAACCAAGAAGAGATCAACAGCTTAAACACACCCAGAACATATAAGGGCATTGAAACAGAAATACAAAACCTCCTGACCAAAAAAAGCCCAGATCCAGATGGATTCACAGCAGAATTCTACCAGATGTTCAAAATAAAATACTCAAAAATAGAAATAGAGAACCCCCAAATTCCTTCTATGAAGCCAGTATCACTCTCATATCAAAACCAGGTAAAGATAAAACCAAAAAAGAAAATTATATATTCATATCCTTAATGAACACAAATGCAGAAATCTCAAAAAAATGCTTGCCAACTGCATACAGATCCACATCAAAAAGATCATCCAACATGATCAAGTTGATTTTATTCCAGAGATGCAGGGGTGGTTCAATGTACATAAGTCATTAAATGTCATAAATCATATAAATGGACTCAAAGACAATAATCACATCATCTCCTCAATCAATGCAGAAAAGGTCTTTGACAAAATTCAACATGCATTCAGTTAAAAAAGTTCTCGAGGGAATTGGACTGGAGGAAACATATCTCAACATAATTAAAACACAACCCCTGCCCCACGGCCAACATCATTCTAGATGGTGAAATACTGGAAGCATTCCCTTTAAAATTGGGAACCAGACAAGACTGTCCTCTACCTCCACTCTTTTTTAATATAGTGCTTGAAACTCTGCTAAAGCATTAAGACAAGAGAAGAAAGTTAAAGGAGCACTCATTGGAAAAGAAAAGGTCAGATTATCCCTTTTTGCAGATGACATGATATTATACCTAAAAGACACCAAATATTTCACCAGAAAACTCCTACAAATGATTAACACTTTCAGTAAAGTAGCAGGTTACAAAATTAAACTACAAAAATCAGTAGCCTTTCTGTATACCAATAATTAGCAATTGGAGAAAGAGTATAAGAAAACCCTCCCATTCACAACAACCCCCCCAAAAAAAATCTCAGAATAAACCTGATCAAATGATGAAAACACCAGAAGAAGAAGGACCTCCCATGCTCATGGATTGTAAGAATTAATATTGTGAAAGTGATCATCCTACTAAAGGCAATATAGAGAATATATAGATTCAATGCAATCCCAATCAAAATTCCCATGACATTCCTTACTGGATTTGAAAAAAATCCTAAAATCCTAAAATTCATATGGAAGCACAAAAGAACCCAGATAGCCAAAGCACCCCGAGCACAAGGAGCAATGCTGGGGGATTACTATACCAGATTTCAAAGAGTATTACAGAGCTATAGTCACAAAAACAGCATTGTACTGGGACAAAAATAGACCCATACACCAATGGAACATAAGTGAAATCCAAAAAAATGAATACATCCACTTTCAGTCACATGATACTTGACAAAGAGGCCAAGAAATTTCATGAGAGAAAAGACAACATCTTAAGCTACCGGGACTGGCAAACTGAATCTCCATCTGAAGATGAATGAAGCTAGACCCTTACATTTCACCTTGTACAAAGTCAACTCCACATGGAACAAAGACCTCAATGTGAAACCTGAACTCTGAAACTGTGAAAGAAAATATTGGCAGTAACCTACGAGATATAGATGTGGGAAGGACTTTCTAAATCAGATAGCAGTTGCTCAAGAATTAAGATCAATAATCATTAAGTGGGACCTCATTAAATTAAAAAGCTTCTGTACAGCAAAAGAAACAACCAAGGAAATGAAGAGAAAACCCACAGAATGGGAAAAAATCATCATCAGCAACACAGCTGGCAGAGATTTAATATCCAGAATATATAAAGAACTCAAAAAAACAAAGAATCAAGAAAACAAGTAATCCAATTCAAAGATGCCCTAAGGATCTGAGCAGAGAGTTCTCAAAAGAAGAAATAAAGATGGATGAGAAACATCTTAAAAAGTATTCAGCATCCCTAGTAATTAGGGAAATGCAAATTAAAACCACTTCAACATTTCATCTTACTCCAGCCAGACAGACTAAGAGCAAGAGAACAAATGATACCAAATTCTGGAGCTGGTATGGGGAAAGAGGAACGCTCCTTCACTGCTGGAGGGATGGTGAACTCACACAACCCCTATAGACATCAGTATGGAGAGCACTTAAAAAAGTAAAAATAAACCTGGTCATACCACTCTTTGGCATTTACCCTAAGGACTCATCCTATTGCAGAGATACTCGTACATCAATGTTTGTTGCTGCTGTTTTCACAATAGCTAAGAAGTAGAAGCAACCTAAGTGTCCCTCAACTGATGATGGATAATGAAAATGTGTTACATTTACACAGTGGAGCTCTACTCAGTGGTAAAGAAAGACAAAACCATGACATTTGCAGGTAAATGAATGGAACTAGAAACTGTTATGTTAGGTGGCTAACACAGAATCAGCAAAACAAACGACGTATGTTCTCACTCATTTGTGGATACTAGCACCAAATCCTTATATGTGAGCATGTAACCTGGTGTAACCGCAGGAACCAGGAAAACGGAAAGGAACCAGGGAGGTAAAAGGAAAGAAAGAACCTAAGAGAGAAGAACAGCAGGACACAGGTGTACAAAGGGAGAAATAGATAAAATGTGGGTTTTAAATGGGGGAGGGCTACACAATGACATATGGGGATGAAGGGGAAGAAGGAGCTCAAGAGAGGTGGGGCTTAGGAGACTGGTGTTATCGAGGGACAGATGGGGAAAATGGGGACACTGTAAATGGGGAAGGCATGGAGTGAGGTTAGACAAGGAGAGAGAGAGAGAGAGAGAGAGAGAGAGAGAGAGAGAGAGAGAGAATAAATAATGCCTAGTTAGTGTAAAACACTAGAGGGAATCATGTTAGTCTAATGGCCTAATGACAAATGCTACATAGGATATCTCCACATGAGTCTATGTGCTCAGCTGAAGGCTACATAACAAGAAACAGTGCCATACAGGACAAACCTTCCTTTGAATTGTTGGCCAGTATGGTCTAAGAGACTCCCAAAATTACACAGGCTGTTGCAAAAGTCCTTGATTGTCTCCCAGAACTTGAAGGTAAGACTTTAATGCTGAAGACAGGACATAATTCAGAGAGCAGGTTTGGAGCAATGGAGCTGGAACTGAGCTGGAAACCACTTTCCCTGAAGACTAGTTCTCATAGCTCTGGGGAACACTATGCAAGTAGTCAAGGGAGAACATCAACTGATGATCTCACACCAGCTTCATGACCAAATAACCATATCGATGACTGACACAGCATTCGACAATGGTGCAGTAGTGCACTTTTATCTTGGGGCCAATCAATGCTGCCTAATTGTTCCTAGAGTCCACCCAAAGGGAGGACACTCACATGTGGCACTGTAATCACAGTCAAATACACATGGCTGAATTATAAATTGTAGAGTAATCCCCAAGGCTGTCACATCTCTAGGCTAATGTAACTTCTAAGTGTGGGTCCCTGGACAGGACTCTTATATTAAGTTTCACTCACCCAGCACTGAGGGACCATTGCAGAAGAGTGGGCAGAAAGATTGTAAGAGCCAGTGAGGACATGTGTGTGTGACCATATGGAAATAGAATCCTACAAGTTCCTGGGACCCTGCTCATAGGAACTTACAGCAATGGTTTTAATATGCTCAAGACCCATGCAAACTCAAGCAGACAAAACCCAGCATGGAACTGGGGAACTGGGTAGCAGATCCCAATCTTTGGTTAAGAAATATTGGCTGTTGAGTGAGGATGGGCTGGTCTTCCTAAAGCAAGGGACTCTGGGTAAATTGACTACATGTTAGTGAATGAACCTGCACTGAGGTCATTTGGGGACACTAACTTGACACAATGGAGGGCTTTGGGAGGTGCCGGTCTGGAAAAGAGATATAAAAATGATTAAGATTGAAGATGTTATGTATGAAAGACATAATGATTCACTTAAAAAATTAAACATTAATTTGCCATGCATTTTCTAAGAAATATTTCTTAGCTTGCAAACTTTGGTCTTTTCATTTGAAAACTATTATTTATATTTTATTTTGTGTATGTAAGTGCACCACAAACGGGCAGTGCCTGCAGAGACCAGCAGGGTGTTGGATCCCCTAGAACTGCAGTTACAGAGCCACCAGGGGGTGCCGGGAATCGAACCCGGGTCCTCTGGAATAGCAGCAACTGTTCTCAACCACTGAGGCATCTTTCCAGCCCCTCATATTTTTATCATTTGAAATAACAATAAAATGTGAAGGTTTAGCTTGGCACAGACTTGAACACCTGGAACCCTAACACTGAACTGGCCCAGGGCCTGTGGATCTGTGACCAGCTTGTGTTACACAGCCCATCTGAAAACTAAAGAAGACTCTAGATAGGTAACTCTCAACAGACCCCTGTTTAGGATGTCACTTTGATCTGAACTCAGTTATATAAAACAAGTATTGCCTCAATTTTCCCGACCTGGTTTTCTTTATCCTTATACTTATGACCATGTTTGGTTGCACAAGAAGCAAACCAGAAAACTCCTTAATTTTGATATAGTTATTGGCTCACAGAAAGTTTCCAAAACAGCACAAGGAGACCCAGAAACTTTTCACTGGCCTCTGTTGGTGGTCAGGAGAAAGTGGAGGGACAGCCTGGCTTGCATCTGTCTGTTCCTTTAAATGTCTGCTTTTCTGTCCCTGGCTTGTAAGCAAGTTATTCATGCTGTACGAGAGGAGTTTCGGGTGAATGTGACATGGAAATGAGAAGCGTTTTTTAAGGTATCTAATTAAAATATGTCCTCCAGTTCTTTCAAATATAACTCTAATTAAAATCTGTGCAAGTTATAGACACAAGAGGCTGTTTAATGCACAAGGCATTGAGAAGTGTGGCCATGTTACACTGAACAGAAGCTCCTTCATCACTCGTCACAGAAGAGGAACCGTTTATGGCTGTTTGGACAGATCTGTACCATGAGGACCCATGAAGCTGCAGAACGTGCCTTGTGAGGCAGATTCTTGTGAGGCTATTGGAAAAAGCACAGAACTGCGAGTTGAAAGCAAAGATTAAGACAGAACATAATGGACTCCAAGATGAAGAACACGATGCATTGTGAATGCAACCAGAAACAAACCAAAAAGTCAGCCCGCAGTTACCAGGAAGAGAAAACATGACTTGCGAGTGAGGTTGCAGACAGAAACTTGTTTATAAAAGAAGAATCAGAAAACACACTGACAAGTGAAGGTTCAAGGAGGCAGACAACTGCTCCAGTAGTGTTTGATCCAGAAACCTCTAATGGAATGACCTCGGGATGCGTTCAGGCTGTGTGCATCCTCCCCGTGCGCATCCTCACCGGAAGGGCCCTCCCTGAGAGCATCCAGCCTGGCAGCACCTCCAGGGCTGTACCCCCTGGCCCTCTTCTCACGTGGGCTCATCAGCCATGAGGACTGGAAGGCACAGTAGGGCTCTAAGTGTGGTGCTACCGGCTGTGGGACCTGGCACTGAAACTTGGGCTTGGACTGGTGGTGAGTTTGAGGTGCCAAGAACAGAGTTTTTATGGGATTCTTGCTGTTTGTGCAATTCCTGCTGTGTCTGTAATCTCTCCTGTGTGTTCCACTACTATGTGTAATCCCTCCTGTAACACTATGTGTAAAACAATGTGTGTATAATCTGTACTACGTGTATAATTCATACTATAAGTGTAATCCTTATTGTGTATGTAACCCCTAATGTGTGTGTGTGTGTGTGTGTGTGTGTGTGTGTATATATATATATATATATATATATAATTCTTACTGTGTGTATAGAATCCCTACTGTGTGTCTGAGCCTGTGTGTGTATCCACAGAGCTCAGGACTTCATGCCACTGTAGAGCCAACCCTTGTTGATGCTGTTACCGTCTCCTAAACCTGTAGAGCAGCTCCACTCCCATTCTGAGTTCTGGTTCTAATCTGCTCCTACAACAAGTGGTGTCTGAATTTAGTGAGTCTCAGGTCAGGGAACAATGAGTATATTTCAATTCCGCAGTGTTTACACTTACACCTTCATGCAAGGCAAGAAGCAGAAGTCCAGTCCCTGACAGGGACTAAAAGTGTCTATTCAAATGTACCCTAATTAAACATGTGGGCTGGGGGTTCCCATGTCTCAGACACCAGCTTTTTCTTCTGTGCTGTGGCCATGCCCCCTCCTCAGTCTTGTCCTTCACCCAGAAGTGAACTGGTTTGAACTGGGTTGAGAGAATGGTCTGTACCCTAGACTCTTCAAAGCACTTGACTTAGACACATTTTTTGAACCCAAGGCCATACTTGTGGCTCTTTGTTTCTTTACTGTCTCACCTCTAGTAACAGAAGAGTCACCTTCTGTTCCCACCCATGCATGGGGAATGTATCTGCTGAGACTCTGCTAGAACCTTCCAGTGCCTGGTGAAGTGAGGGTTTCAGGCTTCATTTTGGAAAGAAAAGCTAGGTATGTACAAAATCACAGTGACAAATGCATTTGTAGATCCACTGTTCTCCATCATGGTCTGAATATTCTGATCTGAAAATGTAATTTAAAGTGTTATGGGATACATTTGAGGTATGCATCCATTTTTTCCCTCTTTTTAGCAATATATTTTGAGGCAAGTACTAGACATCATGTTATGCCTTACCTTAGCGCATGACATGTCACTGAACGTAGGCCACTTCCTTCCATGCAGAGTATAGTTATTAGTAAAATTAGCAATGTTATCTATTCCATGATTACATTTTCAAGATTTCAGATTTTACACAATTTTAACATTAGTTAAATTGAATCAAGAGCCATGAAAAATCTATCAAAAAACTGAAATTAAAAATAAAACGAAGACATGATGTGTAGAAGATATTAACAGAAATCCTGGAATGCCCAGATAACCCTGAACCATCCTGGACCACAGCCTCAAGACAGGACTTCAGGATGCAATATGGAACTTGGCCAGGAGGCGGCGCAGGGCACCAGATAGCTTCCAGTGTGATGGGCCACCCTGGAGCCTGAGGAAATTTGGGAGGAGATAAAACATGTATCTGCCCGGGACAAAGGTTCAAAGGCTGTAACGATGTCATTCTGGTTGCCTTAAACAAGGAAGAACCACATGAGAATTTTAAAAATGTAAAACACACTGAAATTAATGCTACCAACAAAAAATTGTTCATACACTTCTGTCCTGAGATTGTAGGCTCCAGCAGGAAGGGGCGGGAAGAAGGAAGCGGAAACACAGACCTAGACCCTGCTGCTCTTTGCAGTCCTTCAGTTCAAAGTCCCAAAGCGTCAGTCCTGTCCCTTTATCCCACAGTCACACCCTACATCTCTCTGAACGCAAAGAAAGTCAGAAGTCCGCAAATGAAAGAGGGGCAGGGAGGGCGCGGTGGTAAGCCGTCCTCTGGGTATAATCGTGGAACTCTGAAAATAGGCCCTGGCCAGGCATAGCAGAGAAGCCAAAAGAGGTAAAGCTCATGGCATGGCTGATCTCCAGCTTCAAGTGGGGAGGAGCTGGCTTCCATCTTATTGGTGACAAGCCGGCCTCGCTATGCCAGTCGTGACTGCATGGAACTGAACGTGAAACACAGAACACGGGAATATTAGCAAAGCTGTACTTTCTTTTAGGGGTGTTTGTTTAGAGGACACACAACTCCTTTAAAAATTCCAAAAAACAGTCCCCTCATGATGGTACAGGCCTTTTAAGACCCGCCGGAAGGCAGAGGCAGGTGGATCTCTGTGAGATCAAAGCCAGCCTGGTCTCCACAGTGAGTTTCCAAGCCAGCTGGGGCTACAGGAAGATCCTGTGTCAATCTATATATTTACATACACATACATATATGTAAAAGCAAATTTCAGTCTAGAGGTGTGACTCAGTTGTAACAGTTGACTGGCATGGGCCAATGTGAGAGTTTTAAAACCTGAAAAGAATAATAACAGTAACATAACCTGTATATATATATATATATATATATATATATATATATATATATATATATATATATATATATATATAAAACCTATCAGACACCACAGCCCTGAAAAATCATACTGCCCAGTTCAATATGGCATGGAGACATTATTAAAATAAGAATCCAGGGCTGGAGAAATGGTTAAGTGTTTAGGACACTGGCTGATCTTGCAAAGGCCTGGGCTGAGTTCCCAGGAGCAACATGGTGGCTAACAACTGTCCTTAACTCCAGTTCTGCAGGATCCAACGCCCTCTTCTGACTTCTGTGGGCATTGCACAACATGGGTGCACTTACACACATGCAGGTAATACACTAAACATAATAAATAAAATATCTTTTAATAGTAAAATAAGAATTCAAATATAATTGAAAATGTTTATCCTATAAGATATCTATCCTATAGATTGAATGATCAGACACCTGTCACTGTCTGGGATATTCTAAGAAATAAATCTTCAGTAGTACAGCACAGCATTTCTTCTTAATAATTCACACTCTGCCTCAAATGCTGATGGACAGGCCCAATTATGTTTCTGATACTGTGTCATTCTAAACAAAAAAGTGTTTACTCTGAGCTTTTAAACTATCCTTGGTCACCCATTAAGCAATAATTTCATGTTTTCATCATCATTTTCAGGAGTGACCAAATTATTTTAGAATAGAAAAAATCATTTTAATGGATATATTGCTTTTCTCTTAAGGTCTTACAACCCCCTGGAACTGTTGTGAACAGACAGCTTTCCTCCATGGAGATAGTAATGGTTGCTAAGTCATGTGACTGTCAGAATAGAAAAAAAAAACACTGTTCTGTTCAGGTTTACATTTCTTAGAGGTTTCAAAAATTGGAATAACTTCCCCTCCTGTTTTTCTAAACTCAAACAACGAAACCTGGCGTAGTTCCTGGATTACTTGACCTTTGAAACTCTAAGACTTTTTTGTTAACAGCATATTCTGAGAGTATGCAGCCATGGATGTTGTTCGGAAACAACCAGGTTTGTAGCCCTCAGACAGGAACATTAAGCCCAGACAAGTGACAACAATGACATGTGACTTAAGCAATCAGGTTAGAACACTGCCATGATCCAACTTGGGAATCTATAGGTCTGCAAAATGAGAGCTGAAGTGCCCTGGGCAAGCATGGCTGGTGCTGCTCTAATGGACAGGATCCCTTACATGTGCCGGTGACCAGAAAGGACTGCATCTGCTTCACCATGTTCAGAGATGAGAGTGAAGGGTTAGAGAACTTCACACAGAGACCAGGCTGCGTGGCGAGCTTTGTAGCTCGGTACTGTGCTCTGGGAAGAGGCTCAGGCCTCTGCTGGAACCAGGAGAACTAGAGCCTCCTCCTCCTCCTTTCTCTCCCTTGCTGGCACAAGGCACCCAGCACCTAGAGTGTCTGACATGAATGAACGTGAGGGCAAAGGGGGAAGGTTCTAGAAGTCGAGGTTGAGAGTATCCAAGCCCCTTAACAGATCGTTTTAGCAAACCTGCCAGGATTGTTGACAGACATTTGGAAGTTTGAGAAAATAAAAAGGAATCTAGGAAGATTTTGAAGACATGACTTGTGAGAAGACTGAGAGGCTAGGGTGTCAAAGAGGACCGCAGCTTCTGGTTGGGGTTGAGATGTCAGATGAGAAGCGTGCCTCAAGCACAGAGGGGATGTGGAGTGGAGAAGCCCATTTGCTGCCCAAAGCCATGGGTTTGGTTTCACTGTGAGAGGAGCATTTGACACCTAGGGCTGGCATGCTGATCAATCCAGAGGAGACAGACTCTCTGAATAGTCAGATTCTGCATAAAGAGAGTAGGAGCCATCTGCCTGTGTGTGCTCCTGTCCACGCCATCCATGGCACGTGGCCACAGTTGCTGTCAGCAGGGGAGAATGGGCAGAAGCTTTACTGAGATAGAAATTCTGGATCAAGGCCAAGTGCTGGCTCTTTCCCAGGCTGCCCCACAGCCCCACACCTGGAGCTGAAGCAGGGCGGAGTGAGCCCTCTGCAAGGTTCCTCTGCTAATGGCAGCCTGTCAGAAGAGGCCTTGAACCAAGGGCTGCCAGGCTCTCGGAGCCCTGGGGTTAGCAAGAGGGATATAAACAGCTGCCGACAGTCATTTCCAGCCAGTGATGTTTTCTGTAAAGAATCACTCCTACCACCTGCACCAAACATGCTACCTCAAGAGTCAGAACAGTCAGGAAGCTGGAAAGACTCAAGCCCCTTTTCACCTCTGAGAGATGGGCCTCATTCCTCTTACCCTGAAAATTCTATGCGGTTCAAACTACAGAAAATACCTAACATCTGGGGATGGAGAGATGACTCGGTGGTTAAGAGTCAGAAAAAAATAGCAGATACACATGAGTAAAAATAACCACAGTAACCCCTGCTCGTCCTCAGGAATATGTTACAAGCATCTAGTAAAGCCTAAAATTAGTAACAGTACAGAACCCGGGCACAGTGTTTATTACACAGAGATGTGCCTGGTAAGGTTTAATTAATCAATTAGGCACAGTAGGAAGTTCCCAGGAATAACTGGAAGTGAACTAGAACAATATGATGCAGTGAAAACTCCTAAGAGATTGGCACTAGAAACTGGGTGAAGGGTTACACAGGGACTGACTTTCATTATTTGACTGACTTTCTGTGCTTCTCTCCAGTTTATACAGAATGTATGTTTCTTCATGATTAACATAAGTCACAGTATTTTCATGTTACAATACAAGCACTCATCACTACCCTGAAATTCAGGTATTCTTTTTCAAACTAAAAATTAACATGAAGACTCTGTCAACTGCAGCAAATTTTCCTTGGGGAATTAAGTAACAGAAATGCCCCGTGAGCCGAGAAACTGGATAGAAGTTTTCTCCACACTGAAGCTCAGGCTATGGTGCAGGGCCCAGACAAAGCAGGCACGTGATTCAAAATGCATTCATTTAGATGATTTAAAATGCATTCATTTAGATCACATCACATAAATAAGGGAATTATCCTCTCTATCATGTTTCCTCCCAAAGAGAGGAAACCTTAGATAAACATTGCAGCTTCAAAACAGAACAAAATTCACTCAGAAAAAAGTCAATGAAGAAGAAAATTATATATACACATGTAAAAGCAGACACACATAGCGGGGGAGGAGGTGAAAGTAAGTAGCTGTCAGTTACTTTCTGTCGCTGTCATAAAACACTTATCAAAACTAACCTGGAGAGGAAAGGGTTTATTTCATCTCATTCCTCCCTGGTCACAGTTGATCACTGAGGGAACTCACAGCAGGAACCTGGAGGCAGGAGCTGAAGCACAGACCGTGGAGGATGCTGCTTCCTGACTCCCTACCTTGGCCTGTGTTCAGCCTGCTTTCTTACACTACCCAGACCCACCTGGCCCAAGGGTGGTACTGAAGACAAGGGGCGGAGCCCCCAATCACTCAGCAATTAAGAAAATGCCTCACAGACTGTCTGATGAAGATAATTCCAAAACTGAGGTTCCTTCTTCCCAGATATGTCAAGCTGACAACTGAAGACTTTATCTTACTGAACAACTTAGTAAGAAATCCAGGTCACCAGAGGGGTCAAGGCCTAGAGCCTCCCAATAGCTTTCCAACTTTTTAAAACCGATGCCTGTTCTGATTGCATTGGATCAATTGTCCCCACCTGTTCGCTGGGTAAATTGATGGATTACCCAACAGGGCACTGACTACAAACAGAAGAAAACACTCCACAAACGTGGGCTCCAGGTTGGCAGCTTTGATGAGTCCTCAGCCATTATGGGGTGGATTTTTCAGTGATACGGCTGCCTTTGGGTTACCCATGCTCCTGTAAGCAAGCCCTTCACCCTCCTGTCAGCAGCCCTTTGCCCACGTTCTTGGAAGTAACCCCAATGATCTCATCGTTGGACTCCAGAACTGTAAGAGTCCACAACTTCTATTTCCTCCTTTCAAGAGGACACATTTCAATTCAGGGCACTCAGCCACACATCCCACTGAGAACATGATGGTGCTCCCCTGAGATGGTAGTGGACCTGAAGACCCCATCAGCTAATGATGTCACAGCCATCCTGATCCATCCATTCAGACATGATGCTGGGGGTTGGGTAGATGCTGGGGTGGGGGTGGACTCCTGAAGTGGGGTGAGTAGACACTGCGGGTAGAGAAACTTCCTGCAGTGTGGATCTGGTCTGAGTGCAGCAGAACAGTAATGCACAGTGCATAGTAACAGAAAATCCCAATAAACCACCACGTCACTGCTGTGTGCATTTGCACTGTGCTAATGTTACCACTTTTAGAGTGAACACCTTCCCATCGGGACGCTCACCGTGAGGCTGAATTTTTTTTTAACTAAATGTAGCCTCCTGCATCACTGTGTGAGTGCATTTCTGTGGTTTATCATGCAAAATGTGAGCCCACTTGAGATTTGCACAGGAATGAATCACCTAATAGCACCTTTCTAACAGCATATGTCTGTCACTGAGTAATATATATATATATATATGTAGTCACTAAATATATATATATATTTCATTTATATTTATATTTTATTTTTATATTTTCTATTTATAGTTCATAGTATTATATGTTTTATTATATATATTATATGCAAGAACAATTAATGTTAAAGAGAGCCTATATTGATCAAATGATATAATTTATGTCTTTCCCAATCTTTGGAGTTTTCAGGTGCTGAAATGGATTATCAATCTCTATTATTTATTTAGACCTTTCTGGTTGAACATCCTGAAAGGGAAGAAATACAATGACTTCTGGCCTACAGGAATTCTAACAAATAAATAAGAGAAAGAACATTGTCTCAAAATCCATCAAGGACTAGGAAATGTAAGAGGCCCCTTTTATTTTTTGCTTAAAATTTAAGAAGCACATTTTTGAGAGCTTAATATCCAACCTTTCATTCTTGCTTCTCAAACTCAGAAAAAAACATCAAAGCATTCACAACAGGGAAGTCAGAGGCTCACACTGAAGGGAGAATACAGACCACGGAAAAAGATGTCCACACTTCTAATCTACACGCTTAGAATTTAAAGTTTTGTAATTCCATCAGCATTTGGAATCTTTTAAAGATTTTCATTGTGTGTGCTGGGGTGGGGGTTATGTGCTCCGTGTGTGGATTTGTGTCGGGGAGTGCATGCACACCTGTGAGACGGTGCATGCGGAGGCCAAGGTTGGCATCCATGACCTACTTCTATTGCCCTCCACCTCATTTTTTAGGACAAGGTATACCAGTTACCTTTCTGTTGCTGTGATAAAACATTGTGACCAAAGAGACTTATGGGAAAAAAAAAGTTTATTTTGAATTCAGAATAAATGATTCCAGAGCAATGAGAGTCCATCATGGCCAGAGGCAAGGCAGCAAGCTCCAGGCACGGTACCAGGGGCTAAAGCTGTGAGCTGACAGGTCCAACCACAAATGGGGAACAGAGGGAGAGAGAGAGAGACAGAGACACAGAGAGAGACAGAGGGACAGAGGGAGAGAAAGAGAGAGAGAGAGGGAAAGAGAGAAGGAGGGAGAGAGAGGGGGGATGGAGAGAGAGAGGGAAAGGGGGAAGAAAGAGAGACAGACAGAGACAGAGACAGAGTAACCGTGAGGGGCTAGGCTCAAACTCGCAAAGCCACAAAGCCGTCTGTGAGTGACATATCCTTCTGCAAGGGCTGTGCCTCCTCATGTTCCAGCACCACCCAAACAACATGACAGACTGGGGAGAATGTGTTTAAGTGTGTGATCCTAAAGGGGGACTATATCATCCACACCAGGAAAGGTTTCCTGGAGTCTTACATCTTTAGTTGAACAGAACTATGACTATGTATCTTGAGTAGTTTAAATAATGCATTCTTAGTCTTCCATTTTTCTTTCCAAACTTATTTTTAACAAAAATATTCTATCATGATGTTATGGCCAGCCATCTCTCTCCAGTTTCAGGTCCTGTGTTCATCTTAAATGACCAGTTAACCTAATGCCCTCAGCTTTCTAACCAATGGCCTGTGCTTATTTAGTTTTCTCAAGTGCTCTATTTTTAGTAACACTAATTATGCTAATGTCATTTTAAGTTTCATTTTGGGGCTGGAACAGAAAACACTTGAAAAGATGCTATTTTTTAAAAAAAAATCTAAAACATTGATGATTATATGCAAGAAAATTTCAGAAATATATTTCATTCAATTATTCAAGATTGAACCCAAGTACAAGTTTCATGAATCTTTGACTTTTAAGTGAATTTTTATTCAAGAGAGTAAATACAGACTATGCATGCATTAAAAGTCAAAATAATTTCATTAACAAAAGATTGTTCTAATAGTTTTAATAAAGAGTTTGTATTATGGACCAGTGTAGAATGGGAATTGCACAGTTTATTTTTTTCTAACTATTGATTTAAAAACATCCAATGACTTTTCCTCACACTTTCTGGTTCCCGGGTTGAGGTCATTTAGTCTGTTCTTGTCCTGCTGGGATGTGAGGCCAAGACAACAGGTGGCCCACCTCTCCTCTGCTGGGTCTTAGAAGCTCTAGAGACCCACATAGTGGGAGAATCATCTCCTGCAAGCTGTCTTCTTGTCACCACCCCATATTGTGGAGAGAAAGAGAAAGAGAGAGAGAGAGAGAGAGAGAGAGAGAGAGAGAGAAGAAAGTGTGTGGATGCATCACAGAGAAGGACATTTGGGGACAGAAATCAGACTCTATAGGCTGTGCTATGGTGTAGGAAAATTGCAAAAAAAAAAAAAAAAAAATCGGTAAAAAGTAAAAAAAAGTGAAGTGTAAAATAAAAATAATCAATTCATGCCCAGATGACAACTCCTGAAACCTGAGTCACAAATTTTCAAAAGCTGTGGAAATGTAGTAGACCCTGTGAGGAAGGTGGAAGCTGCCGTCTTCCTCTGCGCAGGGGCAGATGCTCCTCTTGAAGGATGGCTTGGTTTGGGATGCTGTCCATCTCCTCATATACTCATGCTAAATTAAATTTCTACTCTTCCATGTCAGCAAACATACAATCATAACTCTCAACAAACAAAATAAAATCAATTTAGCCTTCTCTATTAAGTGTGCGTCTCTGAAAACCTACATCTGAAAGGTAAGGTATCTTCTCTCAGTGCAAAGCTCCTCTGCCTTGCTGATTCACTTATCTGTAGTGACCACTGGCCTCACCAGTGAGGGCACTTATTAACGTCCTGATTACTGCTTGTGGTCAGTTCTGTCAGTGGCACCTTGTGTCCTCACTTTACCTTGGTTGCTTGTTCAGATACATTTTTATTCTTCAATAAAATATTCCCATCTTGTGGACATTTCAGCTTTTTATTTCTCCAAATTGGGTAAAATGATGTTGATATTTGAATAATTTGAATGTGTGTCTTCTAGTTAAAATTGTTACTCTTTCAAAAGCAAAGCATAACGCCTCAGTCCTAAGGCAGGCAGGGCTTGTATGCACGGTGTCAAAGATGCCCAAAGGGACAGGGCTGGCATGGCTGGCCCGGCTCTCACTGTGGAAGGGCGCTGCCCTGCATCTGCATCCTTTCTTCCTGGCTCTAGAGTGACAGCACTCACAAATTCTTTATCCTTCATCAAACTGAACAGAGCATCCCTAGACTCCGCACTGCAACCTACAATGTGTTCACCAGCTTTATTGGTAGGCTTTACATTTTTGAAAACATAATTTTTGGGCTCAGGAAGAGAAGAAAGAGAGTTTTAGAGAAATTCACAAAGAGAATTATGTTACTAGCATTACCTTTCCTCATGTCTAGGCGAATTGGAAATACACAGAGATTTAATGTAAGCAATTGACTCACCTGTCTAGGTGGTCTATGCCCTACGATCCCAGGATCTGCAGCTTGCAAGCTTGACATGCAGGACTTGCAGGTGATGTGAGTCCTAATCCAAGAACAAAGTTCTGATGGCCAGGAGTTCAGAAGCAGATGCCCAGGTTGGAGAGGATGAAGGGTCCAGCTACACCAGGAACAATCTGCCTGTCTCCCTGTTTATACTCTATTTACCCTCCACAGATCCACAGATACCCAAACACACAGAGAAAAGAAGCTTTCCTCACTCAGCAGCTGATTCAAAAGCTAGAAGAGCCAGACTATTCCAGTCATACTGTGACTTACCTGGAAATATCATGTAACTTTCTGGTTACTGCTTACCCAGTTGACACATACAGAAGCATCTCAGTGCATGTACCACATACATGCTACATACACAAACCCATATCAACACATGTGTAAGAAGGCTGATATCTAATGGGGCCTAACTACATTCCAAATATATTAAATTAAATGAAATTCTTAGCATACATGCCATTTTTTACAGATTCTTTAATAGTGTCTCAAGTTTGAAGACTAAGCTATTTCTGTGCAGGCTCCCTGGACAAGTCTCTGCCAGCTTTGCATTTATAAAGGGCAAATCAAAATCTGGAAGTAGTTTGACATCTTTCTGAGACAGAAGAGATCTTTTGCCTCCTTGGTAAGAAGAGAGGTAGATCTCATCACCAGTCAAATGCAGCAGAAATGAGCAAGGAAGAAATATTTTCACAAGACATGTGCCTTAGTTTTCCCCAAGCCCACAGTCATCACAGAACACGTGTTTACAGCCAGCTGAGGAGACTCTCCAGATCTGAGACTTAGGTAAACAGCCCAGTGCTCAGGGATCTGAAATGTAAAGCTCTATGGTCCAAAGTACAGGTACATAGGTCAGTGCTGTGACTTAGTCTCAGTGTCTCTGTTCTCCAGATCAATTTGATTCAACACTCACTGCAGCCTGTTTGCTAAGAAAATGCGAGGTTTCTCAAGGGATCTTCTAGGCAGATCTCTTCCTTTTAGAAAGTATTAATTAATTGATTGATTTACTAGTGGTAGACTTGAACTTAGGGTTTTACATGTACTAGACATATACCACACTCGAGTTATGCTCAACTCTCTCTAAATTCTATTCTTTTATTTATTTTAATTATGTGTATGCATGTGTGTCTGTATGGCTATCTGCACATGGAAGTGGAGGCCAGGAGAGGACACCAGACCTTCCACAGATGCAGTTGTAGGCAGTCAAGATCTGCCCAACATGGGTGCTGGAGATCAAAGTGGGGTCTTCTGTAAGAACAGCACAAGCTTTAGAGACTGACCCATTTCTCCAGGCCCCTATGCCTTATTCTTCTATCAAATTACAGTATCAGAAAGCTACACTACATGGCAGGCGTGGGTTTTGAAAACCCAGTCACACATTCCATCTGTCATCTTTTTTTGTGACAATGGCAAGAGTCCAAGAGCACCAAGTGCCAAGGGACCTCTAACATTTCCAGGGGTCACATATGTATCACGCTCCCAGAACACCCTTGCGCCCCTGGTCCAGTCCCCAGCTATATGCCTCAACAATGTGCGCCTTTAGACAACTGGGGACAAGGGGGAAGGAGCGCAGAGGAGTCAGGGCCCATAAGGGCTCTAACCATGACCTCTGATAGGACAGATGAATGGAGGACCACTGACCCTAAGAACGGAGCTCAGTTCTTGATTCAGTTTCTTCATCTCTCAAAACAGTTAAGGATAGCAACATCACTGATCCAAAAGTGAGCTTAGTCTATAGATGTGACATCTCGGGACAAGTACCAGGTGTGACTCTACGTGCATTTGTGGATGTCATGATAGTATTTTAACTTTGTCTGTTCTGGAAATAATCAGTCTATGAGAACTAGAAAATGGAAGAAGACAAACCAACAAGGCTAGAAATGGGCATGTCATCAGAACTCAGAAAAGATGGAGCTCTGTGGGCTTCTGGGCTTCTGAGCCATTACCATGTATGGCATCTCTTTCCACATTTGCAAAGCTTACATGTTAGGGTAGGCACAGAGGGTTACAGCCTCATTAAGGTTGTTTCCTGAGAATCTTCCATAACTAATTCTTAAACTACTCAATACCATGTATTTAGAGATACCAGCTGAATATCCTTTGAAAACATATATTATAAATAAATAATCTGTGTGTGATCGAGACTCACACTGTGAATTAAATGTTTTACTGCCCTTTCTGAAGGTTTGGTGATTCTCCTGTAACAATTGTTTGATGTTCTAGAATTCTAACATGCTAGTTATCCTAGACAGATATCCTGTAAAAGTAATCAACATCTTATTACTGTTTTAGAGGAGAGAACAATGTGAAATCTGATGGATTTTAATGACTTTAATAAAGCAATAACTTGAAAAGAGATATATAATAGAATTAACCATTTCCCATGTGGGTCCAAAGAAAATTATCTCAGAAGGTTTCACTGTGGTATGAGTCACTGGAGCCTCTTTTAACCCGTGTGCACTGTAAACTCACCAGACTCCCAGCATGGTGGGTGATTTTATCTGTAGATTAAAATATAGTAAGTCTGCAACTTGCAGGAAGTGCTTGCTATTTAAAGACAGGATTTTGTTCACAAAATACTTGAAGATCTAGACTATGTTACTCATTTGTGCCTGTTCCACATTCCTGCGTGTGTGTGTAAGTCTCTGTGCACGTGTGTATGCCACGTGGAAGCCAGGGGTTGAAGGCCCTCTACATTAGTTTTTGAGACAGCGTCTCCCACTCAACCTGGGGCTCATAGATTTCGTGACATTCGCTGGCCAGCGTGCTCGAGGTCTTCCTGCCCGTCCTCTCCAGTTCTGTATTACAGGCACACATTGCCATGACTGTGCTTTATCGGTGGCTGCTGGGGCTCAAGCTCGGGTCCTCGGGTTTGTGCAGCCAGCACTTACTGTGCATCTCACCAGCCTCTACCACTTTAATTAGGAATGTTTGGAAGATTCCAATATTAATAGATTAAAATTGAGCACAAACTCAGCATTTGAATTTTTTAAGTGCTAAAAATAACATGTCTGATTCATTCACTCACAAGCAGAGTAGCCTTTTCTATTTAATCTGCATTCGATGACATCTGGGCATTCAGTTACGCGTTCTAGAACTTGTTCAAATTTCATCTGAAAACCATAGAGCACATGTGACATAATTCTTATACTCCAAGGTGCTCAGATAAGATCTGCCATGTTTTCCTCAATGACACAGAATGTGCGAATGCAAGGGTTGCCTAGAACACAGGGGATGGGATTGGGGAGGAAGGAGCCAGGGGTGACTCAATTTCCAGAAGGAGAAACTAAAAGGTAAAGTCCATTAACTAAGACTGAGGAATGGGGTTAAAGTTGAGCAAGAGGAATTGCTCCTTTCAGAGCACAATAACCTGAGATGCTGGCTGGGTATCAATAGAGTGTAGACCAGGCACTTTGTGTGTGATCTTAGCATATATCAGAGCTATGCAGACTGGAGACAGGTTTATTTCCACTTACGGTTTGAAATGATTTGATCTATCATGGTGACAAAGTAGGACAGGATTCACAAAGGCTTCAGCATCTGAGACTTCCATATCTAGAATGATAAGGAGCAGAAAGCAGCCAGAAGTGGGACTAGACTAGAAGACTTGGGGCCACACCTAGTGACCCACATCCTCCAAAAGCTCTCACAGCCTCACAAAATAATGCCACTGGCTAAGGACCAAGATTTCAAACACACAGTTTCTGTGGTCATTTCACAATCCCCAACAATCCTCCTGTGACCCGCATCAGCTAATGGCCATCTCATAATGCAAATGCCTTCAGTGTAATCTCCAAACTCCCCAGCACTGGGACTGGAGAGGAGACTCAGCAGCTGACGCACTTCCTGCTCTTCCAGAGTGCCCAGGTTTGATTCCCAGCACTTCCATGGCCACTGAGGTACCATGGTGACCGCAGTTCCAGGGGATCTGATGCCCAGAAGGCCACACTAGATACCACACACATGTAATATGCTTACATGCATGTAAGCAAAATACTCGTAGACATAACACAAACAAAATTAAATCTTAAAAGATCATCTTTCAAAAAGAAGTCCCATGCCTTATTCTTAAAAAGTCTAAAATCTGATGACCCAGTGGTTAAGAGCATTGGCTGCTCTTGCAGAGGACGCAGATTAGGTTCCCAGAACCCATATGGAGGTTCATAACCATTTGTAACACCAGTTCCAGGGAATCTTGTGCCCTTTTCTGAGATTCATGGACATTGCACACATATAGTGCACTTACATGCATGCACACAAAGCACTCACACATATAAAATTTTTTAAAAATCAAAAAGTCATCTTGAAATACAAAATCTCTTCTAAAACTTAAGACTCGGAGACTCAACGAGCTGCTGTAAAACCTAAAACTAAGTGATTAACTTCTAGGAAACAACAGCACAGAGCAAAGTGCCCAAAGGCGAACTGGTGACAGTCAAGGAAAGAGTGAATCAAAGCAAAACCAGTCTCCAGCCGAGCAAACACCAATCCCAAAGCTCCAGCCTGGGTGTGCAGGGCTCCGAGTGGCTTCGCCTGCAATGGGCTTGGTCACCATGCCTCTCTGGCTTGACAGCCTGTGGAACACATTGCTCCTGGGTTGGTTCCACTCCGCTTCTGCAGCTTCTCCAGCCTCTGTCACATGCTTAAGATGTCTTTGGTATCCCAGAGTCTTTACTGAAATGTAGGCATTCCCATCACAGCTCCACACACAGACTACTGGGGAATGCTGTGCCGGAAACCCAGCCCTGCTCCACATGCCTAGCTTCTGGGGCTTTCTGGAATCACGGTGCAGGCCTCCATGATCCCTCCATCATGGATTCTGCAGGCTTTCAAAACTGGCACCACTGAGATGAAGCGGGTTCTGTCGCAGCTCAAGCTGTAGGCAGGCGCCCTCAGAATGCTGCGGAACTTCTTTGTGTCTGAACCTGGGAAACACTTCCCGGCTGGTTGTTCTGAGCAGAGAACCTCTTTAGTGACATTCTCCTTCAGACTCTCTCCTTACAAGTGAATTTACATTTTTACAAGTTGGAGGTGTTCATGAGACACCTGTGTTGTGTCCTTGTGTCAGGTTTCTCCCCAGTGTGGATGCTTTATATGAGCCTCTTCCCTCCAGTTCATTTATTCACTAACCACCCGACTTTCTACTTCCCATCACTGTAAATCTAGGTGGACACAGTAAGTGATAACCATGCCCCAGTCTGGATGTCATCTGGTCTTCAATTTTCCCTCATGAGCCAGTTTAGTCCTTTCCTTTCCAAAACTTCATGACTGAAGTTTTCAGGACAGAGGCAAGACACAGCCAGATTCTTTATTTTCCAGAAGACATAAGTAGCTTCTGGCCAGTGCTGGATAGAGTCCTGGTTACTCTCTGTATCCCCAGGAGCATAATCCTTTCTTAGGTATTTCTCCCAGCATCCTGGTCTTCCGAGTTGCCAAAGAATGATGCATTGAATTCTACTTGCACTATCCTATGGTTTTCCTAGACCTTGGCTCCAACATCTTCGAATCCCTCCCCTTCGGGAAGTTCAGAAAGGTGATGAACTTCCTGGTAAGGTGGTCATGGCTTCACCTAACTTCTCAGCAGATAGGTTCTGTGTTACATCCTTCATCACTGTGGTCAAATGCCTGGCAAGAAGCAAATTCCAGGAGGAGAGACTGACTTTGGCTCATGCTTTGAGGCAGCACAGCCCATCATGGTGGGTGCACATGGCAGAGGTCACGGAGTCAGAGCACATGGTTCAGAATCTCTCAAGAGACCAAGAAGCAGAGAGCTGTCTGGTTATGCAGCCAAGCAGTAAATCCTTAAGTCCCCCTATAGATGCCCAGATGTGACCAGTGCCAAGAACTGAAGTTCAGACCAGGTGCCTCCACTCAGGACCACACACTGCCTTCCTGGGAAGGTTTTATTTAGGAAGCCTGGTGTTGGAAGATCACACAGAGTTTACCTTTGATAAATGCTCAAGCAATGTGAAACATATATAGGATTTTTTTCTTCTTTCATATGGTAAATAAATAGCACAGTTTGCCCAAGTCCACACGGACTGGTCCAGCAACAGACCTCATCTGATGCATGTACAAACAGGGTGAGGGGCATGGCAGCCTGTTCCTAGTATTCCAGAAGTCAGGTGGCTTATCTGTCTTCTTCCCAGCACTCTGGGAGGAGACACTCCCACTCAAGCCTCTGCATCAGCAAATCCTGAAGAAGTCTGTTAATTCTTACTGAGTCAAGCCCTATTGTCCTCAAGGGGCAAGGAAGGCGGCTACACCTCTGTCCCTGCCTACAGCTTGAGCTGCGACAGAGCCCGGCATCATCTCAGTGGTGCCAGTTTTGAAAGCCTGCAGAATCCATGATGGAGGGATCATGGAGGCCTGCACCGTGATTCCAGAAAGCCCTAGAAGCTAGGCATGTGGAGCAGGGCTGGGTTTTCTGAACAGCATTCCCCAGTAGTCTGTGTGTGGAGCTGTGATGGGAATGCCTACATTTCAGTAAAGACTCTGGGATACCGGAGACGTCACATTCAAACCACAACAGGAGAGTTGGCTAAGATTTAGCTCACAGAGAAGGGTTTTCTTTGGAACGTTTCAAGGCATGGAGCAGCCAGCATGGACAAAACCTGCTGGAAAATTTCATGGATCAAAATGTCAGCAGATGGACTCGACCTGAGACTTGTCCATCCTCTCCTTATGAGTTAAGCTGTTGATGGACACAGCAGATTTCATGTCATGACTATTGTGAATAGCATTGTAACAAACCTGGGAAGGCAGATGCCTTACTGACACACGGATGTGGTGACCTTAAAATGGGTCCCCAGTGTTGGGACTCCTGGACCATAGGAGTTCTACTTCTAGACTTTTGAGGAAGTTGAAGTATGTATTCCAGAATTAATGAACTAATTTACATTCTCACCAACATTGCTGGCAAGGGTTCCTCCTTCTGCAGCTCTGTCAGTCTCTGTTATCTTTTTTTCCTTTAAAGTAGCTGTTCTAACTAATTCGTGGTGCTAGTTTCCTGTGGCTTAATTTGCACTTCTCTGATGGGTAATGATGTTGAAGATTTTCACATAGGTCTGTTCATAATTTACATGTATTCTTGTGAGGAATGTCCATCCTACACCTCTGTTCATTTTAACTGAGTTGTTTTGCTTATTATTGAGGTGCCTGTGCCCCTTTTATGTTTGCACATTATCCTCTTTTAGGTATAGGGTTTGCAAGCGTTCCCCCTTTCCACTGTCTGGTTCTGCACTTGTGTTGGGTCCACAGAAGCTTCTCAATGTCACGTGATTCCACTTGCTAGTCTCCACTTTGTTGCTATTGTGCTCAAAAATCATTTTTCAAACCAATGCCCCATATAATGCTATTTATAACTCAAATTAAACCTATCAAAATCACAGGAAAAAAAACATTGCATGGAGAAAAAAACCACAGACTTTTATCACCAGAGCCTGTGTAAACTCAACTAAGTTCCATTTCTCTTCCTGTAAGGAGCTCAGAGCAATGTTTGAAACACCCAAGATCAAACACTGAAAATGAAGACAGACAAACCAAGCCAGTGTGTCTCATCATGTGGAATATGGTAGTCACATTTGGATTTTTCCTGCTCAAGTGCTGTTAAAAAAATTCCTCAACCCTGTTGTGATTCCAGGACCTTCTGTACATCTAGGTGCATGTGTATGAGTGTGTGGTCTAGTTTTCTGTAGACTACATCCAGTCAACATGCCGCACCTTACATCTGTGTTTAAGAAACTGTACATCCACCTGGGTAAGAAAGTTTCATTTTATAACTGAGAATGGAGCAAGAAAGAACCATGAATGTATACAATGTTCTCACAACTCAACAAGAAACACAAAATGGTGAATCCTGTGTAGAAATGTAGCTGCTCTCATTTCTTCACCAGAACTCAGCTGTTGTGACTGACTAAACCCATAGTTCCTACTGTACTTTTCTCTTAGGGTAACTGGAGGAAAAATATTCTTATGTCTTTCTTCAAATGTTTTGTTTTTCAAAAATAACATATTAATGTTGTTACATATATGGATTTCTTTTAATAAATGAGAAACCCATTTCTTTGATAAATAATTCCTTAAGCACATTTAACCAGTTTAGAAGCCCCACAAATTAATTTTCCCCTTTTGCTGCAGGCTCAGCGGGCAGCTTTCTGGTTATCTCTATTCACAGTTCTCTTCCTGTAACAGAAAGATTGAAAGCTTTAGATCATAGTTGCCTCATCCTCCTCATCAGTTAGCCTGATGCTAGAACATTCTGAGAGTCATCTTGTTAGCTAAACAGAGGTCCAGGTTCTTTGTTTGCTGTTAAAGGTAACATCCTGTGCCCATTCTCTTCAACTCTGGTTATTCCACTGCATTTAACTTTGTTTGTTGGAGGGGTACATTGTTTTAATGATTTTTTTGGTGTGTGTTCACTGAACATATTTGAATTTCATGTAGACAATTTCCTTCTATATCTTGTGTTTACAGCAGATTCAACCCTTCCTGTTCCCTCACTTCAGTTCTCCTTTCCCATGATGCTGTTTCTGATTTCTCTACTAATTAAGAACTTCACAAGCAAGTGTGAGACCTGTGCAGGCCCATTGAGGACCTGGGGAGGACTTTTTTCACACCCTGGTCAAAACTGGTTGCTGTTTATTTCATCTGCAAGAATGTTCCTGAGTCAGGCACTGAGGTCCTTTTGTTGGCCCGTTTCCTTCTCTTATTGATTTTCTGAGTGTCTTGAGGGAATTCGTGAAAAATTAACTGTTTATCCTTATTTCCAAAGTCCTACTTCTGACTTTAAGTCCTAACAATTTCTAACCTAAAGGCAGGCTAATGTAGCTTTGGAGATGGTGAAAGCAGTGATAACAGATTGTAGCTCTGTTTACGAAGGGAAGAACCAGAACGCCAGACTTTGACTTGGATTTTGGGGTTGCATGGGGGATTAAGGCTCAACCTCTCATTATTTCAGGGATACTCTCTAGACGTGGAATTAAAGGAGTCATCTGACACATGAAATCCACTTCCATGGAAATCAGTAATGTAACTCAATGAGCATCTAATCGTTTCTCCTAATACTCATTTTCTGCCCACTAAATCATTACTTTCATTAACAGTGATTAAAACAGGCCAGCCAAAAGCTGGCAGAGCTGGGCTGGTCCTCACACCCTTCTAATGACTGGGTCTAAAGCACCCTGCCAGGAAAACCAGCTCTGCCCAGAGCTGGTGGACACAGGGGACACAGATGATGGTTCTGTTCCCAGGTGGAGGTGAAATAGATACAGGCTGTCCCAGCGACCAGTTCCTTAAGCTCAGTTAAGAAAATGTGCCTGGCATTATTTATTTATAGAAGCTAATTCTGCATGTAAAGAAATCAAGGGCTATAAAAAGGATCATCAGAAAACAAGATAGAGCAGAGGAAAATATCAATCAGCTTACGTGAGACTCTGAATAAGCGGGAAATGAACCACCACTTCATTCCCCAGGTCATGGACAAGTGAGAAGGGCAGTGGAGTAAACATTCCTGAAAGAGTTCAACCCTCATGGAGAGATCTCCACCTGTCCTTCTGGTCACATGACCTATGAGCTTTGTACAACCTGGAGGCTTATACAGACTTGTCCCAAGAGCAGGGTTCTTTTCATAGGCTGCCTAAGTGGGACAGACGGAGGACTGAGGAGAGCACAGGGAGGACTGAGGACACAGGGAGGACTGAGGAGGACACAGGAAGGACTGAGGACACAGGGAGGACATCTGAATGAACCTAAGCACAACTTTTCATCTTCTGAACTGTTACAAGTTTCCCAAAGGCAGGATGGAAAGGCCCCTCCCCTGCTCAGCATATTTGAAGATCTCTAGAGTCTTCTTATGACCCTCTCATGCTGGGCAGCTGATTCAACGTGATGATCACTGAACTGTGGTCAATGGACTCCAAGTTGTCATGGGTAATTGGAAGAGAGAGAAAGCTTAAAAACAAACTCAAAGGGGCAGAAAAGGGTGGCATTAAAAAATAAAAATAAAGTAACTAAAGGAGGTTTTAGAAAATTTGTCTGACAAATACAGGTGCACTTCGTCTTTAAATTCTTATTGAAGTGGCCATAAGGGGTCGGAATAGAACCACTATCCTGGAAGGACAACTGGTATGCAGTTTTTAAAAGGAACTCATCTTTATTCTTGTTTCCATCCTGCCCTTAAAAGTGAAACTTTGGAGTTACATCTCTCTAGGAGCAACAGCTCCCAGAACCGCTGTCATGTGATTTCCTCTTCACAGTCCCAGGGTCTGGAAGCCATCAGTCTGGGGAAACAGATGTGAGAAGAAAGTGTAGCATGTGTTTTCTCTTTTAAATGAAATGCTAATTTGGCAATGTTGCCACTTGACCCAATTGATACCATAGCTGTGGGGACTGAGCAGACACTTGTACAAGGCTGCAGGACTTACTACTAAATCTGCACATTAGCCAGTTCTATTATACTAATTTAAAGAAGTGAAAAAACCTGTATCATACGGGGTTTTCTAGCCAAACAAATTACAAATATAACACCGTTTGAGTTTCACCCTCATTTGAACATTCATTTGCATTTTGAACTGTCAGCAAGACCCCAAAGAGCAAAATGCAATATTCTATGTCTGGAGTCGAATCATCAGTGTTGCAAGGGATGGGCCAGGGCCCGAGAGGGTGAGAGGACAGCACTAGGTGTCTGAGAGAGCGGTGGCAGGAGGGAGGAGCACTTTGGAACCAGTGTGCATACTGGAATCAAAGGTTTGAAGAGGAAGAACTCGCCCAGGAGATGACAGAAAGGCAGAAGGTGAGTCAGGAGGGTCTGCAAACAGAAGACAACCTGGAGGAGTTCGAATGTGGAAATTCAAGTGTTTCCTCCGTGTCTTACTCTTTTTCCTAGAATGGCAGAGTCATAAATGGCTGTGAAGAAGAGAAAGACTGAAGGACAGGACACACTGAAGCTGGAGAGACGGGGGCGGGGTAGGACGAGGGTATGAAAGGAGGAAGCCCACAGCATGGGCACTGTGAGGAACTGAGGGGACAGTGGGGGTCAAGGAGACACGGGCATGGGGCGGAGCTTTGAGGAGGAGGGGAGGCTGGGAAAATTATACAAATGAAAACTGAAGAGAAGGCTTAAAGACGTTCGGGAATAACCTGAGAAGGTGACCCTGCCCGGAGCGGGTATTGATCCAGGATATAAGTGAATATTTCAAAAGCTGATTCTTTGAAGAGAAAATACACATGAATATAGACAGATATTAGCCCAAGGATTAGATGTAGATGATGAATATTTATCACCTAAAGAGAAAGAGACCTGGCTCCAATCCCATCTGCTTTTTGACTGGAATAAAAGTTCCCCAGAGAATGTCCTCTGTGGTGTGAGAAGGCCATGGCGCAGGCTGCCTTTCTAGAAGCTACAAAAATCAGAGCTCCACGGGAAGCCACCTCATCCTCCAGGGCAGAATTGTGGAAGGACACAAGGCCCCACAAGATGATCAGAGAAGCAGTTCACAGTAGGGCCTCTTCCCCCGTCAGGATACAATTTTAGAACATCTTAGAAGGACAACAGACCTTTCAGGGCAGAACTTGAAAAGGAAGACCTCCCTGGGAGACACTGTAGGCTGCACATGTCTGCCACATACTTTAATGGAAAAGAAATGGAATAAACTCACCAATTTAAAAGGGCAAAATGCCTTCTAGGAGTGAGAATGGAGCCCTGTTATCTCAGTCCTCAGGAGGCTGAAGCAGGAGGATCTCTACAGGTTCGAGTTCTTCCTGGGCTAAGGACTTTGTGCTGGGCTGTATTAGTAGTCAAACTTGACACATCTGGGTAGGGAGAAGCTCAGTTATGGAATGTTCTTCATTGGACCGGCCTGTGGCCACTTCTGCGGAGCATTTTCTTGATTGTTGAGTGATGTGGGAGGGCCCAGATCACTGTGGGTGGTGCCATCCCTGGGCAGGTGGTTCTGTACTGTATAAGACAGCAGGCTGGACCTGGGCGAGCGGAGCCAGTCAGAAAGCAGCGTTTATGGTCTGTGCTCCAGCTCCTGCCCTGAGTTTCTTTGCTGGCTTTCATGATGAACCGTAGTTACGGCGCTCAGGCCCCTGGGAAATGCCACTCAGACTCCAGGGGTTTCAAATCAGCCAAATTTATTTAACTGGGGCAATGGCTGTACTCTCTGGGACAAGGATTAGAGAGCACAGCACAGAGAGGTGGGATTGCAGGCAGGAGAAACTCACTACCTCATTAACATGCTAGGTATTCTGCCCATCTATTTAGCATAACTTAAGGGGAACCTGCCTCCCTAGAGGTGGTCCTAGGAGGAAAGGGTTGACCAGTGAAACTGGAAAGGGGGTTTTCTCAGCACAAACCCTGGGGATTGTTTAGAATGGCCCAGGTAATTCTCTGGGGCTATTTCCACTTTAACTGTGCTGTAGTATGCCAAATAAACCCTCTCCTCTTTTAGTTGGTTTGTGTCAGTGTTTTTACCACAGTAATAGAAGGTAACCAGGAGAAGTTCAAGGCTGGCTTGGCCTCCAAAGAAAGGCCCTATCTCTAACAAATAAATAAATATGCACCTGGTGGCATGGCTCTGCTGGTAAAGTGTGCACTGGGGAAGCATAATGACCTGAGATTGTACCCCTGGCACCCACGTCAGGGATCTGAGTACTGGGGAAGGGTTGGGGTAGGAGGTTCCTGGGGAGGCCCTGGCAGTCATCCTAGTCAGATGTATTAGCTCCAGGCTCACTGAGAAACCCTCAAGAAATAAAGTAGAGAACAACAGAGGAAAACACTAGAGGCTGACCTCTGGCCTCCTCACGTGTGTCAGTATGCCAGTGAGCACGCACCTGCAGCCAGTCTCCACACACATCCCAAAATATAGCAACAGTAACCAGTAAGCAGAACATCTATTGCCATGTGCAAACTCATAGTTGCCAGAATGGATGAAAATGGACAAGAACTAAAATATGAGGAACCGGAATAAAGCTCCTACTGAGAACACAAGGCAGCCCGCAGAGCACAAGGGAGAGCCCTGCTGAGTGTCTCCCTCACGTGGATCAGGAGGGTGCGGCAGGATGACTGGCGGAGGAGCCCAAGTCTTGGACAGAGCTCTGTCCACACCAAGTTCTCACACAGAAGGTCTGGGTTCCAGTTCCAACCACTGACTTAATGATGGTTGATGGCTACGCAAGTGTCCCAGTAAGCACCAAGTATGCATGGCAAGTTTCTCGATGAGCTCACTCCTGAGATGACACCCAAGGGAGCCTCATTTCTGTGAGCCAGCTGTTGCCTCAGCGCTGTGGCAGCAGCATAAACAGGGTGAAACGGACAAGCTGGACACCTGACACCTGAGAGAGGCACTGCTGGGGGCGGAGAGTGTGGTCAAGAAAAACGAAAAGTCAAAGAGTGGTACTTTAGACAGGCTGTGAGAAACTTGCCAGGTCAGGTAACAACTCTGTGTGCATTGGAAGTGTGTGAATTCCAGAAATAATGTAAGTGCGGAAGTTTCAGACACAGCTCATAACATTTTACCAGCAGAGCAAGACAGCAGGAATCAGAACCATCAGTTTAAATGCAGATGGAAAGGAATCAGAACTACATGGCATTTAGGAAAATAATTCATCACATAAATCACGATCATACTGTAAAGTCAGTCAAGGTCAACGGTGAGTGAGATCCAGTGACTGCAGGTAAAGTTTCTCTCACTGTGGCCATGTGAGAGAAGAGAGATGTGCATCCTCGCAACTGAGCAGCGTGGAACGCACACATCACAGAGCACTCTGCTGGTTCCAGCAGCTCTGGACCATCCTTGTGAGATGCTCAGTAGGGAGGTGTGACATGAGGGTGGACTATTTTATATGAGACTTGCCCATCACAGAGTTTGATACTAGTGGGGAATCCTGGAACTAATCACTCTTGGATCTTGGTAATTTTCATGGGATACATTCCCACCAGGAATGAGGCCAGGGTTCTGCTACTGAGGAGGAATGGCAGGATGGACAGTGGGGGCCATCAGAGGGCTCTGTACAGAGGGTTCTGCCCGGACTGCTGAAGCACAGGTGGAGAACAAGCAGCAGGTGTTTGCTGATACTTACACACAAGCGTACAGAAACTAACAGAATTAAGCAAGTATCTGAGGGCTGGAAGTGGGGTATCTCTTCCCCAGTGTGCACACCCTACTGCTACTGCGGGTTCCCCTGCATCTTCCTGAGAGAATCTTAGCTCTTTGAGATGAGTGATTTGGTCCGTAAGGAAAGAAAGCAAAGTTAGGGCCATCAGTAATATAGGTCAGGCACAGTCAATAAAGTTTTCAGTGGTTGTGTTTCATAGCAAGAAAACAGGTCATAAAAGCAATGGATCAGTAAACTTTGAATCATATCTTCCTGAGTTTGGGAGAAAAAGAACTTCTAAATTGATAATACATTCAAAAGAGAAGGCAAATCACATAATATTCTAGGAAAGCTTAAAACACAGAGTGGAATTGAATTGCTAAGAAGATTTGGAATATCTTTAGAGGCTGCAGTGAGTCAATAGGATAAAGAAATATCATAGGCAATGTTTATACAGATGCTAGTTAAAGACAGTTCAGAATTTCAGAGAAATAGAATTTCTATGAGAAATATTAGAGGCTAAAACATACGCTACTCACTGTCAGTGAAGTGAGTTTAAGGGAAATGGTTCTGTGGAGGACTGATGATATAATCTTAGTGTGGATCACTCTATTTAGGAGGCAAGTGAGATTCTGACACGAGCCTTCTGGTCAGCATGTGAAACAAAAATGTGTTCACATGTTCATTTTACAAAGCCCAGGTCTGAATGAGTGCTGTGTGGTCAAGAGCCAGTATGTACATGTGGAAAACCACCAGAAAGAAATAAATCAGTGTACCTCAATGACTCTGTATCAAGTACTTCTGACTAGAGATCTTGGGCTTCACTAGCAATTTAACAGGCTTTGAAACTGGGGTGAACAAGAGTCTTCCTGTAGGGTAAAATGAGGTCCATGTAGAAAAGCAAATAATTTGAAGATGATTTCCAAAGATCCAGGTCAGTAAGAACGTGAGACAACTCAAAATGAATGCATAAACATCCAGTGTGGAGACACCATGAGCCGATATTCTGTGCTGGGGTTCTCTGCCAGCCTTGGAAGCTCTGGCAAGAGGTTTCACAAGACATCTTCATTCTTCACCCCTCCCTGTCCTGAGGCCAATGCAGGAGATGTCTCTAACCCTAGACCACCCTGGTGATGGCATGATCAGTCTGGAGAGAGGTGTGTGTTGTGCAGCCTTAAAGCAGGTCACATGATAGATCAGGTCCATTCACTCAACTGCATCTAGGCTTGATCAGTGGTTTCCTGATGTCATTTAACTACAAGAGCTTGACCACTGGTTTCCTGACATCATTTAACTCTAGGAAACGCTTTGAGCTTCTTCCTCTCCCAAACGAAGTTCCCATCAGGAGTTGGTATAATTTACTATTGGTGACTTTAGTTTCATACGTGTGTGCATGTCTGTGTCTGTGTGTATTCATGTGTGTATGTTTGTGTCTGTCTGTGTGTTCATGTGTGTGTATGTCTGTATCTGTGTGTTCATGTGTGTATATATGTGTCAGTGTGTATGTGTGTATATGTCTGTGTATCTGTGTTTGTGTGTGTGTGTATGTCTGTGTCTGTGTCAGTGTGTTCATGTGTGTGCATGTGTGTAGACCAGGGATCAACATCAGTTTCCCTCTCTTTTTGAGAGTGTCTCACTGAGCTTGGAGCTCACTGATTAGGTAGAGAGCTGGTTTGCCAGAAGGTACAATGCATGGCTTTTAACCTGGATTCTGGGGAACCAAATTCTGGTTCTCATACATAACAAGCACTTTACCACAAGTCATCCCTACCTCAAACCCACATCTGGTTAGTTTTAATCTACACAGACACTTAAGTTTTTATCACTTTTCCTATGAAAGAGCCAAAAATGCCAGGTGAGTCAAGTGACAGTTTTCTGGCCACTGTTCCTCAGGAAACAAAGGGCCACGTTCTGAGGATAAGCCGCATCGCAGTGCGCAGAGACACTGGTTCTACCGCCACACCCATAGCTGACGAGAGGAACATCTGGACTCCGCAAGGCAGAACCCCTGGCTGAAGCGATCCAGTACTGCTAGAGGTCTCAGGACAGGCCTGAGCTCTGAGCTATGGGAAATCTTGAATAGATGAACCAGGTATGCTTACCCATATTTACGGTTCCTATTTTGTTTTTGTTTTTTTCCTTTTTCACTTCAGAATGTGATGTTCACATTTAGGGCACATTTTCCTTTTCATCAGAACTTACAACCCCCACAAACAATCTCCAAAGGTATCTGTTAATTAGACAGATTTTTGTATTCACTTATCATCTAGATGAAGGTCCCACTGATTAGCTTGCAAGATAAAAGCTATTTGTTAATCTAATAGGTCACATTTTTCCATGCGTGTCCTTTTCTTTAGGATGTTAATGCTTTAGTCTGTACCAAGTGCGAACTAAAGTTCCCAGAAAAACTGCATCTTGAACCTGAAGCTTCTGCAAAGGCTGATCAGCTGATTAGAACTTCAGAGACTGTGGAGTTCGAATGCTGTGAGTCAAAACCCTGATAGATTAACCTTGGGCTATTTTTAGCTCCCTAAATAGCCACTCCTTGCCCACCTTTGTTTCTGACCTAATGTCCTGTGACTAACAGATAAAATGGTATGGGATGTTCTAACTGACCAAGGCCCTAGCTGCCACCAACCAAAGCTGAGTGACATCAGATGGCATCTGAGGCGCATAGCTGAGATTTCTCTTCTGCCATAACTGCATACTTAATGTTTCCACCAATGTGTTTGAAAAGTGTCTTGATGACTTTTCCTCATTCTGTTCCTGTAAAATCTTCATGAAACTATTACCATGTGGAACATGGAATTTGGGGGCCTGAATCTGTGTTCCAGGGACATGGTCACTCATATTTGACTCCAGAATAAACTACCTCTTCCAGGTAAGATTTATGCTTTTGCATGAACATGTATACACCCAGCACCATGTATCAGGTTAAATATTATTGTAGTCTCATATGACCGACTACATGTTAGACTCACCATAAGTATTTAGAATCCCAGAGGTAAAGCAGCTGTAGGTTCACAATGCAGTGTAGAACTGCAGCCCAGACTCTCTAGATAGCAAATCAAAGTGGGACAGCCTCTTTCCTTGTTCGGGTCCCAGCACTCAGGGCCAGCCTGAGGGGGACTGAAGGGTCTCTGCCATAGGGGAGGGGGTGAGTAGGTGCAGAGTCAACCCACAGACTCCGGGAGTTGAGCAGAAAGCCAGCAGTGGTGGTCTGCTGCAAACTCGTTTACTCAAGAAAGAACAGAGAGTCTTATAAGTCTTGTTAGCCAATAGCCTTATGGGGTGGAGTCCTGACCACAGCCAATTGCAGTTTGTTCCCAGGTGGATTAGGTTCCCTCCAGGTGCTGGGCAGAAACTGGCTTCACAACCAACTGGTATGGAGCACCACACCCACGAGAGCCATTCCTCCATTCCTCCTGGCAGGCGGCCTAGCTAGGCCCACCCTACATTATGCCCAACACTTCCTGACTCAGATTCCAGGTCTAAAAGCTCCAGTCTGACCCAGTGTGAGCTCTGCCCTCTTCTTTCTTTTGCTGGGTTAGGGTTTAGTTTGTTGTAGGAAATGAAATCCGTGGTTCGATACAGTATCCTAGAAGGGGTGCTCTCAGCTCTTTGTCTCTGTGTCCCCTAGTTATACTTACATTTTCTTTTCAAAAATATTTCTCGATTTCCCACGTGATTTTCGAAAGGACCATATTGGCCAACTTGAGCTCGTCTCACGTGTGTCCTGGGCTCCCTGCTTCTTCGGTGGCCTCGCAGTTTCACTCTTGTTCTGTGGTGATTCGAAGAAAGAGTTCTGTGTTATTCCTGTCATTTAAGATTTACAAAGACTCGTTCTGGGTCCTAGCTTAGAACGCTATGTACTAAGTAGAGAACTGGTGTACTCCTCTGTCCCTCTTCCATTGCTCCTCGGTCCTCGGTGCCTTTCAGCATCTGCATCTCTGTGATTCTTCTCTGCGTCTTTGTAGTCAGTATTCTGAAATTCCAAGTCTCATCAGACACAAGTCAAGCACCCCTTTAGTTCAGTGTTGGTGACATTTTCGAAGACCTGATGATTTTTCCACATGTTTGAATGTTATTGTCTTGATCCTTTAATCACTGCACGTGTCTTAAAATCCAATTATCCATTCATTGTGGTGGTTAAGGAACACTGGATCTCTGGAAATCAGGGCATGGAGTAGTGTTGACCTCAGCAGGCTCAGGCCCTATGTGTACAATGAAGAAGGCCAGGGATCGGGAGTCAGGCATGTGTGGAGGAAAACGTGAACATCCATGATGAATCTTTCTCTAAGGTAAGCAAAAACAAGAAAGGTTCTGTTTATTTATACTTCAGCTTTGTTTTTCTGTCTGGCAGGTGTTTCCCTCCTTCTTTTCTTTTCCCTTCGTCTTTAGCTGAGGTCGTCAGGATGCTTTCTGCTTTTTTTCTCTTTGTCTTTGCATTGCAGCTAGAGTTTCTTTGTGATTGCTATAGAAATTAGCTCATGGCACCCTAAAATCATAATTAACCTGAATTAATAACAAGTTGATTTCAAATTTGTAGAACACTTTCATCCTAGAACATTCACTTATGTTTATATTTTTCATGTAATAAATTGCATGCTTTATAGTATCTTCCCATCCATGTAATTTAAAATGACTTTAATACTTTTATTTCTTATCTTCTGTGGTTACAAAAAGTGGCCTTAGAAGCCAAGATGAAGTGCCAGTAAGAGGGCTCAGAGGTTGAGAGTGCCGCAGCCCTTGCAGAGGAGCCAGGTTCTGTTCCCAGCCCCAGCGTGGGGTCTCACAGCCACCTGCACTCCCACCTCTAGGAAGTCTGACCTCTTCTGGCCTCTGTGGGTACTACACTCCCAAACCCAAACCCACACACAGAAACACACACCATAAATAAAAATAAAAACAATAAATCTTTAAAAGAACTCAGGATTAAATGAAGCCTGTTTTCATGCATTTGCCTTTAACTGATAGTTTTACCTCTTTACCAAACTGGAGACTTAAGCATGGCGTCTTTTTACTTCTACACAGATTACACTCGAGTTCTTTTGAATACCGGGCCAGTCGGCATTAAATCTCTACTGCACATTTTTTCTTAGAAAGTCTTAATTTGGCCTTTGTTTTTAAAAAGACTGCATTTTGTCTGACTCAGCTATGCAGGATTGCCAACTGAGCATTTATTTTTTTTCTCTGTTCTCTGCTTCACCCTGGCTACTTGGCTTTGCTTAAGAAACCCACTCACGCAGGTACTAAGGCTGCATTGTAAGTGGTGAGCTGCTTTTCTCTGATTGCTTCTCCCAGTCTGAGAGCAAATCTAAGACAAGCTGATAATTCAGTTTATTCAAATTTGCCATTGTGTTGTTAGGAGTGGAGGTTTCTAAATCCCTAACAGACTGGATAGAAAACCCAGAAATCTGTACTACAAATGTTAGACTGCTGACATGACACTCTATATCATAGTTTTTCCTAGAAGTTTTTCCTAGAAGAAGTAGAGGTCAGATGTGACAGAGTTTAAGTTCCTGTGTTTTACACAAACATATTCATTCCTGGACCAGGACTGTCCACCCACTTCATGTATTTTTAGATGAATGTGTCAGCTTGGAAGCCACAAAAACAAGTTAAACAAGTTATTTCCCTTGTTAATTGATGTATTTCTTTTTTATAAAAGTCACATTCTGCTTCATTTTTTACTGGAATTTAGTTACTAAACTTAGATTTCTAAACTTAGAAACTCAATAAAATGTTGGTGAATTAGGACTGGCTAAATCTGCCTTCCGTGTGCTGTCAAGTCTATTTACTGATGTAAAAGACTTTGAGTACTATGAGCACTCTTGAAGGAACAAGCTTCATAAACTTATGTTCTGGTGGGCATGTTGTAGTTTTACTTTACAAACAATTTGTCCACTTTCATCAGGTACCACACCTTCTGAAGGTTCTACACTTCAGACTCCAAAATTCTGAAACGATATCAAGTACGGTTCGGAATGGAAATGCTTCAAATGAGATAGTAACATCCATAGTGGGGCAGAGTCAATATTATACTTGGAGACCTACGGCAGGAATTCATAGTAAATGCATAAGAAGAATGTCAGTCTGTCCCTGGGAGCTGAGCTGCATCTGATGATACTGAATGTGCCATAAAATTCCCTCAAAGTAATATTTGGTGGCTGTTCTGACATGACATTGCTTAGGAGTGTTCTAGCCCAAAGTTGATTTTATGTTTCATAGGAAACACCCAGTGCTAACAGCCTCCCCTGATAAACTGAACACATCTATCTGCACTACGCAGCTTTCAGACTGAGCTTGCACTAAGGTCCTAAGAATCATACAATGAGGCCTGTGAGTGGGCTTTGCAAAGACGCTGAGAGACTTTTGAAGTGAATCCTTTCCCCCTTTCCATCCTGCATGCACGCTGTGAGAGTTGCTTCAGAAAACCAAGTCCTCCTAAATAACTGTGTCTTGGCCAGCACTCGGAGGGACCTGCAGGACGCAGACCCTGAGAGGGACCTGCAGGACACAGACCCTGGGAGGGACCCGCAGGCTGCCTCTTGGAAATTCATTGTGAATTATTAAATCTATGTCCTCAAACACTAGGCTCAATAACTGACATGGAATTAGTTTGAATTCTAATTTCCATATAAATGGTCAGTGTTCATAATGTACAGTGTTCATGCTGTGTGAGCTTTCCTGGAGAGAGGCCATATCCCCAGAAAGGGGCCAGAACAGAAAAGCAAGGCCTAAACCAAGTCCAACCTGACGACCCTGTGAGTTTTGTTGGGGCTGCCAGCCAGAGCGTGTAGGAGGGGCTCTCTACAGGAGAAGGGGCTTCAAATCAGGGGCACCACAGAGAAGCCCAAGTACCACAGGCAACTGCTCAGGAGGCTGCAGCTTTCTCCCTGTACAACTTTCAGGGAGACCTCAGGTCTGAGACGGCTTCTTTCTACCCTGGGCTACTCTTGGCAGTGGGTTACTGCTGCCGTAGAGCTGGGAGAGGCCTTGCAAGTTTCCACTGTCCCAGATGTGTAAGTTTGGTAATCCAGACTCTCATGAGCCGCCCCATTTCTCCTTCAGGAAAAGCTTCAGTTCCTAGGAAACCACCATGTGGAGCGAGGTGTAGGAAATAAGATGATTAAGAAGGACAAAATTTGTTAATTAGACAGGAATATTTCATCTTTCCATAAATTATTCTCATTTGAGCCCTAGTCTTGTTCTCATATCTATCTATACATACATAACACTAGCTTGTATTTGTGTGATACAAACCTCTCTTCCATTATAATGCCAGACTGCTGGCACTGCCTAGAAGCTACAGGTCCTCCAAAGGCATTATTTTGCTCTACGAAAAGGGATTTTAGAGCTAAGCATCCAACAAGTTGTTACATATGCACACCATGGGAGCTCCCAAATGCCAGAGTGCTCATATAAGAACACGCTTGAATTATTTATCTCCCCTAAGCATGTACAATTCATTGCCCGGCCGCAGGTCTTACAGATATGTGAGCTATAAAACATAAAGCTGTGGAGTTTGTTAAGAAGTGATGACAGGTGATGACAGCTGAGTTTGTCCTCACAGAGAGCATCTAAGAAGATGAGAAAAACAACTTGAGAAGATGAATTTTTCAGCGCTTAAGATGTTGCCTTTAATACTTTATAAGTGTGTTCTCGTCATAATTTTATAAACTCACACTTGATGAGTCAATAAAAACTTACACTTGGTAGAAAAACCCCACCTCCCAAATAATCTATCAGAAAATTTAGCCATATTGAAAGTAATTTCAAAGTAAAATTTTAAAATAGCAGATTTGACTGCTTTGAGCCAGGGACAATTGCATCACCCCATTATCTCCTCTGCTGCCCCACACCTTGCAGACAGCGGGAACACTGTGGATCTGAGAGCTGTGGCTGGCTCTAGTTGCCCGCTTGACATATCACCTGAAGAGTCTCTGTGAGGGGTGGTGAGATCAGACTTGCCTGCATGTATGCTCAAGAGGCCACATAAACCAGATTTCTTAATTGGGTTGACTGAGGTGGGAGCCCCCCCCCCCCGAAAGACGGTGACAGTATTTCCTGGATTCGGTCCTGGATGATATAAATGTGGAGGGGCGGCGAGCAAGTGGGCATGTATACCTCTGTGATCCCTGCCCTTGACTGTGGTGTGCTATGACCCACTGCCGTAAGCTCCATCTGCTGTGAAGTCCTTGACGGACAGTAAGGAAACTAGGACAGTGAGTAAAAAGGTCCAGAAAGCTGGGAGGAGAGGCTGCCAGATGCATGCCAAAGCTGTGGATGGAGGGCAGACGTTCAGAATCACATCCTTCTAGAGGCCAAGAGAATTACCCTGAACTCTCAGGCTCTATCACCAAAGAGTCTCTGATCCAGATTTCTTCAGAACTTATATCACAGAGCTCAGCCAGCTCTAGACAGAGTGGATCAAACATGAGGTAGTGGCAGAGATGACCTCATGTCTTCCGTCAGCTGTCTCTAAAGCACCCTCGACACATAGTCTGTGTTCCTGCTGAACCAGCCTGGCAGAATTTTCTCCTTCATTGACTCCATAAGGATCTTACCCACCTTTGACTTTAAGGGGGTTGTGGTGAGTCCAGTTCCTGATCCCTAGCCAACCTCACCCTCCTTCCTAAACACCAGGACTTTATTCTTGTCCTCCAAACAGGGAGCAGGGAGGGCTACGCAGTACATGGACTCTGAGGTCTGCATGTTGTGGGGAACATCCCTGAAGTTTCTGGTCATTTAGAAGACATTCACTGCATACCATAAACTCAAGTCTTGCAAAGGTAATTTAGTAGATGTCTGGAGACCAGTTACTCGGCTCAGGTGAGGGATGGGGAGGGGACAGTCACAGGTTATACTGATCTCTTACAGACCTCTTTACTGGGAGTAAGTCCTTCTCTGAGGGAACTGACTGTTCTGTCTATAGTGCTTTTCCCATGAGTAGGCTTATGACCCAGCTTTATCAAACCAGCCTCCTCCCCTGCAGCTGAGGGTTACACATCTGGACTTTTCAGAAAACAACCTTCTGATACTAAACCATCTGGGAATTGAAGGGAAGAGGCAGAAATAAGCACCAGGAGAAGCAGATCAGAGGCGGAATCCCGGGCACAGTCTCTCCAAGGCTGAGAGCCAGTCTGTCCTAAAGTGTTTCTACAGTTCTTCTTCTTGTGTGTCTGTATTTTGATAACTTTGTCTGGGATTTTATTTCAGAGTGTGACACTTTATTTCAAACTGGCTTCTCATCTTTAAAATATTTCTGGGATAATGTGGGTCACATACAACAGCATTCAGAAGTAGAATGAAAAGTTTCCTGATGGGCCACAGTGCTGAAGTTGGTATGGCCACCCTAAGCGCGGTTTGTTAAAATGACTCATATGAGCTGAAGTTGCAGAGGACAAGATCTACCATCCTAGCCTGGCTCACTGCCGTTCACAGCAGGGCCACTGGGGAGAGGCATGGCTGCCGAAGGCAAAAAGAGCCGCTTTCTGCCCTCCAAACCAAAGGGAACTTCAGGTATGCCTTACGCTGTTTGGCCTCAAAATTGCCTGCAACTGGCATGGATTGGACGGTGAGGTCTGCATTCAGTTTTATACTCTTCATGTCCAGTCTCCCCATGCCTCCACTCCCCCACCCCCCACTAAAAGCTGACTCAACTCCCTAAATATCAGATTCTATTTGCCCCGAACAGGGAAGGGAGCCCTCTACTCTTGGGTTCAAACTGTCATAAGGGACCAGAATCTGCATTTGCAGCCGGTGCTCTTTTACATTAACTTCACAGTGCTCATGAGTCTTAGGAGCCCACTGGGGTGGAGGTCAAAGCAGGAAGCAGATGGAGCTAGCTGGAAACAGATGTGAGGCCTGTGAGCAAGTGGTGTGAGGTCCCCCATGGAAAGGTCCCTGTGCCAGCTGAAAACTGAGGAGGCTTGGAGGAGGAGCCTGGGTCAGAATCAGCCTGGGATCTGTGCAAAGGGGCCTTCCGGCTCTGAGCTTAGCTCCAGATGAAAACCAGAGCATCTAGGTTCCATCAAGGTTCACGAAACAACTCAAGACTTAGAGTGCCGCATTATTACACCAACGTTATAGTTACCTGGACAAAAAGACTGACTCTTAAATTTAGTTCTCGAGAGTGGGCCTGAACTCAGAGGACACTCGTTTTCCCCCAGATGTCTCTTGGAACTGTCTGTGTCCTAGAAGTGTGCTGATGGAACTGTTGTGTTAGAACTGAGTCATCCCATGGCCTTCCCAGCAACGTCCCCCTCAGGTCCCATTATAATTTTATTCAAAATGGTCTCTCCATTTTCAATGGGGGAAGTACACATTTGGTTCCACCCTTATCCTAACAGATCATCCTACCTTTTCATACCTCGTTCTAGAATATCTTAGTCACCCAAGGTCATACTTCCTCCCCAACCTCCGTTGTGTGCAGTGGAGATGGGTGTGCTTGCTTTCAGCACTTGATAGTTCATCCTCAAGCGTGCCCACATCTGTACCAAATAGACGAGGTGCCCAGGTCACAAGACACAAGAACACATGGTTCTGCTGGGGTTAAGTAAAAGTCGTAGTTTAGGTTACGTTTGTTTTTGGTCATTCCTACAATAGGCAACACCAAGAGAATTCAGCATAAATATGTTTGCTGCTGAAGTCTACAAACATCCGGCGAGAAGAAGAAATGCAGACAGACAGAAAGTGGGAGGAAGTGAGGCAGCCTTCTGGGGCCTGGTAGGGGCATGAAGGCAAGTGCAAGGAGCTCCTCTGAGCTCGGGGACACTGAGCACAAGCACAGCTTCCCTTATCGACAGGTGTGAGGGGTAGTAGATATTAGTCTTTTCTTTCAAACAATGTAAAACTTGGAACTTGGGATTTGACGAGGAATTCTCATCTTTTAATCACACCACACCCTGTAAAATTTTTCTTTAAGAAAAGGCCCTGATGCATTTCTGAGCCTGATGGCCAGGGGCAGTGGAGCTCTTCTCCCTTCAGTCCCAACTGGGAAAGATTGTGGGGTTGGACCTCAGCCAATGGGGAAGGACACAGCCATCTTCGTTAGGGATAAAAGCCCCCCATGCTTCTGGGTCCAGTGTGTACTTGTTGGATCTCAGTGATCATTCAGGTCGCCCTTGGGTGAAGGTCAAAACTGCCTTAGGTTTTAATTTTCTGCTTTGTCCACGCAGTTGATGGGGTCCTTGGGCCTCAGATTTTATTTCTGACACAGGGATGTTCTAGTAACTCCATATGGACACCCCAACCTGAAGACAGTACAGAGCCTCAGGTACACTATGATTCTCCCTCCAAATGCAAACTGCTGTTCTGTAAGAAGCAGAGGCACAAGAGAAGATCAACCATGAGGAACAACAGGGGCAGATAATCGCTGCAGGGACTTTTGGAGATGCCTTAGGTTACAAGTGTGGACATTCCATCCGACAAACATGGGAGCTGAGGGATGAGTGTTCCCTAAGCTTGGAACCACAGCTAATCTTATGTTTTGAAATCATTTAATATTACCTGCACTTTTATAATATAAATAACCTGTTAGACTATGGGCACGTCTTGTAATCTAAAATTGTACCTTCCATCCTTTTTGACCCTTCCTTGCTCCAAACAATGAAAGTGTGTGTGAATGTTGAGGATATGAAATGTTGAAATCATAGGTTATCCCATTTCCACTGCAAACAGCAGCTGGGACTGGTTGATAACCTCTGTTTGTGGTCATTTCTACTAGTCTGGGTCAGTAAGCATCAGAAAAGGAAAACACCCCGAGAAGGCAATTTCTGTTGTTCATTCCCCATTTCCTGTTGGACGTATGGTTTCAATAATCAGTAAGAGAGAGCCAGGCCTGTGTTCAAAAGTTCAGTTGTTGGGGAATCTAAAGGAACACATACAGAATGGGCTGGCTCACATTCCTGGTATTACTGGATGCTAGGAGTCAGGCTGGTTTTTTTAGAAGTATTGTAATGTGGCATTGGGACAACACAAATAATAGCACACTACATTAATGTTATGGACTTTGGCCCTTTTCTGTAAAAATAATTCAAATATTAATGTTTTAAGACAAATGTTAATGGTGAGTAACTCAGACCATAGAAGGTATAAGGCCAGCTTGGGAGAACCGATTCAGTCTTAAAGTGTGTGCACTGGATTCCACGCTCTGTTCAGTAAATGCGCTGGGTTCAAGCACGTGGCTTTTACCTGCCCAGACCCAGAGTTCCTTGTCTATAAATCTAAGGCATGACTCTAGATGAACTGTGCCTCTGGATAGTGCAATCCACATCACACGTGCCACTGTGTGCAGTGACAACTGTGGAGTCTTTGGGGTTCATGGAGTGGCTGTGGAGATGCAGAGAAGCTTCCTGTGTTCCCAGAAATGGTGTCTTCAGACAGTGGTCGACTTTACTCTCTGAGTCAGTGACAGAGGCGAACCGTGATACAACTTCCTCAAAGTATGCTAAGAGTCATCATTTAGCTAAGATGATTTAAATTACACCAATAAGCCACAGAAGGATTTCCTAGAAGCTTTTCCTTAGGTCGAAAGCTGTGATATAAATGTGTCCACTGTCCGCTCCAGTGAAGAGTTCCTGTGACAATGCTCTGGGCAGATCCTCTCCGCTTCTCCGTGAACTCTGCAGAAAAATTAGCTTCCTTTCTGTCTATCGGGGACTGTCAAAAGTACGTGTGTGTGGCCCACTGTGTGTCCTCTTTGTGCTTTTGTGTGCCTGTTGTCTGTGTGTGTGTGTCTGTGTTGTATCTCCCTGCTTCTGTTTGTGTCTGTCTGTGCCTATGTGTGTCTGTGTTCATGTGTCTCTGTCTTTGAATGCAATGTTCTTCCCCATCACTGCACATCACTGTCAGGTGAGCAACATGTAAAAGCCAGTCTCTATCTTTTACATACACACACATGCACATATACACACATATACATTCACACACATACACAGACACATATACACAGATACAGACACACATACACACACAGACATACACAGAGACACAGGCACAAACACACATATACAAACACACATATACACAGACACAGACATACATACTTATACACACACAGACACATACACACACATACATACATACATATTCACACACGACACACACACACACACACACACACACACACTATCCCAGTCACTTCCCTCATAGAAGGAGACTAGAAGAAAGGGAGAAAGGGAAGAAGGACTGGAGGAGAGAGAAGGAAAGAAGAACCAGGGACAGAACCATGATGGTGGCTCCTGGTCGAGCTTGCAGTTTGCTTCAAACACCATGCATGTTTTATGTGTCCTTGTAGCTCAAAGGCATCTATGATTGATGAAGTTTTTCCTTTGTGAACAAGCAGGTACAGAATGAAGGATCTGCAAAACCTAGGTCAAGTTGCCTCTTTACAGTGATCAACTCCACCCAAATGGAGAATTTATATGAGGCATTAAACAGTAATCACATAGTTCATATGCAGAAATCCAACCTACAGAAAGTAAAAGCTCTCAGAAAATGTGAAGGAAAAAGGGAGGGAGGGAGGGAGGGAGGGAGCGAGGGAGGGAGGAATGGAGGGAGGGAGGGTGGGAAGGAGGGAGGACACTGACCTGAAAATCAGGTGCCCTATGTTTGATACCATCCTTATTAACACTGTCAAGACTTAGGGTCTGGACCACCCGTGCTAAGTTACCTTCAGGACCCCTGTCTCTGGCATTATGTCACTGGTTCCTATTGAGAACTTCAGTAACTACAGCACTGTGAGGCTCAGTGCTCCGCTCCTTACAAGGACGCTTCTGAGAGTCGCACTCGCCACATCAGACAGGCAGCTTATTCCACCAAGAACAGGGTCACGCTTCTCCCTTGCAAAGATTAAACAACAGTTGTGTTTATTTTGATGTTATTTTCACATGGACAAAGTAATTGATTCTATTTTCTCCTTTTCTTGGGCTTCACAAGATTTCTTTGTACACAATATTTAACAAGACTGCAGGGCTTCACAGCATAATGATTCCATGTAACATTTCAGCATTTGGTTCCAGAAGCAGCCAAATAGTTTTCAAGTCACCTTCAGTTGAACAGAATCTATTATAGGCAAACAGGTTGCTTTCAGGAAGCTCAGGCCAGGGACTCAGCCATTGTCCTGTGGGACCAAAGGACCTGTTCCCTGCTGTGCGCCATGAGTGAGCTTCAGGCCATCCCTTCATGATTATCTTTCCTCTGCTCATGGAAAGTTCATGACTATTCCATGTAAAGTCCATCCCCAGAATGTGACAGTCCTTTTTAAACACCAAAACAGGAGCTAGGTGGTGGCCACCTACGTTTGGACCCTCCTGTTGGACAGGGCTCTGTTCACTTTGACTGGCCACTTTTGTGCCACTTTTGGGAAACCTCCTGCCCTTGTTGCTTGGTAATAAACCTCAGCTTCTGCCCGCCACGTCCCTGATGTCTGCAGGTTTCATTCACGACTCCTGAGACAACAGCCCAATGTTGGCCTCTGGTGTCAGGCACTCTGGTTAACTGGTGATTAGCCTGTGTCTTTGCACCAACATCCATCCCTTCTGAGTGTGTTAACAAGACTCCACCACACTTAAGGGGAACACCTAGACCTCATCTACATTTTAAGATGTATGACTTAGTTTAAGAACAATGACTTAAGGGTGTGGCTCTTCTAACGTCATCTTCCCCTGGCACATAAGAGTTATGTTTTGATAAATAACTAAAAAAATATCTACAGAGGCTGGAAAGACTGCTCAGTAGTTAAGGGCACTGGCTGCAGAGGGCCCAGGTTCTGTTCCCCACATGGTAGCTTCAGTTCTAAGGGAGCTAATGCCTTCCTATGACCTCTATGGGCGCTGGTGACATGGGTGCAATTATTTATATGCAGGCAATGCATTCAAACATGTAAAATGAAAATAATAAAATGTTAAAAAAGAAATAACCACATAGCTCCTGGGTGTATAACGGTTTCCTCTGAATTTCAACATTTCCTGCTGATGGGAAGGGGTTCCTGAAGTCACATAAACAACAAATCATGGCTAAAGGAGACCCCTCTCTGCAGTGCAGTGGGTGCCAAGTTGGAGAGGACACCCCAGGCAGCCCTGAGTGCTTACGTTCCACTGCAGTTCAGAAATGTCTCAATGAGGAGCAGTAGCTCTGTGAACACAGACTGAAGGAAGCAAATGCAGGCCTAGGTGCAGTCACCTCTTCACACAGCCATCCATCATGAGAAAACTGAGCACTAAATCACTCATTAGAGCCACAGCCATCCAGCCCATGTATAGAATTAGTGTGTGGAAGTAAAAGCTTCCCTGAGGTACAAAGGCAGAGGCTGGGAGACTACTTGAGATCCCCATCTTTAGCCCAGTTCTATACTTCATGGCAGGGCCAAGAATGATGTTAATTTCTGAGAAGTAAATCTAAATTCCTGGAGCGGGGGAGGGGCATTGCAAGGACAGAAGGAATTGGGCTGTCACTTGACAGGCAGGGCTTCCAGGGTAAGGATGACCCCATTCAATGGGCCACCATTTAGTGTTAGGTCTGGGACACGGTTTGGATGGAACCAGAATCCATCTTAGGCACCAAACTCTGAGCCTATCAACCTCTATGAATGCGTAGAGCTTCCTGCTTTCAGAATGGTTTTCTAAGCAAAGGCATTAGAGTTCTGTGAGATCATGTAACAGAATGAGAATTTCAGGAATAAGCCCTTCACCTTACCACCTGGCAGTTTGGAAGATGGACTCCTCACCGGACCTCTCTCACGCTTCAAGTGATGTGCCATGCTTGAGATCTACTAAGAACCTTCTCGATTGATCAGCACAATTTATACACAGATAATACAACCTGGATTCAATAGTTTTTGTTTGAAATTAGGCAACAGTTTCAAAATACATAAACTAGAATCTTAAAAATGACAAAGAGAAAAGAAAAGTAAATATAAGACGGGGAAAATGCTTAGGCTTAGCAGCAAGCTAGGAATCTGCTCGAGTTCTTTTTCTGTGACTGACATCTGTGAGGTGGAGGCAGCTGTGGGAAGCAGTATTTGTGAATGAAGTATTTTCATTCACCACTGCACAGAACAAGGGGGAGGGAGAATGCAGGCACAGTATGGACCTGATCCTTTTCAGGGCTGGCTGAGGACTTGACTTCACACGCTGTGGTGTATAAGAAAGGTTCTGAAAACCCCCAGTGCCGGAGCAGACAGGTAGGAAGTCAGGCTCAGGGGAGACTGTAATTCATCTGCCTTGTTCTTGGGAGAAGGCCACGAACACAAGGGCAGAGAGCATCCACCCTTGCGAGGACCGGGGTGGTGTCTCTACAGGAGGAATGAGGACCACTGGCTCTCCAGGCTAAGAGCAGGTATGACAAAGGGATGGGGCAGTGCTAGAAAGTCTGAGTCATAAAGAAGGAAAGGGTCAGTGGCTTCCACCACAAATACAGCTGTAAGCACAGTGTTTCACAAAATAGATCAGTCTAGAAGATCAGGGCCGAAGTGAGACAGCTGAAACCGGGATTATGTTTAAGAAAGCTGTGGGAAAGGAGTCCAAATGATGTCCTGCAGGCTCCAGCAGATCGACGCTGAAATCCGGCCCAGAAATGTCTGTGAAAAGCTAATTACCAGTACACTTAAATCTTTAAGTCATTATCTGGATTTTCCTATGCTACACAAAGATCTGAAGACTTTATTAAGTTAGTATCAGTTTGCAAACATGGGACAAAAATCAGAGAAAACATCACTTTGTAATTCTGGAAGACTTGACAAGGTCACAGTGTGTCTGCCTAGATACAAAGACACTTGACTGCGTCAGCATCAAGGACATCTGCTTGAGAAATGTACCTAAAACCTTGCCCCCCTCCCAAAAACAAAAACATTAAATTTAGGAGCAGAAGGAGCAATGGGAATACAGACACCCCAACTGGCAGGCCTTCCACGGCTCACCTGAGTCACGGATGTAAGATCCCCCAGCTGTGGCCAGAGTCTGTGTCCCCCCAGAATCAGGAGGTTGCCATGAATATTTTGAGATTCCTTTTCTCCCTTCTGAAAGTCACTCCTAATCCCAGCTGGTTCAGCTAAATCTGCCTTTGAGGTGGGAAAAACCAACCAGTTCACCCAGACTCAGACATTGTCTTGAAACTGATTTCTAGGAATGGATGAATTGACATGATGTCTTTCTTCTTTTAGTCCTTAGTGGAAGAATGGATATGATTCATTCTTGACTTGGGGAGGGAATCCAATTGAGGAATGTCAATATCCTCCACTGAATTGGCAGGAGGCTAAGTCTGTGGGACATTTTTTTGATTACTGAGGGATGTGGGAGGGCTCAGCCCTCTGTGGGTGGTGGCAACCTTGGGCAAGTGTGTTGCATTATAAAGCAGAAAGCAGCATTCCTCTGTGGCCTGTGCTTCATTCAGCTCCTCCTCCAGGTTCCTGCCCTCAGCTCCTGTCTCACTTCCATCTGCCGGTGAAATAAACACTTTCCTTGCAAGTTCATTTTGATCAGTGTTTTTATCACAGCAATAGAAAATAACTAAAGCAGCTTGCTCGTCATCGAAAAGCTTTGATAATCTGAGAGTTGGTAGTGGGCTTAACTAGAAACATAGATCCTAACAAAAAATTACTTAATGAAAACATGAATACACAAAGGGGAGCAACTGGTTTCTGGTGTAGATGCCATGACATGGCACCCGGAAAGAAAGAATATTTTAAATTAAATAAAACATATCCTCAGTTAAATGGAAAAAGTAAAATCATAGCTATTTTAACAGATGACACGGGAGAAAAATCTCTGGAAATTTGTTTTGAAAAAAGGATTTTATTTTGGAGATGAGATTAAAAAGAAAGGCATGAATGGTTTAAAAATTCATAAGTTGTGTATTTTGTGAAGGGCTAAAAATTCAATAAAATGTACATTGAGCAAAAATAGAAGACTGAGAAAACCTTTGAAAAGTTGATAAGTTGTATTTCATCAAATTATAAGTTATTGCCTTTGAAAAACATCAAGAAAGTCACATTCAAAACACAGAATTGGAGAAAACTTCATTATAAACATATCTAACACAGGTCTGATATGTCTTCAATATCATAATTGAAATAAACGGGTGAAATCAAATTAGACGTTACACAGGAAGATACAAGGAGAAGAGAAACCAAATCAAACAGGAAAAGCATGAGCACATGTCCACCATAACAGCCAAAGCAATGACGCCTTTGCAGGCTAAACTTAAGAATTCAAACTGCCACGACGCTAGAACAAAGTTTTCCAGTTCCTTAAAAACCTGGAAACACGGTGCAGAGGGTGACACAAAGGCACACATCAGCCTGCACCTCTTCCCTCATCGGAGAAGCTGCTTCTTGCAGAAGGCAGTTCACGGAGACCCACACAGCTCAATGTGCAAATAAGAGACCTTGGCGTGCTCAGCCCTCAACAGGACACCCCCCCCCCCCCCGCACACACACATATACACTCCAAAAGCTTAGGAGCCACCGTGGAAGACAGGACAGAGAGGCTGTAAGAGCCAGAGGTCTCGGATGAATACCAGGAGAGTGTTTCCCAGATAGCAGAGAAGGTGCAGATACGAATGCACAGCTAATGTGGAGCTTGGAGAAGACCTGCTCACACTCCAGTCAGACAGAACGGCTACATGGGGCGGGGTGAGTGCCCCCACTAGTGAGACACTGTTAGAGTTTGATAACCACTGGGGGAGCAAGAGTCAGGGTTCCACAAGGGCGTGACCCCGCTAGCTAGACAGAGCTCCAGGGAAGATTCCATAGCTAAGAGCATTTGGACAACACAAACTTCATGTGAGGAAGGGACAGGAACATGAATCCGGGTGGGAAGGAAGTGGGCGTAGATCTGGGAGGAGCCGGGGGAGGGGAAAAATGAGCATATACCATATGGAGTCCTCAGAGAATTCACAAAACTATTAAACAAAGTGTTTGAAATGCACTTGTAACATTCAGAGCTGCTCATTCCTGGTTTGCATTTAAGATAAATGAAAAGGTATGTTCATGAATTATTTGTATACAAATATTTATTCATGGTAGCACAAACTTAGCAAGAAGCAGGACATACATCAGTGAACGAGGGTGGGAAGGTACCAAGTCCCTGCCATGCACTCCTCCCAGCAACAGAGAAATGGTGCTCGATCATGGAGCGAGGAGGACCCAGTTCAGTACTGGATTGCTCAAACAAACTGGGAGGAGTGTAAAGAGCACCATCCCAGCCTGGGGAAGACTGCCCTGTGGCTAAAGGGCTGCCTTACAGACATGAGGACAGGAGTCCAGATCCTCAGATACCAAGTAAACTCCAAATGGACATGGTAATCCACCTGAAATTCCAGCCCAAGAAGACAGAGACAGGCATCCCCACAGCAAGCTGTCTAGGAAGACCAGCAGTGTCTGTGAGCTCTGGGTTTGACCGAGAGACCCTGCCTCATTGAATAAGGTAGAAAAGCAAGCAAAGATGATTAACCCTGGGCCCCAACACATATGTACATGTGCACCCACATGCATACATGCACCAATGTGTTCCCACACACATAATGCACTTGACCATGAAAATGAACAGACAATCTGGGCTGGTGGATTTAATGTTCATAATTCTTTAACTCACTGAAGTCTACACTTTGAATTGATGCATATTTTTATGCTTCAATTGCTGTGACAAAACACTCTGATCAATACCAACTTGGGGAGAAAAGGGTTTATTTAGCTTACATCTCCCAGGTCACAGTTCATCACTGAGGGAGCACAAGGTTAAGAACTCAGGGCAGAAACCCGCAGGCAGGAGCTGAAGTACAGGCTGTGGAGGAACGCTGCTTATTGGCTTGCTCTTTTCCTGTATGTGACAGAGAGAATCCTAATTCTTCAGTGAGAAAGATAAAGGTCCAAACGGGACAGAGTGAAGGATGCTTCAGATATGGGCTGCTATTTTCGCCTTCTGCACCTGTTGTCACACACCCCTATGAGAACCTACCTTATAATAAGGAAAGGGACGTGTTTGCAACAGCAAATAGTGTGGATCCATAAGAACATGACACCACCACTGTCTGGCTTTTCTTGCTGTACTTTTGGAGTCTTTCCTTGGGGAGAAGATAGATGCCGCTGATGACAATGATAGAATTAAGAGCACACATGCTCAAAACATCTTTTTATCAAAGAGACTTCTTTACAGACAAACACAGTGAATTATGAATAATACTAATATTTGCCTCTAAGAGTCCCAAGCCTCAGCTCCCCCTGTGACCCCTTCACACCTTCAACACCAGAACCAGGCAAGAGACTCTTACACATATCAAGTCCTGCTTACAGCTTGAGATGGAGGGTCGGGCCCCCTCTGGAACACAGTTTCTGTATGCTGACCCTGAGGAAATACTTTGGCATCAATTGTCCTAGTAAAGCAAAGGTTTCACTTCAGGTTCTGGTCTCTTCTTAATCACAGCTGATTCTTCAGCCCCAACCAACCAGAACCCACAGATTCTCAATTCAAAATATCATACAAACATCCCTGATAGTCTTCACTTCTCTTTGAAGCCCAGAAGCCAGGCCTCCATTGTCTACAACTTTCACTATAACTATTCCAACTTCCACAGCAACAAACTCTAAGCAGTCAATGGCTTTTCTAACCCAAAGTTCAAAATGCTTCCCCAAAACACCAGGTCAGGTCTGTCACAGCAATACCCCACGATCCTGATATCAGTTTCTGTCTTTGTTTGCTTCAATTACTGTAACAAAACACTCTGATGGATACCAGCTTGGGGAGGAAAGGGTTTATTTATCTCACATCTCCCAGATCTCAGCTCATCACTGAGGAATCCCAAGGTGGGAGCTCAGGGCAGGAACCTGGAGGCAGGAGCTGGAACACAGGCCATGGAGGAACACTGCTTACTGGTCTGCTCCTCTGACCCAGGCTCAGCTTGCTTTCTTATATAATACAGGACTACCTGCCCAGGGTGGCGCTACCCACAGTGGCCTGGGCCCTCCCACATCTCTCAACAATCAAGAAGATGTCCCACAGACATGGCCACAGGCCAGTCCACTAGAGGCAATTCCCCAGTTGAGGCTCCCTCAGCCCAGGTGTGTACAGTTGACACTAAAGCACCCAGCACACTCAGTAAAATATTTATAGCGTTTCTCTCCTTCCCAAGGACTCAGATGACACTGTGTAAAATTGTTCACAGACGTACAAGTGCTCTGTGCAGGCCTGGCCATGGTCCACAGTTCATCAAACTCACCTCTTGTGAGGGCTTCATGAACCCTGCCAAGCTCAGCTGTATCTCTTGTCTGCTTGGCAGATCTCCAAACTGTTTGATGCCACCAGACCCAGAGCCTGTCTAATCCTGGTCTTAGGTCTGGTTTTAATGTTTGTGAAGAATTTACGGACATGTTTCTCAAGATTCCTTTCAGACACACATAGTACATGGCACACACTCCTTGCCTCCTTTCCCGCATGGGTTATGTGACAGCTGCTGAACGCCCCCTCCCTCACTGTTCTCCAATGTAACTTGGCTATTCCCCCTGATTCGTGGCCATATTGTGTTACAAAGCCATGGGCTTTGCACCTTAAGGAAGGAGCTGCTGACGTGATCCAATTCTTTCTGCCCATCTCTGTTTCATTCTTCCTACTAACAAACTGGAACCTGCCTCTTTAACAGTCACGAAGAATACCATTCCTGAGGACTCACGCAGCCTCAGGGCACAGATTTTCAGCTCTTGGAAGCTTCTTTGTACACTCATCTGTTCCGTTCTTGAAGCTTCTGGAGTCGTGGAGAGATAACAGCTTCAATCAAGGAACCAGGGAGCTCTTACTGCGATCGATCAGCTGCAGATGTCTCCTGTGAGTGGCAAAAATGTGGCCCTGGCATTCAGGCATCTTGGATGGCGAGAGTCCCTAAGTGTTCATTTTTAGGTAGTCTTGACAACAGCATGGGTCAGCGTGTTCCAAACAGAAAAGTTCCAAACATCAAGTCCCTGGGGACTTGATCTCCAAGGTTGTTGTCCTTTAAAAGGTTCCAAATCACTGTTGTCTTCACCTTTATCATACAGTGTCCTGCTTCTTGGGAACCCCTAATCCATGATTAAAATGGAGCCTCATTAAAATGGATGGTCTTGTTTATACATTTACTTAATCTTAGAACGAAAGTCTTGTTCCACAGGACTGTAAATCCTTGTGGAGTAAAGAGCCGATTGAAAGGTAATAATACGTGGATGATAAAAAGATGGCTCAGTGGTTAAGAGCACTTCTTCTGGTAGAAGACCTGAGTTTCATTCCCAGCACCCACAAGGTGGCTCACAACCATCTGCAGCTCCGGTTACAGGGGATGTACAGCCCTCTTCTGGCTTCTATGGGCAATTACTGTATGTGGCACACATACATACAGGCCCTTGTGCACACATAAAAATAGATAAATAAATCTTTAAAAAATATAACAATACATATTCTTTTCAGCATGCTCTAATAACCTATTCTTCAAAATTTGAAAATATTCACAAAGAGCAAAGGAAATAAATAAGCTCGTGAGTCCGCCTCGATGTCCTGCAGGTGAGGGCATCATGTGCGACTGCAGTGACAAATCTCCGCCAGTGAATGGCAAAATGAGGACAGGTTTATTTTGACTCATGGCTCCAGAGCTGCCGCTCATGATCTGGCTCCATTTCCCAGGGTCCTATGATGAGGCAGAGCATTCCAGCCACAGGGGAATATGAAGAAGAAGAACTACTTCACAGGAGGGCTAGAGAGACTGCCCAGTGTTAACCCAGGTTCCTGTAGAGGACCGAAATTCAGGTCCCACATCAGACAGCTCATACTCCTGTAAATCCTGCTCCAGGGGATCTGATGCCTTTGTCCTCTAGGGTCTGGCACGCACATGTACATCTGTACATTATGTGCACATAATTTAATATAAAAATACTTTTAAAAGAAACAATAATAACTTTATAGGGACCAGGAAGCTGTGAGCAAGAACTGGAAACAAGATTCACCCTGCAAAGCCACAGCCCTGTGGAGTTCTTTCTCCAGCTGAGCACTAACTCCTAACAGTCATTTAGCTTCAAACCCATCAATGGCTCCATTCTCAGGATGATCCCCCTGAGAGGGGCCCTATCCTTTGTCACACAAGCCTTTCGTGGGGACATTTCCTATCTCAACCATAGCAAGTATGCTTACTTAACACTGTTAACACCTTTATAATTTGATCCCATAATGATAATGAAAGACAACATTATTATGATAAATGTGAATATTTGGTGTTATTTTAGAGTGATTTATATTGCAATAAATAGAAATAAAAATGTCTGACAAGTTTCATAAAATTTATGCCTAATAGTAATGAAAATTATTACATAGAGCCCCAAAATATATTTCAAAAGCATTTGATTCTTCATCAGTAATAGGATAAATCATTTATAAGGAAATCCTAATAAAATTAAAACATACATAAAGTCTTTTTATTTCATAAACATGCTGTGAATTTGTGAGTCAAGGAGACATAAGAAACTCACTCTGAATGCTAAATAGCCTATGCCTTCCCCTACTTTCTAAATTTAACTTATTTTATACTGCTCATCCTTACGCAATTGAGCCACACCTGTGTGACTGGCAAGCTTTTCAGACAGGTGATTTACACCTTACTGTGTTGATGTCAACTACCTTGTAACGTAAAGAAAGTTATCATTGAATAGTTCACACTGAAAAAACAAAATTTGTAGCTCTTTCCATGGCAGGGAGATAGATCCACATGCATGCAAGACCCTGGGCAACTGGGAGGAGGGTTTACCTGAGGAGGTGCTGACCCCCTTGGAAAGAAACATGGATCAGTTACCAGGGCCCTTAATTCTTTTCTGAACTGCTTGCACTCTGGGTGGTGGAACCTTCTAGACCTGTTATAGCAGTTAGCCGGCTATAGTGAATTCTGAACACTTGACCACCTTCATGTCTCTTTTGGGAGCCAAAGAGTTTTCATGGGTCTGTGTCATTAATTCCAAGGAGACAGATCAAGAGTTTTAGTTGAATATGCTAGGAGTTTCAGGATCCCCGTTTGTAAACCTCACACTGACATGGTCAGCTGATGGGGATGGTATCCTCTAACATTCCAAACAAAAAATAGAGACAAGAGTCTCCTTGAACTGAATCTGCTCATTGCTAAGCAAGGCCAGGATGGCTAGGGGAAAACTCGACTAATATACCTTCAATGTGTCCTTTCTCCCACTAAAATTTATGGTCTGACGAAGCACACTCAGTGGTGTCTGCCACCTTTTTACACAAACAGACCATGCTCCTGATCAGGACTTCAATCTTTCAAACATGTCTTCTATGACCTTGAGTTTAGGATTTGCAAAAAACAAAAATCATCTACTAACTTCTGTTCTTTTTAATTTTGCTTATCTGTTTTGCGTGTGTGAGTGCTTTACTTGCTTGCATGTAAGTTCACCGGTGTCATGCGATCTCCATGGAGGCTTTGTGTTGGATCCTCTAGAACTGTTGTTATGGACAGTTGTGAGCAGTCAGTGCTTAACCACTAAGCAGCCTCTCCAGCCCTGTCCCTCTATATTTTGTTCTGAAACTAGGCATACTGAGGAGTATGTCTGCCTCTAACATGTTTTCCTAAGTGAATATGCGCATGTTCCCTGAGTAAAACCCTGTCATTCTTCTGTCCAGTTCACTGCTTTGAAAGTAACCCCACACTCTCCTGACCTTCTGCAGGCGAGTAAACTCTCCCACTTGTGCATTTCTTGACCCTGTTTATTTTACTTTGGACTTATCAACAGGCTACACACCTCTTGATGGACCTGGAATGTCCAACCTTGTAAAACCCAATGTGGCCTTTCAACAAAAGCCCAGCTGTGGAGCCCAAACCAGCCCAGTCTTGCTGCTTCGTGGCGGATGTCCTGAGGATGCTCCAGCCCAGCCCCGGAGCACCAGAGATTCTCTGTACCCCCTTACCGGTGTGGGGGGCTCTCTGTTCCTCCTCCTGTTGCATCTTACTTATCCAAGTAGAAATATTCTGATCTGTTCACTAAGCTTCTCTCTTGACATTTAGAGTTAGGCAGAGAGAGTTCTTTTCTGTCAAGTGTTATACATTAAGAGTACCTCCTCAGAGCTTTTAAAAGCACGCTTTACAACTTTAAGCGAGCCTGGCATCGCAGTGCACAGCTACAGCGCTGACTACTCAGGAGGATGGCACAGAAGGATCCCTTGAGCTCAGGAGTTCAAGGCCAGCTGAACAATGTAGCTGACCCTTGTCTCAACAGAATAAAAACTGGAAGTATAAAATGAAGAAATAACTAAGTGAAGTTTAACACACAACACCTTTATTCTCCTCAGGATTCTGCCTACCCCACATACCATGGCAAACATACTGTGGGAATTTACCTATTCATAAACTCTGTCTCTCAATAGCAACATTTATTCATTGGATAGCAAATATTTATTAAGTGCCCATGTTGTGTCAGGTGGCTGTAAAATCTAGGCTCTGATAGAGAAAAATAAGTGACAAAATTTATATTAAAAAATGAACCAAGTAAAAAAGTCACAAATTCAAAGAAGACTGAGGACTTCAAGCAAGACAAAGGCTGCGTGTTCAAGGGAGTACGAAGCTCTCCGTGGTTGTGGTCAGCAGAAGTAGGTCCTCCGCACTCCGTGACGTCACGGACACTAAGGGTCAGTAGCCACGGGCAGCAGAGATTTTCTGTCTGTATGCCAGGCTAATTGTCACCTGACAGAGTTTATCTCCTCAGGTGCCCTTGTCCCTCCAGCTCTTTTAGAAAGGGTTGTGGGGGGACGAGGGGGATGGCCGAGTGGTTAAGAGCACCAAGATGTCGGAAGTGAAAGCCTCGCTTGTGCATTCCGTCCTAGTCACACCGTGTGTAGAAGACAAGCAGAGACCAGATCTTGTCGTGCTGTTCCTGTTCTGTGTGACTGATACAGATCTGGAAAGCATTCAACATTGTTGTCTCTCCTTACCAAAGACTAAACTAGACAGCCGCCCGTTCCCTTTGGGGCGTTTAGGGATGAGTCCCCTTTTTATTAGTAGCGTTCATCTGTGCATACCTGTTTGCACATGTTCATGTATGTGAACCCACATGTGTCAGGGCGTGCATGTGGAGGTCAGAGGCGTGCAGGTGCGCCCTCCTAAGGCCAGCCTGGGACTTCTCCATCCTGGCATGACTTCCCAGCAGCTGTACAAAATGGCAGGAGAGAGCCTCCCTGTGGGTTTCTCCTCTTGTATGCACTTAGCCCTTCCCTCCCATGCAGCTAGGGCGGACTGGTTGGTTGGGTGGCGTAGCTGACTCTTCCTGCCCCTTCTTTCTTACAGAGCAATCCTAGGTGAGTGGGTGTGACCAAGCTTGGGAAGATGGCATCTGTCCATAGTCTGCTGTTCTGAGGACAGTCCTATGCCACACTTGGGGATGAGTCTTCATCTTCTACCTTGACAAGACTTGCCGGCGCAGATGCAACTGCAGCAGGCCTACAAGCATCGGACGTCTCTCCTGTCTCCGCCCCCTGTGTTACCGTGACGGCACCAAGGAAACAGACACTGCATAGTGCTCCTGGTGCTCTGTAGGTTCTGGGCTTTAAACTCAGATCTTCATATTCCCAGGGCAAATGCGTTACCTGCTAAGTCATCTTCCCAGCCCTAGTCTTTGCTATTCTTAAGTAAGCGTTTTACACAGTAAAATTAAATGTAGTTTTAGATAACATCCATCTGGGGAACATTTTAGTAGCATTTATGGGTACCTCTAGCCTACTCATAGCAATGAACACTTAGTAAACTAAGATCAAAGAACAAATGGATTTGGGCAAAACTTAATTTTAGTTGAAAAACAGTAGAAAGGTTTGATTTTCTATTATGAAGCTTCCGGGAATGAGAAGACAAGAGCTAATTATTACCTTTTTCATTTGCCTTTGATGGCTATCATCATATATGCATCTCTACATAGACATCTATATCTACATATATGGCTACCTATGCATTTCAGGGTCTTCACAGAACCTGAATTCTAGAGCAAAGACTTTATTTCTTCATATCCTACAGACTTGCTGAGACCAGTGCCCCATGTCCAAATAGATCCAGAAAAATCTGTGAGTTGGCTGGTTATAAGAACAGAGGAAGTGGGACAGAGACAAAGGAAGGGACCTCAACAGAACAAGTAGGCTTATTAAGCAGAGAATACATTCAGCCACCTCATGGCCTGGGGCCCAAGGAGCCCTCTTAAAGAGTCAGGATTTTCTCTTCTCCCTTCAGGAACAGTTTGTGGTTCATGGTTGAGGTTGGTCCTCATGGAGAAAGCAGCTGGGGAATGGTGAACTTTGAGGCACATTCGGGACCTGTCATTTTTAATCAATCCTGACTCTGAGGGAATACAGACAGGAGGAGGGGGAGTTAAAAAATCCAAGATGGTGGCATGGCCCAGCGCACTGGGAAAAGCACGGTCAGGCTAGAGACATGAAGTTGAAAAGTACAGGGTACGATTTCTGAGCGGATATACAGAAAGTCCATATTCTTGGCCCTGTGCTTAAGCACAGGGATTTCAGGCTGGAGAAGTTCACCACCTCATTAGCATACTAGGTGTCTAACCCATCACTTAGTATGACATAAGCTGAACCCTCCTTGCCTTGCTGGGGTCCTCTGGTGAGCAGGCAATTGGCCTGGAAGACTGGAAAGTGCAGGTTCCACCGGGTGATAGATTCTTGCTTTCTTAAGGAGCTTTCTGCTAGTGTGACAGGTGCTTTCTGTTATGAGTAACTGGTATGTGTGATAGAAGCCGGCAATGATTCGGAGTGTCCTACTAATCACCGCAGGTGGAAAGCAAGGGTCAGTCTGGAGCAGACCCTTAACAGGAGTGTAGCTCTCAGGTCTCCTTTGAGGACATCCTGCGTGGTTCTGTATGGTTTTAAGCTCCTGTGGATCACTGATCAGGCGCCCTGCATTTTAGCTGCAACGGGAGATGCTCTCACTGTTTAAAGGGTCACTGAGCAGGGGATTCTGGGAACCACTGGTGAGGCAGCAGACCTCCTCTGAACTGCATTTTAAGGGACGGAAAGTCCCTGGGGCTCTCATTCAAAGGCGAATTTAGTGTCCAGTCACCTTTGTAAATACATTCTCCAAGCTCAACGCTCACAGATGCTGAAAATGTCAGGGAACACTGCCCATTGACTGAGTTTCATGAGTCAAGACCATGATATTACTTAAGAAATCTTTGTATTTTAAACAAAATTTACTTGTTAGTTTTATTTTAAATGTAAGAGTGTTTTATATCCATGTATGTTCTTCCATGTATGCAGTTCTCTTGCTGGACACAAGAGGGTATTGGATCCCCTGGAACTGGAGTTACTGCTGGAGTTACCGCCCGTCTTAGCTGCCAACTAGACCGAACCCAGGTCCTCTGTAGGGGCAGCCAGTGCTCTTCACCTCTGAACCATCACTTCAGCTCCAGAAAAACTTTGCTTAGGTTGGCTGTAGAAGTAGTGCCTGCTGGCAGGAGCCCAGGAAGGAGCAGTTACTAACAACCTTGCTAAATGGTCTTGTGCTCTGGAGTTATGAAACATTGAGGAGCTTTTTTTCCCTCTACTTCTGTGTGCTCTAACAGGCTTCATTCCTCAGAAAGGAGGAGATGTCTGCGCCTCTGAAATCCAAATCTGAAATCAGAGACACAGATGACTGAGTGAAGATGAGCCCTTCCGAGTCACTCGGAGGCATTTTGCAATTGGAAGTTGCTGTTTTGCTTTTCGTATTTGTGGCAAAAACAATGAAATTCACTTATCACAAAACGTAGTGTGTTTCACTTTTCCATGTCTCGATACTTTTGGTGCTGTCTATCATTCTCCGGGGGCTGTGCTGTCCAGACTGACACTCCTGGCCACACACTGAGCACTGTTTTCAGAGCCAGTGCCCAGCTGAGCACTTAGGAAGGGGAGGAACTAACATTGGATTACCGCTCAACTCTCATCAGATCTGCTCCCCACTGAGGTCATTTCCTCTGAGATCAGGGGATGACATAGGAAAACATTACCTGTTGCCAGAGAGACAGGATCTCAGACCTTCTTTGTCTTACTATTCCCTTGAGATATATGTTGCAGAAGGAAAACCAGCACATTATTTAGTAGGAAATTTCTCTAGTAAGCAGACACTTTCATTTCTAACAATGGTGTGCAGGGCTTCAGCACTGGAGTAACTGATGCTCATTTGGCCTTTGTATTGACCTTCTTGCTGTTGTTGTCTGTTATTAATTTATTCCATGAATTACAAAGTGATAGCGACCTGTGAAGGGGAAGGCTGGCTGCACGCACCAACCTTGCCATCAACACGCGTGAATAGGAGCTCGATCAACCCTGCAGCACCTCAAATGAAAGTACTTTTAAATTTTCTTTTTCCTGAATACATGGATTTATCACAAAGAGGAGGAAAATGACTTGCCACAGCCCAGGAGACTAGAACCGTTGGTTTTGCCAAGTGATTATCCCTTCTGTGTTGTTCTTGAAAGACACTTCCTTCTGGAATAGTGGGTCTGGGTTCTGACACATTTGATCAAAATAATTTTTTGTAGAATTGAAGAAAGATTAACCACTTCAGGTTTATATAATCTATGCCACAACTTCCATGGGGAAATAAGCTTTTTCAACAAAGACATTATTGTGCACTGCAGCGACAAGCAAGTTCTACAGCAGCACAGCACCAACAGGACCTCCCGTATTCTTTTTAAAAAGTTCATCTACGTATACAGACATGTACAAGCAACTCAGGAATGCAGTAAAATGGCTGGAAGTAAATTCACAGTACCTTAAAATGTTTTCTAGAATATTTGAAGGAATACTAAAAGTTCTACTATGAATGTGCCACTTTTTTCAAAAGACTGAGAAGTGTAATTGGTAATTCATTCACGAGCTATTGTTGATGATTGATTCTGGTAGGGGAAGCAGGTCTGAGCCCTGTCCATGGAAGACCTCTTGTTGGTCTCACTTAGGGTGGAGAAGGAGATGTCAGATGGTGCTAATACTCTTTTGCAGAGATGCCCAGGCTCTCTGTGAGTAGGACCAGAAGAGCACTCACCTCATTTTGAGATGGGAGAGGAAGACCTTCTGAAAGTGGTATCACAGCTAAATCACTAAAAACCAGGAGTAGGTTCTGCATGGATTACTCACAGGTGTTAGCTGTCCAACAAGGAGACGTTTTAACTGAAGACCTGTGTTAGGGTCCTCCATATCATATGCAGATGAGGTAGGAAGGGTCACCTGTGGATGGGGACTGGAGCAGTGTTGTGCTAAGCCTCCTGGCTTTGGACACTCTGTATTTCATTCTGACAGTAATATGGTCAAGAATACCGAGGCAGATCTCCTAGTGGTGACTTGGAAGGTGGGTAGTGGAGGGTAGGCAGTTCCTCTCTTGGTGTTGTTTCAGCAGAAGCAGACTGGGGTAAGGCCAAACCTCAGTACTGAGTCTGAGATAAAAAAACACGAAGGCAGAGAGAGGCTTTTGTAGAATATGATACTGTGGAAACTCGGCCTTCCTTAAATAGTTTTCAGGCAGGGCACATTTCCTAAAAGTCAGATGTCAGAGTTAGTGAGACTTGGACATAGCTGCTTACAGTGTCCTCAGAGGGGAGTCTCTGGGACAGGAGCTGTCAGCAAGCATTGAGTAGAATTTGTCCAGCCCTTCTGCGGCTCCAGTCAAGCTGTGCTTGTCTGTTTCCCAGCAGGACTGCCAGGACCGGACCGCAGCAGGTACACCATCTTCTCAGACCCGAGGGGAGCAGATCACCAATCTCTCCTGTAGCCGAAGGTCAACAAGGAAACCACGTTGGTGACATCATCAGACAGTTTCCTTCTTAACTAGAACAGCTTAATATTTGAGAGGCAGAGCTTCTGAGCAAACAGGGCCTTAGTGCTCGTCAGCCCTGGCGCCATCTACTCTTGGGACAGTTACCTGCACGTTTGAGGTGAAAACAGCAATGTCTCTATCTGCCAGTCCAGGCTGCCCAGGTTTGTACCATAATTGTTTTCAGAAAACAGACTTAAGGCAGAAAGTATCCAGGCATGCCCAGCCTAAACCAGCATCTCCAGGGCAACAGCAAGGAACCGAGTCTCCACCTCGGCTGGAGGGCAGAAATCCCCACTTAAACTCTTGCCTATATCATTTACAAACTTTTTTCAATATTATTTTTATTTACTGAAAAGTCATAATTTTATTTATGGGACACAAAAGGACGTTTTGATACATCATGGTCCTGTAGAAAGTGAAGCCAAGGCAATTTGCCTGGAAGTCACACCACTGGTTTATTTTTGTAGTAAGAGCTCATTTAAGATTTCTTGTAATTACCTTGAAATTATGACACATTAATAGTGAATCTCGTAGCCCTGCTGTGCTGCAGATCTTAACCCTAACTGTCCCTCTGCACCAGATAGAGCAGGCGCTGACAGCAGATGCCTGCTTCTCCAACACCCTGCCTGTGCCTGATTGTTCTCCTCTCTACTCTCGTGAACTCACTTCTTCTTTGCAGTGTCCACATGTGATGCCACAAGCTCCTCTAGGCATGTTGTTAAAAAAGACAGAATTTCATCCTAGGGCTTGATAGCAAGTACCCATTGTGTAGGCGTACCACATACTTTATCCACCCATTGTATAGGTGTACCACACCACTCCATTCATCTGTTGATGGACTCGAATATTCACTCTGTAGTTAGGCTGTTGTGAGTAACATGTCTGAAACACAGGAGGGTGTGCATATTCCTTCAACCTCCTAATTTCATTCCCTCTGGATTCTTTCCCAGAAGTGCAACTGCTGATCATGGGCAGTGCACATTTCAGCTTTCTGGGGAACAGCTCTGATGTTTGCCAAGACGGCCGCACTAAATCACAGTCCCAGAAGCAGTGCCCAGTCCCTTTCCTCAGCATTCTTGACAACTCTCGACACCTTTAAACCGTTTATAAAAGTCGTCCTACCAGGTCTGAAGTGATTTCTTACTGTGGCTCAGATGTAAAATTTCTCCAGGGACTAGGAAGGCTGAGCACCTTTCCCTGGGCTCACAGGTCAATTCCTCATCATCGTTCACAGGGCCTGTTTGGCTCGTTTGATGACATTTTGTTGTTCTTGCTAATGTGCTGTTGGAGTTGCATAGGTGTTTTCAGATGAATGGGCTACAAACGTTTTTGAATTCTGCAGATTGTCTCTTCATCTTGCTTATCATTATTTTGCTGTGCAAAAATATTTTATTTGGATGTAAAAACTCATTGTTTTCATGTTTCTTTTATGACCTGAATTTTGGGAATCATTTTGAAAAGAATCTCATTTGCCCAGAGAGCTGTCCTGGAGATTTCTCCTGTGTTTTCTTCAAATAGATTCAGAGTTCAGGTTTTTAGTTGAAGAATTTAGCCCATTGAGCTACTTCTGTGTATGGAGTAAGATAAGGCTCTAACTTCATCTTCTTTACATGACGGGCTAGTTTAACATGAGCCATGCCCTAAATAGCCTGTCTCCTTTCAATGATGCATTCTTGGCACTTGTGTCAGAAGTAAGGTGACTGAAAATGCATGACTTCTTGACTTTCTACGTGATTCCATTGATCATTGGATAGTTGTAATACCAGCACCATATTATTTTGAATGTTGCAGTTTATACCATATTTGCAAGACCAAGGACCTGATATGAAAGACACGAAGTTTGGTTCTTTGTTTGTTTCAGGTATTTAATACTTGGATCTTGTGGCTCTGTGTCAACGTAAGGGTTGAGTGTTCTGTTTCTGCACCATGGCACAGAAACCTGGTAGAGCTCTTACTGAGTAAACCTACCACTTCAGGTAGGACAGCTAAGTGAACAGAATCAACAACTCTGAGCTCCTTACATAGGAGCTCCTTACATATTTCCTTCAATTTTTTTCATCGAGATTGGATAGCTTTCGGGACAACAGTCTTCCATTTTCTCCCATTTACAGGTATGGATTTTTGTGTTTGCATTGCCATAGCCAGTATATAGCCTTAATTTCCTTTTTGGAAATGCACAGAAGCAATGCCATGTTTTGTTTTGTGTACTGCTGCTTTGTTGAAGGTGTGTGCTGGTTCTAGCAGATTTTGGTGATGTTTTTAAGGCTTTCTCTATGTAAGAGCTTGATATCAAAAAAGACAATTTCACTTCTCCCTTGTCTTTTAAGGGACCTTTTATTGTTTTCTCTGTCTAATCGCACTGAAGTGGGGAGGGCCTACTTTCTCACGTTACCAGTGACCTCAGGGGAGGTGCTCAGCTCTGGGCACCATGTTGGCTGTGGCTGTATATCTGCATTTCCCATCTTGAGGTACATTTATTTCATACCTGTGGACAGTTTTATATCCAAAGGTGCTAGAATTGCACAAATGTTTTTCCCTTTTCTATGTCTATCATAGTGAGTGACCTCAACTTCATATTTTTGACTCAAGGAATTAAGTGAGTATGTTGCAGTGATAACTGCCATAGTATTTCAAGTCTAGACAAGCATACACTCACTGAATACTAAGGTTATGTGCACTTGTGTATAAGTGTTATAGGTGTTTGTTTTGTTAGTTAGCTACAAAAGGCTCCATCTGTCTACTTCCAAACAACCCTCTGACCGATTATAGACTCCAAAGACAGCACAATCATTTCTACTCCACGTGTGATGGCAATATGGCTTGGAAACGCAGTTTTTGAAGATTCTGCATCAACGGACTGTGGTAGAAATGACACTGTCCAAACCCAGGACGAGTCCTCCACAATCAGGGAGACTTCTGCCATGCATTCCTTCCTCTCACAAATGCCTCCTTGATTTTGTCTGCAATTCAGTAAAAGCATCTTCAGAGCACACCTCAAGGAAAGGACATGGGTTAGCACATGGACTGCATGTCCCAGATGACTCTCAGTTGAAAGACAACTTCAACTGGGGTCTGTGACGGTTCCAGCTTTGATATCTAACCTGCTCTGGATCTCAGACCATGCATCTCAGACCACTTCTGACATCAAATGTATGACCAACGCAAAGCAGGACCTACAGTTCATTCCAGACTGATTGACTCATTCCTGTCTTCCCACAGAAATGGGAAAGGCAAAAGACTCTGGTAGGAATCTATAAACTTTGTTGGCATCTTTTGTCTCACAGCATGTGTTGGAAAGCATTCTGAAAGGCCACCTCAGAGCTTTGGAACTTTCTTTCACAGTGTATAATTCAACAGAGGCTCCTGGAGCAGAGATTTCTAGGCTTTCTAGTGGTTGGCTATATGCTATAAATAGGCCTGTATGCATTAAGACTTCAGTGCATGGGCAAGCCACTCTGGGAGAAGACCCTGTGAAGAGAATCTCTTCTGCATCGCTAGTCCACAGAGTCTTGGAGAAATGGTCCAGTCTGTCCTTAAGGTTGTGACAACCTGTGTCTGTATTTGCCAGTGATCACACAGCCCATGACACCAGACAGAGCACAGGACGGACCCTGCTCTTTGGACCCTCCTCCTTTCTCTCTCACCCTTTCCTGTTTTGTCAATAGAAGGATTGATTTTTTTTCTAGTTGGAATGCAAAGAAATTACTCACCTTATATTTAGAGAATAAGCAAGCTAATTTAAAGGCCTGAAGCTCGAGGTCTCTTTTCCTCTAGAAGTCAAGGTGCCTACAAGCTGAGCTTGTCAGTGTGAACACAGCACAGTTCTGCAAAGACTTCTTATGCACCCAAACAGAGGAAGCAGGCGTTCTGATAAGATTGCTACATCTGTCTGACTGGCTGAGGAGGAACCCATGGGTGAGGGCTCCCAGGCCCCATGGGTGAACGTACTATGGACATAGTTCAAACTGCTCTCTAAAATTATATCTCCCTGACCACAGATTAGTGCATATCTTAGACATCATCAGAGAAGTTTCTTCACGCAGTAGATGGTGTTTAATGCAGAAATTCACAGCTGGGCAAAGTGCAGAGAACAAACACTGTGGCATGCTCAGCCACAAATGGTACATCTAGGTCAAGCTCCCTTCCACAAGGCTCAGGGCTCATTGCAGAATAGAGAAAAGAAAGACTGTAGGAGCCAGAGGCCAAGGAGGACCAGAGTGAAACGAAGTGTTCTGGACATGACAGGACCACACACTCAAGAACTCAGAGCAGCTGTGGCTGCCTGCAGAAGACTTGCTCCACATCAAGCCAGTCTGTATTAGAGTTTCATGAACCCCACCCCTAACTGAGGAATGAGGGATTGTGATGGCTTCGGGGGGAAGTACAGTCAGTTTTCTTTACTGATCACAGTAAACGGACCATGCTGTAGTGGACAGCCCACGCCCAGAGATATGTGGACCTCACAAACTAGAGCTGGTCGATTTCTAAATAAATAGATAAAAATAAGAAACAAATAAGTAAATAAGTAAGTAAATAAATGCATCTTGATCCCCTCACAACCCAGCCGACACCGCATCAAATCTGGGGTACCACCCAGTAACCTGTTGCCTGCACCTGAGGCTGTCTCAACCAGCCCTTTCTAATCTGGGATTCTGAGACTGTCAACCTCAGTGTCACTCAGAAATGTGTTGAAACTGCAAATTCTTAGTTTCCAGCATATTCCCTTCTGAAGGAACTTCCAGAAATCCAATCCCTGCCCAGGAATCGGGATATATGCTTCTTTTCCAAGTCCAGTTTTCTGGAGACCTTTCTAGTCTCTGTCACAAGCTCTGGTGAGTCTCAGGGAGCACAGTGTGCGGTGATCTTGCCCCGCAGGCGTCCCCAGCCCCAGTCAGCAGTTTCCTTGGAGGTCTGTGGCCACAGTTTGTAAACGTATGACTCCTCCGGTGAGGTTACACTGGACTGTGCCTTCTCGGGAATTCCTCCGCCCTCCTGTGCCTTTTCTTTACAGCAGTGCATCTATGACCTTGTTGTGTAGAACGTCAATTCCGGAGTCTATTGTGGAAGTTGCTTTTATAATCCAGGTGAATTTATGAGCTTTCAGGTTACATTTACAACTCTGTAAATAGCTTAGTTTAACAATGGCACTTGTGCAGTCGTGTTACAACTAATTCCCCATTGACTCTCTGATGCTATTTTTCCTTTGCAGGGCTGTAGACGGGACAAAGCCACGTTTTTTCCTTCACAGAGCTGAGTTCCTCTACTACTCTTGGATTACATGAGATTAAGTGGGTTTTCCAAGTTTTATTATTTCCTCCCCATTGTCCTTTCCCGGGCTCTGTTGATGTTCCCTTTTAAACACCATAGGGAGCATTCTTTTGTAAAATATTGTATTTATTGTTTTTATTTTATATATATGACTGTATTTCCAGGATGTATGTAAGTGCACCTGTGCCATGCACTGTCTGTGGAGGTCAGAAGAGAGCGTTGCATCCCCTCCCTGGAACTAGAGTTTCAAACAGGTTTTGGCCACTATGTGGGTACTGTAATTGAACTTGGTGGGTCCTCTGCAATTGTGGCCAGTGCTCTTAACTGCTGAGCCATCTCTCCAGCTCTGGGACCAGTCTTTATAAGCTTAAGATCTGAAGAAACAGAGAGCCATAAGATTAAAGAATTTAAAACTGGATACATGTATTCAGTCAAAGCAATATATTTGCATTAAGCCCTCTGCATACGAATTTAGGTAGTTGAGGAAATCTGACTTCCAGGGATGTCCAGTGTTAGTGACGTGAGGTTCTTTGATTGGTCAGTGTGTGGGCATTTTGGCCACGTGTGCCTGAACCTCTAACAAACAATTGCTTGGATTAATATTCAGTGTACTTATGTGATATGTGATGGCGTGAGCCAGCCAGGCCACACAGGTTGGGCAGAGTGGTTCGAAAGGCTTGTCTGTTCATTATTCCTGTGGCCTGAATAGTCAGAAGCTACGTTTCTTGGCACACACACATGCATGCCTGATCTGTTTCAAGTGAGGGTACCCCATTTAAACGCTGTGAAAGCCATGCCAGCCTGGACAGCCCTGCATCAAGCATTAATCCACCCAGCTTCTCTATGGAAACTGCCTCCATCACTGGTCCAGATCAGATATTCAAGGATGGGTCACTCTGTCCTTAAGGATGTGACAACCTGAACACAACTGACTAGTGTCTGCTCATGGCAACAGTTTAATGCTGCCAGTGACATCACAACAGTCCGACAGGCCTGGATCTCTGGAGCCTCATGCTTATTGTCGCTGATATTCTTTTCTGTCTCATCAACAGAAGGATGGATCCTTTCTGTTTGTTTTCAGAGGAAAACCTAAACCTATTCACATTGGCTTTATAAACAAGAGAAGAATTTATAGGCCGAAGACCACAGCTACCCTTGTCCACTTTTTCACCTTTGTCTTTGGAACTCTCCACACTGCCTTGACACCTCACCCCCAGTTTGTGTTGTATCAGCTGACCACCACAGGAGGAGCAGCTTTCTGTGAAATCACATGTGTGTTTTTGTGGCTTGGATGGACCAGTGTCCTCATCTCTGGATGGAATGTACAGGCACCCCTGGAATGCAGTGATCAAAGGCAGGCAAACCACACAGTACAAAGTGGGGCGAGGTGGCTGTTTGGGAAAACTGGAGATGTTAACAGAGAAAAAAGGAGTGACTGATCGGTAGGCCAAAACAGCATCTGCGTGGTGCATTGTGGGTTAGAATGTCTACCTGGATTATAAATAAATAATGGCCCGAGTCATGTTGAGTGACAGCTTCCTTGTTCTGCAGACACTGTAAATCTGGATAAAGTAGGCAAGTGTGGTTAGATGACAGAGAATCTATCTTCCTTCACCAGCTCAGCGAGAGCAGGAACCTCTGGCCTCGGGGGCTGGCTTCAATGTCTAATGAAATCGGATATGTTACAAAGAAAGGAGAAGAGTAGAAACCACCCGAAGACCATCTTCCTAGATGTAATCAGCAATCTTGCCTTCATTAGCCTGTGGAAATATGTTCCTATTAATAGGACAGCTTGCTGAAATGTTTAATGTTAGTTTTTTCAAATTGAATATATAGCAAATGTAAATGTAATTCCTGAAGGAAGAGAGTTGGTCAGGTATGGAGATTTGTAGCACCTTTCTTCTGCAACCTGGCTGAAAGAACACATGGCATTAGACAGCATGATTTAAGTAGGCTTTCTTTAGTTTGGGAGACGTTTCCAGTTGGAGCGGGAATGTGAGAGTTTCTCAGACTGAAGGTGGAATGGACATGTATCTCAGCTAAGTCACTGCCGGGTCCACACCCAGAGGACTCTATATCCTTCACAGGTACTTCCGAATCTATGCCAACTGCTGCTCTCTTCACAGCAGTGAATCAGCCTAGATAACTATCAACCGATGAATGAATAATGAAATCATGGTTCATATGCACAAGAGAATCTATTCAACCCTAAAAAAAAAGAAATTTACTGGGAAAATGTATGCACTGGAAACCATTATATTAAATGAGGTAACCCCAGCTCAGAAAGACAAATACTTGATGTTCTCTCTCAAATGTGAATCCTAGCTCTTAAGTGTTAAATGTGTGTGTCCGGGTGGAGGAAATGTGAAGAAAGGCCAAGAAACATGAAAGACCCTCATAGGACATTGTGGGGAGGGGAGGGCAACAGCACACAGAGGAGTAATTGGGGTGGGGGCTGGGCAGGGGTGAGGGAGGAGCCCGGGGTGCTGGCAAACCCACCGAGGTGTATAAACATCCAGGATGGAGAGCCGGTACTCTAAGATCATTAGAAACAAAAAGAGAGTCAGGCTTGGTTTTGCAGGCCTTTAATCCCAGCACTCCATAGGCAGAGGCAGGGGGATCTCTGTGAGATCGAGGCCAGCCTGGTCTACATAGCAAGTTCCAGGACAGCTGGGGCTACAGGACCCTGTCTCAAAAAGATCAAACAAAACACAATAACACAAAAAGCAGACACATATACAAAAGTCCTAAGAACATATTTTTAAAAACTGTCAGTTCAGTAGAGTATAATTAAACTTTTACAGAAAGGATAGTTTTCAGCTGGGGTAGAAAGTGCACTGATTCTAAGTTTTTAGCTTTATTTATTTATTTTGATGGGTTGGGGTGGGAGGGTGTGACAAGGCTTGGTGGTGGATGTCAAGAGACACTGTGCAGTAATTCTGTTCTGCTCTATGTGCACCAGGGATTGAACTCAGGTCCTCAGACTTGGCTGCAAGGGCCGCTAGCCACTAAGCCAACCTGCAAGATGAAGATTCCAATTTTTAATAGCTTTCAGCCAAAAGATGAGCCACTGTGACTGTACTGCTGAGCATCCCTCAGAGCACCGCCCTAGCAGCCTTCACCCTGCCGATCCGGAATCAGAGGTGAGGACAGGCGGACGGAGAGAGGGTGTGCAGCCTACCATCCCCTGGCTGTGTGGCTGAATCCAGGGAAGGGGAGGCTTGGTCTTCCCACTGTCTGTCATCCTCTGTCAAACTTCTTTTGACTTCTAAGAAATAAATAGTCCTCCCTGTGGTTTGGGATTTAGATCTTTTGTAAAGGGGCAGGCAGTTTGAACCCCTGCAGGAAGGAAGGCAGAGGAGGAGCCTGCCCAGCTGCAGAGTGATTAGAATGTGAGCAAGCTTGATGTGTCACTTTGAAGCGAGCATGAGCTCATTACTGCATCCTTGCTGCCGGGCTGGCAGAGGTTCTCTCTCCATTGAGCCAGCTGGGGGTCCACTGCCAAGAGCGGCTTCTGACACAGCCAGGCCCCAGGGCACCAAGCTGTCCCACTGTCTGGAGACAGGAGTGTCACAGAGGTACCATCATCTTAAAATGCACTTTGAAGAATGTTTTGAGGAACAATTGTTGACGATCTGAACTTCTGAATCTCCAAGGTTTTTCCATCAAAGAAAAGTGTGCACAGAGGAGAGAGAATGGCAAATTTGGGAGAAAATTATAGCATTTTTCTGAGATGAGCTGTCAAGAAAATCATTTCCACAGAGAGGGCTTTGCCCCACAGGAAGAGCTGTCATTTCAAAATGCAAGAGTTAACATGCAGTTTAAAAACTTTCAGATGTGTATTGAGAGTTACCGTGCCACCTGCGGAAACGCTCTCACTTGTAGTGGCGACAACAGTGTCCCCTGCAGCTGTCACAAATAGAGATGCTTTTACTGAGCTGCCAAACACGCTTAAATTTCATTTATGTATCATTTTATAACCAAATAATAAATGCAGAGAGGTCAACAGTATTATAATATAGGCAGATGTTTATTTTTCTTATAAAAAGTTTTCATTCTTAGAAGCTACTTTAATCTCCATAATTAGTGTGGTATTGAATTTTTTTCTTTTCTGTTTTTTTTTGAGACAGGGTCTTCCCATTGTCCAGCAGGTCTGGAAGTCACTATGTAGACCAGGCTGGCCTCAGTCTCACAGATCCACTTGCCTCTGCCTCCAGAGTGCTGAGATTAAAGGAGTGTACCATCATGCTCAGTCTACATGGTCTTAATTTTACAGGGAAGAGAACATGGTCTGTATATGCCTTATTAGCCTTAGAAGTTCCAGGATACAATTGGTCTCAGGCCTTTGAGTACAGAAGAGAACAACTGGGCTTCTTAAAAGGTACCAATATTTTCACCATGGTTGAAATAAAACACAGACACATCCAGTCAATTTTATTTAATTATTTAGCTGTGAATTTGATGAGTCCTTATTAATTACAGACTATCACAGCTGAGGGAAATATTAGAGGAAAGTATTTCTGAATTTTAATAGAAATTTTAAATGATTTATTTTATATGCCCTCTGATTCCAAGAGGGACGGGCCCGTGTTCTTGTCCATAATTGACCTATGGTTGTAGGGTCCTTAGAGCTGCAGTTCAGTGCAGAGAGTTATCAAATGCTTTGCACATTCATATCGACTCCCGAAAAGAGATCGTAATTCTAGTCACGGAACCTTTCTCTCCTCTTCCTCCTCCTCCTTCTCTTTCTCTCTCTCTTTCTCTCTGTGTGTCTCTCTTTCCCTGCCCCCAGATATTTGATGTGGTTGTCATGAGAATGATTTAATGATAAACCAGTAGAAATTTTTAAGGTAAGTATAAAAATTAATAATTGAAAAGTCTTTTATTTTAAAACAAATTCAAGAAGACTAATGAAAGAAATGAGATGAAATAAGAGTTTATAATTAAACCTGGATATATTCAGAGACTGAGAAACTAATGTGGAAAATATGTTTGTATTAGTTATTTAACATGTCTGATAAGATTTTTGGAGTGTATAGAACTTGTAGTTTCTAGAATGTCTATTGATATATGTATGTATTTTAAGCTTACTTACTTGACCACCACAGAATATTTGCTAGCAATGATTATGTACTAACTTTTAGACATTCAAATGTTTAGATAATGAGGTCTTATATCCTGGTGTGGGATTTCTGGCAATGAAGAAGTGGGGTTGAAAGGAATAATCCTTCAAACCTTCTTGGTTTGAAAGCTGGAGCTTTGACTTGAGTTGTTTTCTGCCTCTGAAAGAAGAATGCTCATTCTTACAGAGCATTTAATATTTCTATCAATTTGCAAACTAGAACAAAAGCAGAGATGTGTAACGGACAAGTGACTAAAGCTCTTGTGCTGGCTTAAAGTAAGAACAGGATGTTCTAGAGTGTCACTGAGCTTCAGGTGCTGTTTACGTGGAGCTAAGGTCATTCTTGCAAAGTATAACACTGTTCACCTCCGTCCTCACCAGGACCCCGGTACTCACAGTAAGAAGCAAATGCCATTTCCCCTCCTGACATATCCCCAGATCAACTTAGGATTTCTGGTCTAAATGGAGCTGAACTGCATGAGGAATATTAAATACTACAAAAATGCTCAAAGCTGTCAGTAATATAACAGAAATCCATTTCTGTCTCAAGCTCAAGTACAATGTAGAATTTGGAGATCCTTCCTTCCTTCAGGTGGCTTTCAGGGGCATGATAAAGAGCATTCCAGGTTCTTTCCAGAAGACTCTGCCTTCCTTCAGCTCTTGGTGCCATCCAAAACTCCATCAGAAAGAGGACAACCAGGAGAGGAATCGGAGGGGAGGGGGAGAGAGTGTGGAAAAGGGAGGGGCCTCTTGAAAGCCTGCATCCCAGAGATGCACACATCAATTCCATCCTGTGTGCAGAACTAGTCAGACTGTAATGAGATGGGGAACCTGAGGAGTTATACTCACAAGTATCTTCTAGCAACACTTCTATTTTATGAGAGCACTAGTCATTTTTTGGCATCTGTTTTTTTTCTGCGGTATCTTACTGAGTTTGATCAGATCATGAATTGCCTGAATTTCCAGTACCACACTTTACACAGAACAGAAGAAAGTCAGGTGGCTTAGTTCTGCCTTGAGAGAAGTCACTGTGGGCATCTCATCAAACTCTCATCCTCCACTCACAAGGGAAGGTTCATTTACCACAGGGAGACATCAAGTGGGACAGAAAGCCTGGCTGCACTCCACCCTGTGAAAGCCCACGCGGTACCTGGATGTTCACTGCTCGTGAAGCCGGTGAGACTACCCCCTCTTTGAGAAGCTGGAAGCTGTGGAGCAGCTGCTGTGTGGGGGGCCAGCAGCTCTGTGAGTTTGCTGAGGGAAAAGTGCTTCGCTCTCCCAAATGCTTGAGGAGAAAGATTTGGATGAGGGCATATAGAGTGGTATTTTTTGTGAGAGAAGAGCCTTGCTGTGCAGCCCAGGCTGTCCTTGAACTTGAGGTCCCGAAGTGCTGGAATTACTAGTGGCTACCATAATTTCAGAAGATAACCCTTAAAAATTGTTCGTGGAATAGGCTGCATGCTTGACTTTTTTTTAGCATTGTAATTTCATTTTCCAAAATCTCTGTGACTTAGAAATGTGATCCGAGAATCATTCATAAAGAATTTACTACTGAAGCTGCAGAGACAGCTCAGTGGTTAAGAGCACTGGCTACTCTTGCAGAGGACCTGGGTTTGAGTCCCAGCACCTACATGGCAGCTAACAATCATCTTTAACTCCAGTTCCAGGGGATCTGATGCAATCTTCTGACCCCTGTGGGCCCTGCACAACATGGGTGCGCTTACACACATGCAGGCAAAACATGCATACACATAAAAATTAACAAAATAAATAAAAATACTTTTAAGAATTTAAAACTCAAGAACACATGGTCAACCCAAATTCAAGTGTAGAGGTCCCTGTAAACACGTTCTCTTCCTGCTGAACCACGCACGTCTCTTGAGAGCTGGAGTCTGACCCAGGCTGATGCCGAGGTCTGGAAGGTCTGGGCTTGAGCAGACACTCGGGTTGACTGTGCAGCGTGTCCTCCTCCTCCATGTGTAGTCCCTACTTAGTCTTCAAGAGTCCTCTCGGGAGACAGGTGTGTGGAAATCACCACCTGTGTCCTTGCTAACGAAGACGAGAAGACTGTTGCACTGACGTAGTCAGCTCTCCCCTTTCTTCCTGGTGTGGAATCCCCTTGGAGAAGGGTGTGCTCCAAAGTACTGATGCTTGATACTTCAGTCAGTTAAGTACAAGCATGACGGTGTGGGTTTATTTAATCAGATAATGAAAAGGACTTGTCTCAGGACATATCACCGTGACCCCGATTGCTAGTGCAAGTCCATGTTTTGTAAGATACCATCTAATTTGCCATTATAATTCAAAGCGACTTCATTTTCCCCGGTGGAGAATTACTGTAACTTATAATTTTATGGTAATTAGAGTGAGACTCACATAATTAGTGTAGCGAGATCACTGTTCCATTTCTTTTCCCAAATGAATCATATCCCTAGGAACGTAGACTCTTGATCTGTAGGATTAAAGTTTCAGGTGCCATCTATAGATTGGCTGATATTTCAATCATCATGACCTGGTTTTCCTTTCATTTTCTTCTAAAATATTCTCCCTGGACAGACTGAGAAAAGGTTTACAAAGAACATGGTAATCTGGTCATGTGTGGAGCACTGGAACTCTGACTGTACGTGGTGAAACTATGCTTGTGTCACATGTAGGAAAAGCAGCTATCTGGACTTTCATTTTCATATGAACACAAATTGAGCATATTTAATACAAAAATCTTAAACTTATTTGATGCCACAAAGAAGAAATTCCACACCAGATCTCACAATGCACCTTCCGTGCTCTAAGGTACTGTCGCAAGTTCAGGATACACATGCAAAGTTTATATGGCTCATCAACTGGTTTTGTGTTTAGACTTTGGACCCACACCCAAGATACACACATGCAAATATTCCACATCTGAAATCTAGAAGACTTCTAATTCAAAACTTTTATAAGGGATGACTGGTGCTGGGGATGAAGCTCGGTTGTTGGAGTGCTTGCCTAGTCCGCATGAAGCTCTGGGTTTGGTCACTTGAACTACATGAAACTGGATGTGGTGGTACATGCAATCCCAGCATTGGAGTTTAATGTCATCCTCAGCATACAGAGAGTTTAAGGATGGCCTGGGTTACATGAGATCCTGCCCCCCATGCAAAAGAGGAGGCATGCTGAGCAAGACTCTGCCTCATGTTCTGCCATGCCTGCTCTCTGCTCTCCATTTGGATGGTGACCTACAGGGGTTTATGCTCCTTGGTCACCCAGTTTCGTGTGCTTCCTAAATTTCCACTCTCCACGCACAGCCTCACTCTTAGCAGAGCTCTGCATTGTGAATTCTGAGCCCTCCTGACTCTCCTCCCTGATCACATCCTGTTTTATTTCAGGACCTCGTTACTGGGGATTTATTACATCTCCTTGGGAATGTGGCCTTTTGCGTGGCTGAATGTGGCCTTCTGTGTGGATAATCACTAGTGTCTCTTGAACCTGTGTGTTTATATGCACTTGAAAATGGCAGCACCCACAGATATGTAAGAGAAAGTTAATACCCTGCCATCAGGAGCCTAAATGGTGACTGGCATTTTAGAAAGAAATCTGGCTTTTCTGTGTAAAATTGAAGATGAATGTATTGGGATATTCCACTTAGAAGTCAGGATATTCCACTTAGAAGTCACAGTATTTTTAAAAATTATTTACTTATTTCTATTTATTTTATGTATTGGAGTATTTGCCTGCATGTGTGTAAGTGCACCAGGATGTGCAATGGAGGCCAGAAGAGGGAATTGGATTCCTTGGAACTGTCATTAAGGGTGGTTGTCAGCCACCACGTCAGTGTTGGGAACTGAACCCAGGTCTTCTGCAAGAGCAGCCAGTGTTCTTAACCACTGAGCCACCTCTCAGCCCCAGAAGTCATGAACTTAACAGTGACTCTCAGGAATCCCTCTGAATGAGAGCGAATGGATTAAGAAGAATCATTGCCACATGGATTTCAAAATCCACAAACAAACCAATGTCCTTCCACAAAACTATGTATGGATTTGTATTTTATACAGAGTTATGTAAACATGATGTAAATTCTAAGTTACTATGAAAGTACTAGACATTTCAAACACACGATACACAGTAAAGTAAACTGCAGAGAAACTAAAATCCACATATTCCTAAAGCAATATCAAGTGATATTTTCACTAAATACGTAGTAGATGTGCTGGGAAACCGTTACCAGGCCAGTGCACTAAGACCTTAGTTCTGTAAACGGACAGACACGGAACTCGGGGTCTCTTTCTCCACTGTGGTGGAGAGGCCGGGATGTGGGTCTGGAAAGACTCACTGCTTCACTCCTAATGCTTGTCCTTGTAGAGGCTTTTCCCAGGTGTCCCTCCGGCTCTGAACTCCTTTTTCTGTCACTGAAGTCTTGGAATTCATGCCTCTGTCATGCTTCCTGAGACAACTTCGAGAGTTTATACGTTCCTGACTTGGAAGTGTACTTGGTGAGGAAACCCACCATTCGTATCAAGATGCACAAATTTAATAATTTAAAGAACAAATTAGTTAAGGAACAATGAAGCTGTGACATTCTCCTCTTCATAGCAAAGGCTCAAACCACTGCCCACTGGTGAATTTTCTTTTCTTCTTTCATTTATGTTGCTTTTGAATGTTTGTGTATTTCATATAAAATCATCTTTAGACCCCCTCTACCATCTGTACCCTCCCATAGGACCCCCACACACGGATTTCATGCAGTCTGTCATATGTGTTAAGGCTATCTTGTCAAGTTAGTATCCCCAGACACCCTGCAGTGCAAGTTCATTCACTGAGGTGCAGTCAGTGTATCTAAAGTCTTCCCTTAAAGATCAACTCTCCCTCACCCCACGGCAATCAGCTGCCAAGAGTTCTTTGGTTGGGCCCATTTCCCCGGTTCCGTGCTGGGTCTTGTCTGCTTGAGTGTGCATGGGCCTTGAGCCAGCCAACACCACTGCTGCAGGTTCCTATCAGCAAGGTCCCGGGAGCCTGTCAGACTGTTTCCATGTGGTCATGCCACGACTCCCTGGCTCCCGGAAGCTTTCCTCCTCCTCTTCTGCGCTGGTCCCTGGGTGGGAGGAGTTTGACATAGGAGTCCCTTCCTGTTCATGGCCCTGTCACATGAAGGGGTGTCGCAGAGTTGAGAGATGCATTGGGATTCTTTTGACCTGGTGTTTTGCTGTGTTCTGTGAGCCTCAGGTATGGAGGTTCCACTGAAGCGGTGTTAGGGTGGGGCATTGCACAGACACTTGTTCTCTGTGTGGGACCAGTTGCAGAACTCTAACAGTGTCCGTCTGTGGCAAAAGAAACTTATTTGATGTGCATGATAGAGAGACAGAGACAGAGACAGAGACAGAGAGACAGGAAGACAGGAGCTACCAAAGGGGACATGGGGTAAAATGGTAACATAGGGGTGTGTAACTGGGGGGTGTAACTGGAGGGGTATAACTGGGAGGAGGTTTGTAACTGGGAAGGGGTGTATAACTGGGGGTGTGTAACTGGGGGGTGTGTAACTGGGAGGGGGGGTGGAACTGGAAGTGGGGTATGGAAGTGGGAGGGTTTGTGACTGGGGGGTTGTGTAATGGGAAGGAGGGTATGTAACTGGGAGGGGGAGAGGGAGGGCTGTGCAAGGAACCATAGGAGAAAAGGGAAAGAAGGAGCTGGAGAGAGAGGGGACCGCAGGAGAAAGGGGTCATCAAGGGTGCAAGGGGGGACACATGGGTGCTTTAACTGTGGAGGGCGGAGGCAGGTAAGAGGGAGAGAGAGGAGAGAGGGGAGAGAGAGGGGAGAGAGGGGAGAGAGGGGAGAGAGGACAGAGAGGAGAGAGAGGAGAGAGAGGAGAGAGGGGAGAGAGGAGAGAGAGGGGAGAGAGGGGAGAGAGGAGAGAGAGGAGAGGAGAGAGAGGAGAAAGGAGAGAGAGGGGAGAGAGGGGAGAGAGGGGAGAGAGGGGAGAGAGGGGAGAGAGGGGAGAGAGGAGAGGTAAATAATGCTTAGTTGGTGTGAAAAACCAGAGGGAAATGTATTAGTTCCAAAGCTGACAAGTTACAGGTTCAGTATCTGCACATAGTTATTATTTCTGAGACAGGTCTTGCTATACAGCCGTAGGTGGCCTCAGACTCACTGTGTAGACCACGCTGGCCTTGAACTCCCAGAGATCCTCCTGCCTCTGCTCCCTAGTATTAGGATTAAAGATGTGTGTCGCTATGCAACCACTGGTGAATGTCCAATCACGGCCCATTCATAAAAACGTCTCACTGCTTTGGCAATTCTGTTTCCAAAGATTTATTCCCCTCTGCCCCGCAAATGAGATGCTCTTTTTAAAGAACTGGATGCTTTTCACCACTTACATTGAGTATTCATGCAGATCTCCCCTAACTCACTACAAACAGAAATGAGGCCACTTAAATTAGCAATTAAGTTAAAGGTGATAAAAATTGTGATTGATTCAGTTAAAAATAAAAATATAGGATAACCTTAATACCAATTTAAATTCTAAAATCTTAATCTAACTCCACTGACTCTGTGAAGATTGAGAGTAAACAGCACCCCGCTTTTCTTAGTGGGCAGGAACACAAGCCTGACACCAGACACGGTGGCCAATAGTCCTGCTGCTCCCGCAGAGGCCATGGGCTTGGTTCACAGCACTGATAGGACGGTGAACAACCGTCCCTAACTCCAGTTCCAAAGGATCCTCTTCTAGCTTCTGAGGGCATTGCATGCAAGTCATGTACTTACACACACACACATGTCAAACACTCATAAACATACAATAAAACTAGGCAATTAATTAAATAAATAAATAAATTTAAAAGATGGTGTTTTTTGGAGTTCTTCTTTGGGCCTGTCAAGAACCTGCATATGTGTGTGTGCAGGCCATTATTCTAAATCTGGTTTATCTTAATCTTTTATTTTATAAGCAACTAAGTTAGGCGACAGCTGCATGTTCCACATGTTCGGCTCCCTCTGTTCTTCTAGGCCTGGCATATTTGTGGTCAGGAGTGAAGAGGCCCCTGTTTACTTTCTGTTATTAGGAGAATCTATTCACAGGCCAGGCTTCCCTCCATGTCACAGAACTCAGTTTCCAATTCCATGATCCATCTTGGATTCTGTTCTGTGTCCTGCTATCATTCCTTGTAATGTTCTTCTGACCTGGGGACATGTTCAGAGGTCCCTGTTCTCTAAGATGTCTGTGTGTCTTTAATCTGGCTCTTTTTCAATGTGACTGTTTTCTAAACTGGCTTTGAGGAAGAAAGTTTGGTTAGTGTTTAGAATATGCTTTGGCTGGCTCTGTGTGGCTCTTTCTCAGAACACTATCTTAAAAATCTAATTATGTCTTAGTATCCAAATGTCACACCTGCACCATTTGAAAAATGGCAGAAATAATTTGTTTGTATCAATTGGTTTTCACAGTGCTGAAGCTGCTCAGAACGGCTGCTTCACCACGGTATATCCCTGCCCCGAGTTTCTCACTGCTGCCCGCCCCCAGTGTTTTCCTGAGATTTTAAAATTTATGATACTCCTTTTTCATGAAATCACCCTAAATATTTTGCTGCATATTCAACAAATCTTAAAATGTTAACCCTTTACAATAATTTTATAATTTCAAAGGATAAAATGCAGCCTCCACAATGCACTTGGGTACATGTTAAGCTCGAAGCAAATTATCATTAAGAGAGCATGTTCTTTCTTTTCTTTTTTCCTAAGATTTAATTTCGTTTTACTTAGGTCTATGCTTATATGTCTATGTGTGCAGGCCAGAGGCCTCTGATCCCCCAGATCTGGAGTTACAATGGTTGTTAGTGTCCCAACATAGGTACCAGGAACTGAACTTGGGTCCTTTGCAAGAGCAGTATATGCTCTTAATCTCTGAGCCATTTCTTTAGTCCTGTGTTTTCTTTTATCGCTCTCTGTCGCTCTGTCTCCTCTCTCTGTTTCTCTGCGCGCGCACCCACACACACACACACGAACTGATAATGGAACCTCAGGCGTCACACATTCGGTGCAGTGTTCTCCCACTGAGCTACAACCTTAGCCCTCTCCTAATGCTCTGAGTGTCAGCAAATGGGCATTTTACACAGTGTTCCTCTCTGCTCTATAATTGATACTCTCCACTAAGAAATATTTTCAAAAGACAAAACATTTCCAGCAGGTTTTGGCTTTACCTGTTTGTAATTTTTTTAAATGTTCCATTAAACCTACATAATACAAAGCTATGAGCCTTTGTGATTTCAGGGCCATTCACTATGGCGCCAGGCATAAATTTATAGAACCAACATAAGAAGCTTCAGTGACAGATGACGGTGCCCCATGGAGCAGCAACAGAGCACAAACATCAGCTGTTCTGGATGGTTTATTCAGGCTTCCATGCTGTTTGTTAGATGTGTTTAAATAAATGCAACATTTAAAAAAGTATCACCATTTGAAAAGTGAGGCAGTAATTTGTTCCGGTGTTTTCAAATGATTTTTATGAACTGAAACCAAAATGGATGGAGGATATTTACAAACAGCTTGCAACATGGGTGTGCAATTTCAAAGCTGATTGGTAAAGCTCATTCTAAGGTACACATTTCTAAAATACAATTGATCAAGCTTAAGAAAAAGAAAGAAAATCCAATATAAAGCAAGTTTAACACCACTGTCTTCATAAAAGCGGATTGCTTAGAATACACATATATGTGAATATGTACTACTGAAGCTTGAAAAGTATAGGCTTTATGTGCTTTCTAGGTGATATTATGAATTATTATAACTCATTCTAGCTATGGTTAAATCTATGGCATTTAATCATTCATGTAATCATTTCTATGTAATCATTTATCGAATGTTTTAAATTTTCATACAATATAATATGATGTTATTTAAATCACTTTCCCTATGCACCCTTATTGTCCTCCACCCAATTCAATGTACTCTATTGTGTACACACACACACACACACACACACACAAAGGCTTATAGGTCTAATTAGTGTCCTCAAATGTCCTTCAGTGTAAGTCCATCCACTGGAGCCTAGTTGACCTACCAAGAGTCCCGTTCTTGAGAGAGACGGTCTCTGCCCCTCCCAGTAGCCACAATTTTCTTAGGTGGGATTGGAACTTCTTACCCATGCCTCATGTCAGACGGCTTGGTGTCTCTGATACGCAATCTTCTGAAAAAAATTCTATTACATTTTATTTACTTATTTATTTATTATTGTGTGTGTGTGTGTGTGTGTGTGTGTGTGTGTGTGTGTGTGAATATTAGAGGACAATTCTCAGAAGAATGTTCTCTCTTTCCACCATCTGGGTTGGTCCCTGGGACTGAGCTCACACAATTAGGCTGGGAGATAAGCGCCTTTACCGACCGAGTCATCTTGTCAGCCTGACATAAATCTAAGCTTGCTGAGGTTTTAAGAGCATTGTTTCATTTTCCCCATTCCTCTCTTTTTGGTTCTACGGTAATTTCTCACACTGCACTTTGATCGTGCGGGCTGCCCCTCCCGGAAGTCCTCCCGGTCACTACCCCACGTCCCTCTGCACCCAACTCTGTGTCCTCTGTGCTCTTTTCCCTTTCTAATCTAGTGATTTCATGTTGTGCTGTTCACACTCCTGGGCGTGCGGTCATCCGCCGGAGTGTGGCTGAGCAGATCATTGCTTTAATAGTTTTTCTCTGAAGGTCAATCTGTGTATATAGTTCACGTAAGAAACAACAAACCTCTCCTTTGACTTTAAAGGGCAGAACTCACTGCAGCGTTCCCATTTAGGAGAATGCATTTAATTCTCAGATGTTGGGGTCCCTCCAGAGTCACGCTGGTCTTTGTGCTGCTGTCCTTAGTTGCAGCCACAGTCTTGATAGTGGATCCCAGGTCACGAGCCTCCAGAGCTGCTCTGTGTTGAATCTACTGCCTAGGAAGTGAAGTGATGGGGGTGAGGTGGGGGCTGTGGTCAGGGGAGAAGCCAGAGTCAGCAACGCTGTTGGCGACAGGCAAAGTCTGGAAGGTTTGCTCTTCTAGAGTTCTCCATTTGGCCAGTGCCACAGCTGAAGGGGTCTCCTGCAAGAGTCACCAGCACTGTATGCAACTCCATGACACTCGGACTGATCTGCCTGAAGCCCAGAGGTCCTCAATGGGCAAGACTGCCAACATAAACTTTCTTAGCAAGGCAACTGCCCTGTGTTTAAAGCCCCCGACAGGGACATGTGGGTCCTGGAATCCTGGAACCGACGGCTGGCAGAAGTCTTTGTGGTATTTCCAGAGAAGGTACTCTTATGTTACGAACCACGAGTGACTTACTTTACCAGGCACAGATCCCGGGAGAGCTGGTCCATACTTCCTTGTTTCTATAAGGGTGAAGAGATTTTCTCTCGTTCCTCCAGAGAGTCAAGGCTGATGTGTGAGTTGGTGACACGGATTGCCAGACAGATGAAGAGGAGGCAAATCACGTAGTTCATTTAACAAGCATATTCACAGGATCCATATTTATTATGAGACTCACGGAAGGAATTCACATTTAAGTCCTACAAAGGAGTCTGGGGGCAGAAGCTTTTAGACGGGGAGAACATGGCTTTCATAACTTTTTGCAGGTGGTAGTAGGTTTGTGGGGTGTGGTGGGGGTGGGCTGTGTGTGTGATGAGACAGGATCTGGCTATACAGCTTAGTCTTTTCTAGAATGTATAATCCTCCTGCCTTGCAGCCTCCTGAATGTTATAACCAAAGGCACACACAGATACTGCTGGACTTCGGTCTTCAAAGTTCCATAATGTCATTTTGTGAAGCAACTGAGCTCCTTTGAGGATGATGAGCTCCTGAGCCATTGCCTTACACACTCTCCTAAGGACTCCAGTTTAAAACCTGCATTTACAGGTGATACACTTATTGTTAAAGAAAGCATAGTGGAACCATTAGACGAACTTTGAAAGTGCACCCCAGTTCAGCAGAATTGTTGGTTGCAAGCTTAATTTAAAATGACTCTAAAAAGAAGGCACTGTTTCTATAATATTAATAAAAAGGTGCCATGCTGTGGTCCCCTAACAAAAGAGTTTGCACTGAGCTGTGAATACAGAAGAAGTGTGCTCTTGGCAGAAAGGTTCCCAACATTGTGATCACCATGGTTTAAGGGGGAGCTCTGGTGAAAAGGGTTTGCCATGTTGGAAAGCGTAGTACTGAGCTTCCAGCTGAAGAAAGCGTCCAGGTGGGTGAACATTAGCAGTGTATTAATCTTCAGCATGACCCTTCAGCAGCACTGACCTCAGCCTCCAGTGTCCGATGGGTCAGCTGTGTGCCTGAGAGTGACCGTGAGATACACTTCACACTGCTGTGGTGTCACAGAGACACTGATGGGAAGGGAACTGATCACTGGGCTTCTAGGGTGGCTGGCAAGACAGCTGGGTCCCTATAACAGATTGGTTGTGGATTACAACGCCTTTGGGAACCCCACAATGCAAAAAAGAAAAGGAAAATCAATATGGAGCATACAACAAGAAACGGTGACGTCCATACAATGCAGAAAAGAGCACCCAGGATGCAAAGGGGGCGTTTGCAGATGGAAAGCAGTGAGATTTGAGAGTGGCTGAGGTCCACAGAGGAGCGGAAATGCACTAGGACACCCCTTAAGAAGTCACCAGCTATGCTGATTTTCAAGGTAGGAAACAGTGGATAATGTAAATTGAAAAAATTAGGAATTGAAACACAACCATAGAAGTCTAATGACATAACGCACTAATGAGCTTTGTGCCAAATGATAAAAGTTAAAAGCTGCAAAAACTTCAAATAAGTTAATGACCTCATAATGTAGAGAAAAATGTCCTGCTGGACTTTGCATGACATGAGCAATATATAACCCAAGAAATCAAACCTCGGGAAGAGATAAAAATAGAGACAATCAATCAATCAGGTTTACTGCTCAAGCTATTTTTATTTTCTAATTTTATTTATTCTATTTTATCTTTAAGATTGTGTGTGTGCATATGTGTGTGTGTGTGTGTGTGTGTGTGTGTGTGTGTGTATGCATGCTTGCATGTTGTGGGGATGTGCACATGGTTGCAGGGCCTGTGGAAGCCAAAAGAGGACATCTGATCTACTGGAGCTGGAGTTACAGGCCATTGTGAGTGTCAGCTACCTGATAAGCGTGCTTGGCACAGAACTCAGATCCTCTGCGACGTGAGGATTCTGAACAGCTGATCCATCTTTACTGTCCTCCAGTCCCATTTTAAAGATCTTTCTATACTTTTTCTTTTTTAGCACACTTGACCGAGAACTTGAGGTTAACAGCAGCCTGTCTCACTGCTCTTACTTAGTAACACCTTGTGCTGTTGTGGGAACCTACTAAGCTTAATAAGAATACACCCATACGTTAGAAAGTAAAACCCATCGTTTACATCAGGGTTCACTTTTGTATTAGTTTGTGAGTTTTGAGAACTATATGACAACATGAAGCCACCATGCCAACATTACTCAGAGGCCTGTGCCCATGTCAGCACACTGGTGCCCCACCTGCTCACCTTTCTGTTGCCCCCAGACCTGGCTACCAAAGATCTCTTCTTTCCTCCGTGGTTTAACCTTTTCCAGAGGGTCATGTATTTGAAACTGTGCAGCATGGATCTTTTTCATAGTGCCCTTCTTTTTACTTTGTAATGTGTATTTAAATTTCTTCCACTTTTAATGGCCTGAAAGTTCATTTCTATTCATTGCTAAATAATATTTCAATATGTCAGTGTGACCTTTGGCTTTTCCATTCACCCACTGAAAGATGGCTTTGTTGCCTCTTTATAGATTACATGTGTTCGGACCTATGTGTGGATGTAAATTTTCAGCTCCACTGCATGAACACAGGAGTGGGTTTGCCAATTTGTATGATCATCAACATGTGCAGTTTTAAAAGAATCTGCCAAGCTGGTTTCCAAAGGGGCCGTCCAAGTTTGCATTCCCACTGGTAAGATGAGGGGATTCAGACGCTCTACCTCGGTGCTGACATTTTGTGTTGGTATTTTGAATATGGACCATCCAAATGGTGTGTCCTGGCATCTCACTGATTTCAACTGTAGTCCGCCAGGAAAGCATGACTTCAAGTATCTGTTCCTACTTCTAATCCTCTGAAGCCTCTTCTTAACGTCACCATCTGGAGTGGATCTTACCAGAACACTTCTAGCAGGCCAAAGAATCCTTTTCCCGGTTACTCTTCTGGCATTGTCCGAACACCAGTTGCTGTGCTTCCCCAAATGCCTGGAAGAGCTGGATGCATTTCAAGACTCATTCTCATCATGGTGTCTTTATGAATGCGGATGTCATCTCTGACTAATTGTCCCCAGCTTCCAAGGAAGAGCTTTCTAGAAATGCTGTGGAAACACTGGGTAGTGCAGTCCATATCTCTGTATACTTGGCTGGCCACATCCCATGTTATAATATCACAATACTGGGTAGTCCAAGTGCAGTCCATATCTCTGTGTACCTGACTGGCCACATCTCATGTTATGATGCCACAAGCCAAGCTTGCAAGGCCCTCAACTCTGTCTCTCCCTTGCCTTCGTGGTCTTTTAACTTGCACACCTCTATTTAGGATGTAGGATAACCACAGGCAAGTCATCCTTCTGCTTCTCCAGGCCCTGCCTACTACTCATAATTCTGAAGGTCAGCCAGGCGGATACAGTCAGCACCATTCCCCTCTACCATGGAGCTCATGTTCAGGACCCATCTGTTCTCACGCAAAATTTCTCCAAAGAGGTTCTCCCCTCGGCTGCTTTGCCCTTCACCTCTTTCCTGTCCTGAAAGGTGTGCTAATAGTCACTGGCCTCAGCACCATCTGAGGAGTCCAGTACTCCAGCCCCTCTAGTTACTCTCTCCATCGTCCCATCCTGCTTTCCTGACTGCTCACTTCCACAGGTACAAACCAGAGCTTGACTTCTGGATGCTGTTAGATACGAGCACACACTGAGCCTTCAACTAAGACCATCTTTTCCTCAGCCTTAATGCTTTTCATCCTTCAAAGACTTGCAACAAATTCAGCTCCAAACCTAGACAGAATTCATAACTTTCCTTCTGGTCCAGCATACTGCAGAGTTCCAAGCCATTCTTTTGAGTCTTAATTACATGACCACTGTTCTATAAGGCTTATCCCATATAAGTGTCTCTAGGTAGAGGCAGGTCTGGCCCCTGCATCCTCCACTGAGATGCACTGCCTGATTAGAAGATGCTCAGGTAGCTGCTTAGAGAAAGGAAGTGATGAATACCAGGATGCTTTGCTTATGATGAAATCTTCATTCTTGATCTGATTTCCATAAGACAACAGAGGAAACACACCACTGGGTTTTGGGAAATGTGCATGGACTTATTTTTATCACAGTCTCAACTTGAAGATTTCTGCTATGGAAATATGTCTGAAAGATTTCAGTTTCCACCTTTTCTATCACTGAGACTGTGGCTGCTTAGCTGATACTCAAACATAGCTCTTCTCTAAGCAATATGATTAGCCTTTGTGGTGGTTTGAATGTGAACGTCCCCTGTAGGTGCCAAGAATTTGGATATTTTTGTCCCCAGTTGGTGGCACTGTTCTGGGAGGTCTTGGAACATCTGATCATAATGGAGGAAACTTGTCACTCCTTGGGGTCGGCTTGGAGAGTGCTTAAACCTTGTCAGATTTCCAGTAGCTCTCTGATTCCTATACAAGCTTGAAGATGTGAGCCTTCTTTCTGCTCCGGCTACCTCTTGCAACCATGACTCCCCACCATTTGGACTCTCTCAATTCCACTAGAATTGTAAGCTCAAATAAATTCTTTTTAAAAATAAGTTCCCCTGGTCATGATGTTTAATCATAGCAACAGAAAAGTCATTTAGAAGATGTAAGAGCAGGGAGCCGTAGGTTCTTCCTCCCCACAGTTCCAGAGAGATGCTAAAGTTAGACAGCACGCAGCATAAAGAAGCCTGAAAGGCCATTGCAAGAAGCTCTGGAAGTGAAACCTGCTGAGCAGTGGAGACCCCAAGAAGACACTGGTGATGCTAGAGCTGTGAGACATCTGCCAAGCAGAGCTCACCCAGCGAGTGGTACCCACTCAAGAGAGGATGGAGGCTGGAGAGATGGCTCCAGCTAAGAGCACTGGCTGGTCTTGCAGAGGACCCAGGTTCAAATCCCAGCACTCACATGATGGCTAACAACTGTCTGTAACTCCAGCTCTAGGACATCAGATGCCCTCTTCTGACCTCTGCAGGCATTTCACAACATGGGTGCATTTATATACATTTCTACACATAAAAGAAAAATAATAAATAAAATATTAGAGAGAGCGAGCAAGCAAGCAAGAGAGAGGTGAATGTTACCCACAACAAAACTGGAAGGCCTGAGGCATCTAAGCACTTAGGAAGTAAAGGCCCAGTTGTGAGGCCTGGGGCTGCATGACTTGGTGTTTGCCCTGATGGGTTTTGGTCTTGTTCTGGTCTGGTATTTCCTCACTATGTCCTCATTCCTCCCTTTTGGGAGGGGGAATGTGTATGTGGTTCCATTGTATGTTAGAAGTATGTAATTTGTCTTTTGATTTTACAGAGATTTACAGTTAAGAGATTGCCTTGAGTCTCAGAAGAGGCCTCGGACTCCGGACTTTAAATAGAATCGAGACTGATAAAATCTACAGAGATGTTTGAAGATGAACTAAATGCATTTTTCATTTTCTATGGTCATGAGCCTAAGGGGCCAGGGAGTGGAATGCGGTGGTTTGAATGAGAATGTCCCCCATGGGCTGCAAGTGTTTGGAAATTTTGTCCCAGTGGTGGCAATGTTTTGGGAGGTCTTGGAAGCTGTGGCCTTACAGGGGAAGCACGTCACTGGGGTATGTTTAGAGAGTTCTTAAGCCTTGATGGATTTCCAGTCACTTTCTGCTTCTGTACCTGCTCAAAGATGTGAATGCTCTGTTTGTGCCTCTGTCCTCTTCTGCCGCCGTGGCTCCCCACCACAACAGACTCTGATCCCTCTGGAGCCATAAGCTAAACAAACTCTTCCCTCAATAAGTTCCCTTGGCCATGGTGCTTTATTACAGCAACAGAAGAGTAACTAATACAGATTTCTATAAGAGAGTCTACAAACTACAGATTTAAATTCAGTACATGTAATTCAGATATGTATTTTATGAAAGAAAAGTTTATTTATGTTCTATTAACCAATAGTCCCAGAATCTAGAATTTTAATTTTTTATGGGACTCTACACCAAATTCAGCTGAGTTCCTTTATAAATGGGAGACAACAATCTCCTAGTGGTTTGCATGGTGACATGGGAAACAGGCTGGGGTGTGTGTCACAAACCCTGCTTATCCATCAAGGGCCAGAGTGGGTGGCCATTTAGGTATGAATCATGCCAAATATGTTTTGTCCTGTTTTGACTGTTAGAAGAAATTCTGCAGCTTTAATATTAAGGAGGAATCGCGGGACCTGGAAGAGCAGAACGGACTCAGCTGAGTTGCTTTCCCAGCTACAGCAACTGCAGCTGTTTCTACACATCCTCCTGATGATGTCAGCTGGGAGATCCCGCCACTTCGCCTATACACGTGCGAAGGCAGCTTCTGTCACTCGTCACAGCACCTTACAAACTAACTAGAAACAGGAGACCTGTGCCCTGCAGGGCATTGTGGGAAGACAGTACAGAGGAGAGCTCTGAACTGTGCTTATCAGTAGAACTGGATGGACCCACTTAGAAAGGAGCAAAGGCAAAGGGGATAGGATTTCCATGTTTTTAAGAGTAGAAATGGAAAACTGAACTCAGATGTTTTGCCTGGACTGCATACTGGTTTGATGAGAGCCGAGATTAACATAAAAATAACTGTGATGGTGTAAACTCAAGGAGGCCAGGTGACTGACAGCATCCTTAGCTATAGAAGGCAATGCAAGAGTTTGGGGAGAACACTTGGGAACAAATTTTGGCTAGTGGAAGAGGAACTACCAGTGAGTAAAAGCTGCCTTTTTCATTCAGCTCAGAGTCTCTGGAGGTCAAAGGTATTGGATATTATATTCACTAAAATCAGCTTCCACCAGAGACATAAATCTCCTTTGGAATAGGAGAATACTGTGCATTATTTTAGGCTGTTAAGGGGAAATAACTCAGTGGTTACATCAGGGTGGCACTATCTGGTTCTCTGTAGTCATCTGTATCATTGGCTGATATAGTCTAGGTCTCAAGAATAACAGACATAGAACACATAAGCTAGAATGGGCAGGTGGGCAGGTGGGTTTTGTCTCCAGTTTCTGGTGTGGAATGCATCCTGAGACACCAGCTCCCCTGGGTAGGAGATGAGGATGGGGATGAACAGAGATTGGGCAGGGGACAAGCTAGCAGCCACGGCTACTTGTGCTAGAGATATCACCAAAGATTTGTTTCTGAGCCACTAAGTACTTCAAGCTATGCATGAACTCACTCCGGGCACTCAACTGGAACAGGCAGCCTTCGTCAGCAGGAGCCTCCCATCTCAAGTAGAGACGTGCAGGCCGCCTTTCCTTCACTGTATTTAATTGCTTTCTCTTATTTTCTCATGACATTCATGACTGCAAGATGATGCCAGCAACTCCCTGTCAGCTGCCACACCAGCGTACTTCCAGGACAAGACATCTTCACCACAAGAGGACTCCATAGTCAGGAGAGGTACACTGCATTTGAAAATAGCCCTGCCTGAGGTTCGGTAAGGTGCCCTTACAGCCTACTAGGACATTAAGAGAAGAAAGGTACAAATGAAAAATTGCACGTGGGGATTTTTTAAACTGCTCTCTAGACTAAAGGAAAGTAGATTCTTCTTGAACTGTGTGGTGGGGCCTCCACAGACCACCCTCATCCTGCCCTTTTAGAAGTTAGAGAATCATGTCCTATAAACAGTGTCAACGTAGGGACAAGCTAACCTTCAGGTCTCCAAATATTTTCCCTTGATTTCTGCAAATGGTAAGAAGTCTTGCAAATGTTTAAGGTTCATGTTTCAGAAAGTAGTATTTAGTTCCCCAGATACCTAGCTGTTCGCAAACACATTTACACCTAAGTTCACAGGGCACATGAATGGTTTATCATTTATTTAAGTCAGTGATGAAAATCCAACATTTTAAATGCCAAAGACCAGAATGTCCGGGAATATTTTTCATTTCATGTCAGACCAAATGCCACAGAGCTTCAAACTGCAGAGCTTGATGCCCAGAGCAGGTGGAGAGAGATGGTGTCCTCATGGAGACACAGTCAACCTCGCCTTCCTGCTTGGACCCAGAGCCAGGCATAGAGGCAACCTGCAAAGCAACAGCTTCCCTGAACGCTGGCAAATGCTTGGGCAACTTAGACTTCCTATCAGTTCATCAGAGATGAACTTCCCAAACAAAGCGTTCAACTAGTAAACCAGAGCGAGCATATCAGATTCTATCAGTTAATGCACAAAGCAGGTTTATAATGATGTGGAGCATTGTAGAAAGGAGATTTAAAAACTCTTCTGCCCCTCCCCTGAAAAGGAAAAAAACGATCATTTTTTCCAAAGTATGAACAACCAGGTCCTGATTCTAGTATCAAGTATGCCATTTTAATTAAAGAAATGGTCTTCCAAGTAGTTACAAAACTCCTGTATAAAAGCAGGAACAAACCCAGCCAACATCACATGTCTCTTTTAGGGTAAGTAGCTTACTGGTTACAGATAGCAAATGAATGAATGTTGGCGACCAAACATGCCAAACACAGCTCCAGCTGGCCCTACAGGCAGCATAGATCAAAGGAAAGAAATGGGAACTTGCAGCCAGACAGAGCTGGGCACAAAGCAAGCTTTCGAAGCTCCAGTTCTCACTGACTAGATGGCTTTGGACACGTAATTTAGCATTGCTTAAAATCATTATCTAGTTATTCTCGCAGCAATTCTGAATTTTCTGCCAGTAGTCTATGTACAATGAATAGCTTTGCAGTACTCAGAGGTAACTAGTTGCTCTAGAGGAAGAGCAAGGAGGATCATGATTTTCTTATTGACTCCCATATAGCTCTGGAACTAAGACTGCAGAGGAGGTGCCAGCTGTGTGAGGAGGCTGGTCATTGCATATACACAGGACCAAGAAAGAAGACAGGAAGCAGGAAGTTTACCAACCCTCAAGGCCCTCCCCAGTGACTCACTTCCTCCAGAAGGATCCACCTCCAGGTTCCTTCCTTCAGTTTCTGCCTTGGCTTTCCTTGATCATGGCCTATAATCTATAATCTATAATTTGTAATCTATAACCTATAAAGTGAAACAAACTCCTCCCCACGTTGCTCTTGGTCAGTGTTTTATCCACAATGGAAAAGTAAACTTGGACAATGTGGAAACACAGAGCTTTCACCATGGAAGTAGGTCCAGAGGGCACACATGGTTTTCCTTCCTCTTGCCTGTCCTAGACAGAATAATCCTGAGTCAGATGGCAGTACTAGATCAACAAAGATGACTCAGTTACTGCCACCCAGCTGCCCATGGAGCCTCAGTGAAGAGCCATAGCAAGCATCTAACTGGGACAACCTTCCGAATCCCTGAGAATGAGTCTTCCCCACCACCCGGGAGCACGTGGGAACAAGAAAGTGTACGATCAGACCCTTCCTACCTTGCATGTTAACAGACCTGACAAAGAATACTGATGAAGGCAGAGGGACCAAGTGTAAAGTCACGTGTGTCTTGCACTGGTACATCCACAAAGATTTTGTCCAAGAAAAGCAGACTCGATAACCTGTCTAGTTTGTTGAACAAAGTCTACCAAAATCAATAGGACATAAAAAGTTCAGAGGTTTAAAATATGCAAAACAGTACAAATAATGTTTACTAAAACCTGTCATCAATTTTCCTACAAATAACTAGTCTTTAATCTATCAGTCTATCCCATCCCTCTGCCATGCTTCAGTGTGTCAGCTCTTCTGTCGTCTATGTCTCTCTGTCTCTCTCTCTCTCTATATATATATATGTGTGTGTGTGTGTGTGTGTGTGTGCATATACATGTAGCACACATAAAATTTTTTGCTATACATATATAACCACATATAATTAAGATCATATTGCCTAGATCCACTTTTGTCAAATGCACCAAGAAACGCCATACATTTGCTTCTGCTTCTCTAATTTGCCAGGGGCCTGATCCTACTGAAGGTGGCTGTAATGAAGAGGAGACCGTCAAATGGTGGGAACCCTGCTCTGGAAGGACGTGCAGCCACCGGGACCATGTGTTGTGGGGACGGAGTTGTCCCTTTCCTCTAGTGTGGAGTCTGAACCCTCATTCCACACCCCAGAAGCCCCACATGGAGAACACAGTTCTGGGACAGAGGCTGCAGGCAGAGCAGGCTCACCCACAACATTCTGAATGGTGCATGAGGGGACAGTTGAATTACCCTGTGAGCTTTGCATTGTGGGATGCTAGCCAGCAGCCTGTGCCATTCCTAACCAGGGTAAAGTAGACATCAGCAGTTGAGTGACAACCACAGTAGCAGCAAGATGGTCTCAGGGCTTCTGGGTTTCTGTAGCCAGGGCCTTCCTTCAGCTCCCGTTCCTAAGACCTCATTTAATTTTTCCATAATTATATGGAGTCTATCAATATGACACTTTTTTGAACTTTCTTCCTGCTCACCCAAGTACAGCATAAAAGACCATTTTCATTGATTCCAAGGAAAACATTATTCAATTTTATGCATACCCTGTTATCACTAGTCCAGAGGTGTTTGGGGAACATTTTTCATGCAATCACATGTTTAAATATTCACATGAAATGGATGTGGATAAGCTTACTGTTACATATGCACAGCCCTCTACCCATAATCCTGTGCACATGGTAATCCTTCAGGACCACTGCAGTGCAAAATCCGCAGAGGCATTAGTGAGGTCTGTACATGTTATTAAACCTGTTTAAAAACTGGTGATTCAAAGCATAGAACTGAATATTCCATTCCAATTTCACACTCCTACAAATTCCTTGAATCCTCAGTATCACTTCAAGGTAAGCATCACAGACTGGGAAGGATCTCTCAGGATATTGAGGGCCAGCTCCCAGAGTGGGTATGAGGTGGCAATGCAGTTACTCATCAGACAGGATAAATGACAGCATAGCTCCAAGAAGCAAGAAAACAATTCCAGGACAGGTGTGACCCTGTGAGCAAGGTGAATTGTGCGACGAGGACGTGGACAATATGGGGCAGAGACTTGGAGAGAGTGACACGGGGTCAGCCCCTCAGTGGGCCAGGAAACCCAGAAATGACCCCATTACTGCAGATTCTCAGGAGGATCAGACTGGCTCAGAGATAGGAGTTTGTGTCAAAGAGCCTGAGTTAAGGGCGCCAGCATGGACGTGCACACTCACACGTACACACAAAGAAATCACTAAATGCAAGTGTGCGGAGGGCTTTCCTCTTACCACTGATGCCCTAGAAAGAAGGCGAATTCTGTCCTGATATTTTCCACAGGCCTTTGCTGAAACCCACATTTAGACCTTTTAAAGTCCCAATGAAAACATAATCAGCTTGGCTTCAAGGCAATGATCAGAGAATCACAGTAGCCTCAGCTGTGGTCGGGAGCATCTTCATTCTCCATCAAAAAGTCCATCAAGAGGGAATTCTAGCTTCACAGGGACACAAAAACATCTGTGAAAAGGTCTCAACCCAGTAAACCTGAACCTCCATCACGGTGAGGTTCTCTCAGCGCAGTTTACCGTCTCCCAGCTCTGCCCACTGGCTAGTTCTTCCTTTGCACCTTTAAATGTTTCCATTCCAAATTACACATTCATAAGTATTAAGTGCTGCTAAGGAGAAGCACATATTTAGATAAAACTGAGCTTTCATATAATAAAATCCCCAAGAAATGCCTGTGGAAACAAGAAATGGAAAAGTCACCGATTATGAGTATCCTAAGCTTTCCTTTCCTCAGAACCCCAAAGTCTGAGGAGTGTGCTGAGCTGTGTGCATTGATGCAGGGTGCTATAACAGCCGTGCTCGTGGGAGAGGACCGGCAGCAAAGAAGTCTTGCCCAACCCCGACTGTCCTCTGGGTGGTCGGGTCAGCAGAGTGGGTGTTTGGGGAGCAAGTTGACCCCACCAGCATCAGTGCTCTAGCTTGGAGTTTGCTGAAGTGTTGTTAGAGATGATGTTGACCTGAGGTTGGGCCTAGGATTCATTCTGGTGGAAGTTCTGGTAGTGATCAGAAATCCATGGCATCTGCGTGTCCACCTGGCTCCAGAGGTGTCTGCACCCATCCTTCCTCCCGTGCCCTGGCTGACTCTACCTGCCAGTTCCACGACTTGAGCAGCAGCTTACAAACAGTCTGTGCCCACCTGAAAACCTGTCATCTTGGAATGGGAGTTATTCAGGAACTCACTCACAAAAGTTCCTGGCTCATGTAAAATTCTTTGCATTGGACTTAGGAATAGTCTTTGATTTACTCATTTATTTTTACTTTATGTGTGTAAGTGTTATGTCTGCATGTGTGTAAGTGCACCTTTGTTGTGCAGTGCCCACAGAGGTCAGAAGAGGGTGACAGATCCCCTGGAACTGGAGGTACAAACAGTTGTTAGCTGCCATGTAGGTGCTGGGATTTAAAACAGGGACCTCTCCAAGAGCAGCTAGTGCTCTTAACCACTGAGCCGTCACTCGAGCCCCAAGGACGTAGGGAGTTTAAGAGACTGGTAAATCACATGCTTTTTAAATGGAAGACAAAGTCATCACTCCCAGTGGGTGATTACTGTAACTGACCTGTTTTCTAAGCTTTTAAGTTTGAGATTCTGAATACACCAGCACATACTTACATAGAAACTTATTTTTTCTAAGGTCTTCAAATATCTAGTCTAGCTCATGAGAGTTTGAACCTGCAAAATTTTCACTGTGACCGTTTCCCTAAAACCCAGTGCCCCATCCCCTCTTTGCAGGCAGTGGAGGACCACTGGGGTGCGAGTGATATATCACTTGGATACACGTTCAGGTCAAGTCAGACATGGTTTATTTTTTATTTATTTGCTTATTTTATTTTATATTTTTTAATGAGTGTATCGTCTACATGTATATAAGTGTTCCCATGTCGTACAATGCCCACAAAATATAGAAAAGGGAGTCAGATCCTCTGGAACTGGCTTTTCTCACTCTTGAATTTTACCATTGAGCAGTGTGAGTTCAAAGGAAAGATCAGAGAACGGGGACACACACACACACACACGTCCCTACAGGCACTCACACATGTGCATTCACACACATACTCATAGGTTCTCACACATGTGTACACATAAACAACACACACATACATACACAACAGGCACTCACACATGGGCACACATATACCTACAGACTCTCAAATACATGTTCACACATTCCCACAGGAACTCACATGTGCACACATGTAACCACAAACACACATGTACACCGATACACAGACATACCCATAGGCACTAACTCATGTGCATGCATGCACACACACATCAGGAGAAAGGCAGAGACCATGTTTTCCATGTTTGAATAGTGTCTAGATTTAACCCAAGCTCACATGTCACAGCCTTCCAGGCATTTTTTTGTAAATCATGTAAAGGATTCTAAAATTACATACATGGAAAGACACTGACTCATCATGTCCATCTCTATCCTCCATGTGACACAGGTGAAATTCAAGGAAGGTAAAGGCAAGGTTGAGAGTTACTGGGTTTGCTCAGCAGAGGAAAGTCCAGATTTCAATCTCTTGATCATTGTCTCTACTCAGAAGGGAGCAGTGGAGGTTTGTTCAGACGAGCACAGAGAGCCGAGACCACATTATTCATAGTCCCTGTCCAGTAGGGCTGGGGAGAAGTCTAAATGCTGATGAAGATCTCAGGACTCAAAGTGAACATATAAGACCATTAATAAAACAAGCCACTAAGACATCCTCTCTAGCAGGAATGCTGAGGTAAAGCAGGACTGCGGGGTTTCCATGTGGCAGAACCCCGAGGAGGAGGCTGCTTAGAGATGGTGACAACTCACTGCCTGAAAGGGGAGCGGTGCCTCTACAAATGTCTATCTGTACAGCTGTATCTTTATTCTTATTCCAAATCGGGTGTCTCTAGGAGGAATGATGCAGCCCTGTGTCAGAAAGCATTATAGTAAAAGGGTTTGTGATGTCAGTGTACCCCAAAGCAGAGTCGTCTCAAAATCCAAAACCACGTTCCACACAGAGCTCAGAGCACATCGTGGAAGTTCCTGTGCTAGACAGAAAGGTGGGTCTCCATGCTGACTCCCCAAAACTGCAATGAGATAGCCTTGGCATTCTACCCAGGGTCCTGAAAAGAGACCAATGTGGGTTGTGTGAGGGAGGGGACTTATTCCATCGATCAGCCTTTACATGAGAGAAAGCCTGTGAGGGAGGACACAGGAGCAGACAGATGTGGTCCCGATGATGGCAGCCCGGAGAGCAGAGGAGGCTCGGTGCGAAGCCCCCGTCCCCTTCTGCCAACCTGGTGAACTGGAATTCAGAGTGAAAATTGACTTCTGCCATTTTCAGCCATTTACTGTGTGAGGATTCCAAGAGTGGCAGGGAGCTAATTCAACTTCCAACATCCAAACTCCAGGATATCTGTGATGAGTGGAAGCCATGAGAGATCACGGAGGGTGGGAAGGGACCCCACGAGAGACAGCAATGCCTGAGTTTTGACTGATCACATTGGGACCATGAAGAGTCTGAGAGGCTAGATTTAATTTTTCCACGCTAAACATGAACTTGGTAAGCTAACATGATCCCTTCAGACAAAAACATACAACAAAAACATCACAACCAAACTTAGCAATACACAATGAAAATGCCACCATGCAGAAGAGCGAGAAACAACAACAACAACAACAATAATAATAATAATAATAATAATAATAATAATAATAGCTCTGTCTCTGGGTGAATTAGGGTATAAGGACTACTCACAGCTATAAAATAACAGTGAAAACAGTTTCTGAGGAGAAGATTCACACAGTATTTCTAGAACAACTGACTGGAATGCACACTGATTGTAAGAATGATTCATCCAGATACAGAGAAGGGTGTCCTACATGAATAACAAACGTACATACATGTATTGTACATACAGAAACACACATGAAGATACACAGTCACACACAAATACACACTTAAAAATACAAACAGACAAATTCACATATAAATATACACAAACACATACACACAAGACTAGATTTCACACGGATGTTTCCCCCAGATATCGCCATTATGTTTATAACAACTTTACATTTAGAAATCATTCTTCCAAAGAAAGGCTTAGGGCACTGGGCCAGGTAACTCACAGGGCTCTTTGTTACTGTGTATTCTTGATTACTCTGGTCTCAATTTTCCCACTGGGAAGTCTTGGAGATAAACAGGTGTTGGGGTCCCTCTGTTTGGTGCCAGCCCGAGTGGGACGCAGGGTCTCTGCCGTGGGGAGGTGATAGGCACGGAGTCAGCACACAGACCCCGGGAGCTGGGTGAGAGGCATGTGGAGGGCGAGCCACAGCAAAACTCGTTTATTCAAGGAAGTGCAGGGGTTTCTGAGTTTGGTTAGTCAACCCCTAGGGGGTGGATCCTGACTGCGGCCAATAGTAATCTGTCTCTGGATGGATCATCTCAGTGCAGGTTCTCTCCAGATGCAAGGCAGAAGCTGGTGTCATGCCTGGCTTGAGTGGAGCACCATGCCCACAGGAGCCACTCCCTTAATCCACATAGCAGGTGACCTGGATAAGGCCCACATTGCATATGTCCTATAAACAGATACGGTGGTGGGTTGGGCACAACAGGCCTGGAGCAGTGGAGGGGGCCTGGTGGAGTGAGTTTGAGTTTGAATGAGTTCAGAAAAGAGAAGTAGAGATTTCGGAGGTAAGAAACCATGGAAATGAATGGGACTGCATTTCTTCTCCTTAGCATTTGATGTGTTCTGACCATGTCTAGCTCTTCGGATGGCATTCTTTTCTGAACTCATCCTTTACCAGTAGTCAAGAATATGGGAACTTGTGCATCTCCTTTTGAATCTCCATAGAATGTTCTTTTAAAACCAAAAGGGTGTTGCAGAATTAAAACGCTGGGATACAAAACTGAACTTTGTCAGTCTGCCTAAGGGTTTTGCTCCGAAAATGTAATTGTCTACATGAACTAAATTAATTATTTTCTTGGTAACACTCAGGATTGCTGAGGGCTGGGACCCTTGGATGCTTAGCATCCTTGTGACGACAGTGGAGATTTGCTCTGCCAGAGTGAGGTGCGTGGGTCAAAGAAGATCCCCAGGAGCTTAGGGGTCAGTCCCAGACAGCTGCTCACCACATCCATCTCCAAGCAACCAGGACAGGGACGCCCCCCTTGGTATCTGAATGACCCATTCTTACAATCACTGTGTACTTTAATGCGTAGTTCTTGAAATACACTGTGACTCTGCTCCTTGAATAATCTTGGAGAACATCTCTGAGGAGAAAATGATAGTCTTTAAGAACTCTATTGAAACTTCCAGTTTTATTCTTTTTATTGAAAACACTGTGTATTGCTTAAAATAAAAAAATAAAAATTGTGGTATTAGTGATCAAATATCTTGTTAAAAATTCAGCTCATCTTTATCTTATCAATGCTGGTTTGATTTTCCTGCCTCAGATCATGGTAAGTTTTACCTTTACAACCCCAGATACCTGATATCAAACAAAAAGTCTACTGGAAATATTAATCAAAACTGGACTTTCTGTGAACGATACTTAGGCATGGCCTGAGCACTGATGACTGAAGGAATGGAATTTGTCATGAATGGTGTACTCGGGGCTATGAAAAGACATGTATAAATAGATAAAGACATGACCATCTTAGAATAGTATGAACTCCAAATAAAGGTCCCAGGCAGTGTGAGAGCACGCACTGAAATGGTCTATCACTTGGGTCTTTCAGTTTAAGGAATATCCATCACAATTAATCAAGATTGAACAGGACCTTAGGAGATTGATGGAACATTAAAACTGAAATGTCAGAGTGAATGTTTTCCAAATAGATAAAAATCTATGCAGAGATAAATTTTAAGTCAGGGTGTTTCATGATAAAACCACCAGTGAGAACTCCTTATGTTCACAGGTGTCTGAATCTTCTAAAATAGGACATCTGCATGATTTTACATGACCAAGTATTATTTTGAAAGGTGGTACTAAGGGTAACAGGACCTAACTCAGTGCTAGCCTTTAATAAATTAATAGCTTATAGAAGGCATATGATGGAATTCCTAAGGATAAAAAAGAGGCAAAAATCTAATGTCAGGTTGGTAGCAGATGAGCGTAGTCCACACAGTTTCACATGAGTGTCTGAATAATCAAGTTTAAAAAGAAAGACTCAAAAGAGTCAGAGAATACAACATTCGCTGCTACAGAGGGTTCTCTAGCTGTGACAGGGAAGTCACACCCATGATCTCAACACTAAGGTTTCCGAATCAAGGCCTCTTAGTGTCAACACCAGTCGACAGGCAAGTGGACAGGGGAAGTCTCACACTCTCACACCTCTCAATGAACTACAGGCCGTCAGTGCTGGCCAAGAGAGGGAGAATCAGTTTTCTTCCCGCCATCCCATCTCAGGGGGTCAGCTCTAAGCACATGTACATACATCAACCCTAAAGGGATTCAGTAGATCATCTATGTGCACGTGTCACAATAAGAATTAAAGAAGAGATTATGAATGTGATTTGAGGGAAAGGAGAGGGTGGGAGAAGTTGGAGGAAGGATGAAGAGGGCAAATAGAAAGCAAATATATTTCTAATGTATGAAATTCTGAAATAATGAAAAATCAAGTAAAAAATTTTTAAAAAATTGCAAGTAGCTGAAGTAGTGACATCATGAACAATATCCCTACTCAAAGAGTGTAAAATCCCTACACTCCAAACCCAAACTCATCCTCGAACAATATCCCTACTCAAAGAGTGCAAATCCCTACACTCCGAACACAAACCCATCCTCCCCTTTCTCTCTAGACGACTATTGTGGATTAGAATACAGTTTTCTGTCTTCACGTGTAGATTAAAAACAAGATAAAGGAAATAAACCATTTGGGAACAATCACACCGAGTCCTAATGCCTATGTTGATTCAAAGGATTATTGCAACACTATAAATCTGTGTCACAGAGTAGGCGCTGGCAGAACATCATCAGATGTGAGTGGATCAGAAGCCACCTTGACCAGCTCCCAGGAAGGCTGTCCTGTGCTTTCCCTGAACTCTGCACCTGGACGCCTCACTGGTGACCACTGTGTGTTCCTGTCGCAATTATGTCAAGATGCAGCATCCACGGCCCTGTCACGGTTGATACTGGATTTGATTCTGTAGCTAACGTCTTTGCCAATTAAAGTTGCTTTCCCTCTGCTGATTGCCACACTGTACACTTCAGAAGAAAGTCACCATACCCAACTGAAAAGAAGTATGGAGTTAGCTCTAACTCTCCAAGAGCAGAAAACGTGTGTGTGTCTGTCTGTCTGTCTGCCTGCCTGCCTGCCTGAATTCTTCTGAGAAGAAATCTATCCCCCACGTTTATTTCTGCTTTGTCTTTCATTACTAGGTTATGAGTCTATGGAATCATAGCCACGGTATTTAGGAGAATAATGTGTCATCCCCTTACTACTGTCATTAACCATCACTTTAAAGCTATTTCTTTTTATTCTTTATGTGTGTGGGCTTGCACATGTGAGTTCAGGAGCCAGAGGAGGGTGTCCATTGGATGCCCTGGAGCTGAACTCACAGGCAGTAGTGATCTGCCTGATGTGGATACTGGGAATCGAATTCAGGTCTTCAGCCAGAGCAGCATGTGATCTTGACAGCTGAGACAGCTACCCACCAAAGTGACAGCTTTGGTGATGTGGGAACTGAAGCTCGAAAGACATGTGCTTTCTGCTGTATCTCCATAATTTTATTTCCCTTTCTGATGGTTTTCTGTCTTCCCCAGCTTTCTGTCATTTTGTATATCTTATCCTTGGTCCCATTCTTAGTGACTTATACATGGAGCACTGGAAAATAGCATCAGAAATCATGGTCTCACAACTAGATGTGCTCAGGATAGTGGGTGTCCTTGCATTCAGACACTGTCAGCTCATGGAGCCAGAGCTCATGGAGCTCATGGAACCAGTGACGCATTATCCCACTTACACATACAGATCAATAAGAATTTCTTCATGTAGTCACTTGAGTTCCAAGCAAGGGCATGAATGAACGTGTCAAACCACAGGGATTATCCCAGCTGCTGCCCTTGCTCCTCTGTTAAACCTCCTGTGAGCAGGTAAAGCCCCAGTGGGCTCAAATGTATCATTTGGTAAATACTGCAGAGTAAAACTAGAATTGCTAACCTGAAGCCCCTAGGAAGTGCCTCCATCAAGGATGGCGTCAGGGCTGTTACTTTTAACTCCTGCCTACTCCCTGCACTGAAGCCAGAGCTTCCAAGTGCAGGCTCTCTTCCCTTCACAGGCTTCAAGCCGGTGTAACAGTGTCTCAGGCCATCCCTACACTCCTTTTTTAACCCAGGGTGCCCCCCCTCACTTGCTGTTTCCATGAGCAGAAAACGTAGGTCAGGAGATGATACTATTGCTTCGGTTTTCCTGGAAGAAATGTAGAGAACTGATCTTTAAAAAATCTTCCTGAATATTTGAGATATTGGTCAATAAAACCATTTCAGCCAAGTAACTTGTTTTAGAGTGCTAATCATTGTTAATTCATGTTCTTTAACAGCCACAGGCCTCTGTGGATTATCTGTTTGACTCGGTGTGAGTTTTGGTGATTTGTGCCGTACCTGTCATAAATCATTATTCTTATTCATCCAAATTATCAAATGTGTATAATCAAAAATCGCCATCATTGTATAGTGTCCTAATGTGGTCTGATCTCAGGGGTGACAGCGCCTGATAATAATTCCCCCTTCTCTTTCTGTATTTCTGGTTAGCCCGCCTAGAGTTTTATCGGTTTTATTGATCTTTTCAAATATTCAGCTTCTGGTTTTGTTGGTTTTCCTATTTATTGCTCTGCTCTTTGCAATTTCATGGATTTATGCAGCACTTTTTTTCTGCTGCTTGCTTTACCTTTAAATTGCTTTCTTTCCATAATTTCCCAAGGTGGACGCTTCAGGTATGGCTTGAAGATATTTTTGCTTTACAAATACATGCCTTTAATGCTATAAATTTTCCTATACACCACATAAATTTTGAAAAGAAATGTATTTTAACTTTTACTTTGTTCAAACAAATACTCATGTCTTTTGAAATTTAAAATTTCTGATCACTACTCATTTTATTTAAAGGGATATTATTTTATTCTTATGTATTTGGGGACTTCCAGTTAACTGTTGTTGATTTTTAGTTTAATCGCATTCTGTTTGAAAAATAATTTTGGATGATTTCTATGAAGTTTTCCTTGAGTTTCTGGGGACTGAGAACAGGGTCTCCAGCATCCTCTTAATATATGCTCCATGCCTGAGTTTCACCCCTAGCCCCTAACGTCTGTGATTTCTAAGAGTGTTTCATAGTCAGAAATGCAGGCTGTGTTGGGGAATGTCTCAAGGAGCTGAGATGAAGTTGTATTCAGCTATCAGACTGTGGATGGGAATTTGTTCTGTAAATGTTCAAAATGTAGCTAATTGATGGTGCTCTTCAGGTCTGCTCTATCTATTCTGAGACGTTCCTGTGTAGCAATTACTAAATACACATGTTGAGATATTCAATCAAGTGGTGGATTATCACTTTCTCTTGTCATTCTATCCGTTTTTATTTTTATTAATATTCTGTGTGCATGAGTAATGGGCTTGTTTACAAGTGCACCTGCATCCATGCAGTGCCTGTGAAAGCCAGGAGAAGATGATAGAGTCCATGAAACTGGAGTTATGGACAGTTGTTAGCTACCATGTGGGTGCTTGGAATCAAACTCAGTTCTTCGGTAAAAGCAGTCAGTGCTCTTAACTGCTGAGACATCACTCCATCCCTAATTCTATCTATTTTAAATATACATTTTGATGTTTCCATTAGGTGAGTGTACATTTAGATTGTGCTATATTCTTGGAGTGCACATTACAAAGTACCAGTATTATGATTTATTATTATAGAATGTTTTCTCATTCATCTCGTTCTGATCTCTGCTTTGCCTGAATAAATATAGCCACTGGATCTTAGTTTGATTATTACAAACATGACACAGACTTCTGACATGCTTTTGTCCCGTGTTTTGAAATGTTTATTGACAAAAACATATTGCCATGATTTTCACAAACACTGACAAGTTTACCTTTTAGTGAGTATATTTGGAATTTTCACATGTAAATGATCAATAGAGTTGAATAAGTATTTATCATGCAACTGCTTGTGTTTGCCGCCCTTGGCCAGTTTCTTTCTTTCTAACATTTTATGCAATCTCTAACATTTGTTGAAATATGTGTTTGTTTTCTCTATTAACATACCAATTATATTTCTTTTTAAAAATCCAATTGCTTGTTTTAGCATTTATAGTGTATGTTATTAACTCATTTAGCTCCACTTAGAAAGAGTGCCATATGGCCTAACCAAGCCTTAGGGTTTCCTCAGCTATAGAATTGCTTTAGAATGGTAGGGAGTTTCAGCTTTTCCATATATAAAGACATCTAGAGATAGATGGCTACGACAAAACACTTCATACTGCTGAAATGTGTGCTTAAAGGTATTCAAGAAGACAGATTCTTGTTACATAGATTTTATCACAATAAAAATAAAGAACAGGAGAACAGAGCACCTCAGTTTCTCTTGTGGGAAGTAGGACTTCACTGTTACTTATCAGTGAAAGCTCACATCTTGGTCATCACTGGATCCTTCCCAGTTTGTTTGCCAGTCAGAGAATTTGCCAAACCTTCTAGTGCTTCCTGCAGACACTCTGACCTTCTTACTGAACATCTAATAATCTGGGTTTACACTCTTTCTTCTCCCAAAACAATATTTTAGAGTTCTTTCCAAGAAGTTGGTTTTCTGTAATTTTTTCTTTATTAAAAAAAATAATAATATCTCAGGGTCTTGCCTCCATGTATGTAAGTGCTCCCATGCCTGCAATGCCTGTGGAGGTCAGAAGAGGTGTCTGATTGCCTGAAACTGAGGTTAAGGATGGTTGTTAGCCACCCAGTGGTCTGAGCCCAGGTCTGCTGCAAGACCACAGAGTCCTCTTATCTGCTGAGCCATCTCTCCAGCCCCATTTTCTTTCTTTTTAATGTGCACTTCCCTGGGTGTAGAACTCTAGCTTGCTGTTTTTCAACATTTAAATGTTTACTGGACACTTGACTTGTTTGCAGATTTCTGCTGAAAGTTCTGTATTATTCTTATTCTCCTTTCTCTATGGGTGAGCAGCAAACGTTCATCTGGTTTCTTTGGAGGTTTTCATCTCTCTCATCTGAGAAAGGGGTTAAACAGTTTACAGATGAATATGATGAGTCCCAGAGGGGCATCATTTCCTGCCCATGTGTTCTGAGCGCCTGGAACCCGGTGCTCAGACGTGTTATCGGTCTGTCGTACACCCAGGCTTCCCCACCCCCTAGACTTCTGTCCCACCTGTCCCCTCTGCTCTGTCTCTGATGACAGGTGTTTGACTTTTCAAGCCACTGTTCCTGAATGATCTTCCCTGTGCCTTGCTTCTCTACTGTCCTATTAAACACAGGGTGGGAAGACTGTATGGTCAACTCCAGACTTCTGACTTGTGCCTTGTTGCTGTGTAGCCTGCAGAGCCAGCAGAGGCTTTCTCCCTTTGAACCACGGGGACGAAGGGTCTTCTTGGGGGGTATCCAGCTTCCGTCAACCCTTCAGTTCTTCATGTGTCTTCTGAATCTTTTCATCACAGACTTAACACACTAATCCTGGCCAGTCTATGGACAGCCTGACTATGCCCACGTCCTGGGAGACCAGTGGCAGCCTTGCCATCTGAGTTTCTGATGCTTCTGGATCTCTGCATTCTGTGGGCTCTGGCTCTTGCTTTCACCCTGGCTATCACTGTGGCTCTCTCTCCTTCGGTCCCTCCTTCCCTCCTTCCCTCCCTCCCTTCTTTTTACCTTTTCTTTTCTTTTTATTTAATTTTTCTAGCTGTGTGATATTTTGTTTGGAATCTGGACATGTTCTGTCAGGTAGCAGAGACCGAGGGAATTCTCCCTTCCGTGTCTTGGTTTCACAGTACTCTGGCTGGAAGCTGGAATTTGTTGGATGTCTGATGTCTAGACATGAAGTCTCTCTGGGTCCTTGTTTTGTTCTCTGTGGACCTATTCACCTCACGGGTCCTCCTGGGAGTCGTTGTCTTGACTCTGGCTGATGCTACACCTACCACGCTGCAGAGGATAGACAGTCCTGTGCTCTGGGATGAAATTCCAGCTTCTCACTGGTCTTCGACTTCAGGACTTCTCTTGCAGCATGGAGCTACTCCTTCAGGCTTCCTCAGTGGAAGCTGGAGGGAGTGGCAGTGGGGTTCAAGCCTCCCTCCACTTGGAAAGGCTGGGATCTGAAGCCTCCTCCCCACAGACAGGAAGTTCCGTTACAGGGATCATGAATGCAGTTCTCAGAATGACTCTACCTCCCGGCGCTCAGGGCTGTTGGATATTTTTCTTTGCTTTGTACTGCCGGCAGCCTCCTAGAAAGAAACCCCACAAAAGTGTGGGCTACGCCTCAAACACACTATCCTGTACGTCCAGCCCCACCCCTATCACGTTTGCTGAGGGGGTGTGGCTCAGGGTGGCCACTGGCCAGCAACTCTCAGGTCCAGAGATGTTCTTATTCTCTTACTCTAATTCTCTACACTTCGGACAGCTGTGGCCTTCTGTGTGCATGACACCCTGTTGTATGAGGAAGCTTCCCCGTGAGAGCTGAGGGGTGCACACGACACCCTGCTGTATGAGGACGCTTTCCCGGTGAGAGCTGAGGGTGCAGTAGTGTTCTCTCCGCCCCCGTTCTGCTACGTTCCTCGAGTCTTGGGTGTAGGGTGTCCACTGTCGATGTGCCACTTAGGGCTGGACATCTCTCAGACATATATTCTCTGTGTGTGATCACTTGTGGATCTCTGTAGCAGCCTCGGTTTGCTGCAAAATGAAGGTTCTTTGATGATTGCTCAATGGTATCCTTGTCTGTAAATATGATTCCAGCCTAGCCAGTGGCTCAGATCTTCAACCATGGAAGCGAGGTCATTTCTCCTTTTCTCTCTATCTCAGGCTAATATAAATACATTGTCTTTCAAAGTTACATCATGTTTTCTTGCTTGAAACTCATTGAGTATGTCCAACTTCATATCCAGCACAGATTCTCCTGTTCTGGAAGATCCTAACTCACCTAAGAGAGAGCCATCTCCTGCAAGTGGCTCAAGGGTAGTGGAAATCGTGGATCCGTGGAGCTTCCTACATTCTATTTGTAAAGTCTCTACATTTTTATGAATGATCATTCTGCCCAAATGAAACAGGCAGTCAAAGTGCAAATTCCAAAGCTGAATTGAGTATGTGGAGTTTGCCCTCTTGATGGTTGAACAATGCCATGGTCTCATGTATTTTGACTAGAAATAGTCACAGAACTAAGGCTAATAATTAGTGATTTAGAAAATGAAAATGTAGATTCACTCAGAGCACAAAAGAAGAAAGGTGAAGGAATACCTTAAACAAATAAATTCCTTTCTACAGAAAGATACCACAAAGCCCTACCTAGAATCTGCCATCCCATATTAAAATGAGACCAACTGTTCCATGACTTATTATGACATGTTCAAAAGTGAAAAAGAGACCCATTCTTCATGGAAGTAATCATGGATATCAAAAGTTTTAGTTTAGAATTCCATAATATTTGAGTGGTACCTACAGGTCACAGGGAAACACAAAAGCTGTGACACGTCCTTGCCCTGGGTCCTCTCTTAGAGATGTTCCACCTCATTTAAATTTCTATGAAGTCCTGGCAGGTAAATTTCTGTGCAGCATAACAAATGTCGCTTCTCTCTAGCCTTCATCTGTTCCAATTATCTTCAAGTTTCATTTTAATAAGTCTTCAGCCACTTAGGAAATGAAAGTCAGAGCAGGGGCTCCGACCAACTGCATCAAAAGCCCACGTGTCCTGGAGCTTGCTCATAGCTCTCAGAGTTTCTGGCTCTTCTGTGACCACTGACTCTTGTTTGAAGCTGCTCTGTTCACATGACTCTCAAAGGTGGAAGGGCTTTAGACTCCCACATCACAAACATCTGAAAACTTTAGTCAGTAACTTCGTAGAATTTGGGTCAAATTGATCTCACAGATAGATGATATGACCTGATGTTGATATCAGACAAATGAGGCTTAAGAAAGATTTACTAATTTATGTGGGAAATTAATAGGTGATAGTGGGATGTGTATCGATTAGTAGACTGCTTATCTAGCATGTACGAGGCCCTGAGTTCCATCCCAAGCACTGCACAAAGCTGACATGATAATACGAGCCTGTACTTCCAGCTCAAGAGGTAGAGACAGGAAGACCAGTTGTTCAACATATCCTCAGCTACTTAGGGAATTTGAGGCCAGACTGAGCTAAAGACCCTGTCTCAAAAGAAAAATTGGCTAAGTTAGGACTGTCTTCCTCTTTGCCTGTACTGTATTCAGAACAAACACTTTAACTACTGACATAATCTACTCACAACAATTTGAAGGTATGGAAAAATTCAAAATTGGCTCATAGTGGGACTGGAGAGATGGCCCAGTGCTTAGGAGCACTTAATGCTGTTACAGAAGACCTGGGTCTGTACATGGCATGTACATGGCAGTCACAACTCTCTGTGACAATCCCCCCTGACCCCAGAGGGCACAGCTCAGCTTTCCACAGAGGATGTCCCTAGAAGCACCAGCAGCTAAGATTGCCCATGTCTTTGAGATGAGATGAGTTGGCCAGACCTGGGAGGGAATATAGCCACGTGTTACAGAGCCCTGTTAACTCTATTCATATGACTTTTAGGAAGTTTGCAAATAAAGGAAATGCTGAACATAGTACAGAGCCATCTTTAGTGCAACTCAGGAAAGCAGAGCCACAGGCCTGGCTGCTCTAGTCCCTGTGTCTGTCTGTAGCCAAATGCTTTCACAGACACAAGTCAATAATCCTCTGCAGTGACTACATCTAAGGTAGCTCTGAGAAAAAGACACATTGTTACTCCCCTCCTGCAGATATTGAAACTAAGTTGCAGTTTACCCAAAGTCTGCCCTGGCGGAGGGGCAGAGCTGAATAAGCACTAGGCACTAATGGGCTTACACTTCCCATTTCTGTACAGCCCTTCCTGTTTGCCTCCTGAGAAATTTGCATTCTGAGACTCATCTCACTGCTTTGGTTAAATACCTCATGTGACAACCTAGGTGTGCAATCTACAATGCTCTGCTAATAAGAAGACAATTTGTAAGAAAGAAACAGAGTTTGATGTTTCAGTTTTGTTGTCCCTTTTGTCAACTACTGGGCATCCAGGGATATGGTTACCATGAGTTTGAAGTTCAAGGTTGACTGAACTGATTTATTTTTGGCTATATGGCTTTCTCTGTAAAGTATCCTTTGGTAAAAGGATAATAGTAAATGGTAAAAGTAAATAAAGTTACATTTAGTTTGAGGTTGGGTTTACTTCTTAGATGTTCCTAAAATGTTCGCATTTTCTTACATGATTTCTCTGGTTAAAGCAGAGTAAATTCAATAATTATAACCTTGGAGAATGTTGACTTTCATTAAGGTAAATCTCTCTAATTCCATCTTTCCCTCCTTCCTTCCATCTGTCTCCTAAGAATTGAAAAGAGAATCAACATGAAGGGTGGTGAAGAACTAAATATCACCCCTCACCAGAAACTCAGAGTGTCCTTACTTGGATTTTAGACAGCTTTAATCAACTTTTGTTTCTGACAGACAGGGGGAGTGTCACAGAGTCAAAGATCTCACAAACACTATTTTAATAAAGCTGGTCTGTGATTTGCAGGCTCCAATGAATTAACTTATGGATCCTTTATTTGGGACCAAAAAGTAAAACTTGCCTTCTTTAAAAGATACATTCATCAGGTGTAAAGTTAGTAGCAAATTCATTACTCACTCAACTCTGGTATTGCACAAAGTGTTGAATAGAATACAAATAAACAACACAAATAAACAGAAACCTCGGGGCTTAAAGCCAAGAAATTCAGACCCTTTCAGGCCATCACCAAGAGCAACCATTGTCCCTTGCTCATGGGAATCATACTTCCACACATAGGGAGTTTTATTTTCTTAATTTCAGCTATTGGCCAATGTCCCAAGAGGAAGGCCCACTGGACAAGTCCAGGGGAGGAACAATCACTGCCCTGTGCTAGTGAAACTATGCTGCTGGTTTTCCAGGTCTTGTGGCCAGTGGTACCAACACCATGCTCTCTATTAATATCACTTTCTGAATCACACTGAGGTGAACCAAGGGAAAGCTGAGCCCTGACTGCAACAGGAGCAGTAAATTAACCAGCACCCAAAATGGTTCACAAGGGCCACGCTGAAAGCTGCCTTGCAAACCTGGGCATGGAAACAGTACGTCAGAACGACAATGATATCCTTGCTTCAGAGTGTGCTCTAAGAGGTAGGAGGTGTATCGGCCACCAAGGGAGGGGACTTGTACAGGAAGGAAGGCAGGTAGCAACTGCTGACACAGCGGTCAACAGTCCGGACCTACTGTACCCAGACTGGCACGCTATATTCTGGCCCGGGAGGGAGGTGGCATTGACTCACACTGGGTCCACTGCTCCTGAAGGCAGGGACTCCTAGGCTCATGGCTGTTTCTTCACATTGTGAGCAGATCAGTGCTAATCCAGTGGTGAGATCTGGCTGAATCACCTCCCGTCAGGAGGCATTGCTGGCTGGTAGCACTGAGTCTCCCCCTATCTCTTCACCCACACAAGCACCACGGGCCCGAATGCTCTGGTTTCTGATCCAGCATCTAAGAGGCTTGGAAGCTGTCACTCAAATTACCACAATAAACAGACATGGAAAAAAAAAAAGTCAGTGGTCTTTTCTGGATACATCAGAGGGGTGAGTTTCCAAGGGGAAAAGACCACAGGATTCTGCACAGTGCATGTCCCTGGATAGGACATGGATATGAACTGTACCCACCCCCCGACAGGTCAGGAACCATTGCAGAAGAGGCAGAAGAAAGTTTGTAAGAGCCAGGATCGATGCAAGAGCATAAGGAAGCAGGCTTTCAGTCTCTGGGAACGTGCTCATATGAACTTGCAGCAATGGTGACAGCGTGCACGAGACCCGTGCCTACTCCACCAGGCAGAGACCCAGCAGAGGCGACCCGTGCCTACTCCACCAGGCAGAGACCCAGCAGAGGCGACCCGTGCCTACTCCACCAGGCAGAGACCCAGCAGAGGCGACCCGTGCCTACTCCACCAGGCAGAGACCCAGCAGAGGCCTGGGGAATGGGCAGCTGGCCCCAACATTAGCCTGAGAATATTGGGAGCTGATTACTGCAGACTGAAGCAGAGAGGCAGTTCTTTAAGGGAGTGACCCCTGATATGTTGACCAGACTCCAGTGAATGAACTTGCACTGGGTACAAATGCTTGACCAGATAGACCTTAATATACATGACAGAATGCATGACACTATGGGAGGGCACAGATTTGATAAGAGCTGTTATACGAAATGTAAAATTTCAATAAAATTAGTTTAAAAAATAAAATCATGAAGGATCAACACCTGAGAGCAGCCAGGCCTCAGACAGGAGGTTAGACGATAGCACAGGTTTCCTGAAGCTATCAGCTCTGCAGAGAGAGAAAGAGGAATGGGATCAAAAGGAAGATGTGAAATGGAAGGGAACGGGGGGGGGCAGACAGACAGAGCCCCTCTCAGACTCAGACTAGACAAATAATCAAGATGCTTTCTCTCCACTGACTGAGGCACAGTGAGCAAGGCCCCAGGTCTCCTTGAGGCGGGAGTTACTCCATGTGGACTTCATACTCCAAGAGGGTCTGTGTCTTGGAGAGCTGCCTCCATCCCCGGAGCTTCACTGGTCCTGGGAGGTGGGGCTGTCACAGTGGGCGTCTGTACTCCAGACTCTCACAGGAAAGCTATCAGTCTTCTTAGTCAAGGGGATCATCAGGATGATGAAGTCCTGAGGGAAGGTCGCCAGGGGCACTTTTCTGAAGTCAGTACCACAGACTGAATCATTTAAACATGTTCCTTCTACTCCTGGAGCCTGAGGGTTCCAAGATCACGTCTCTCAGAGATCAAGCACAGGAGCCTGATGAAGTTGGGCTTGCTGGTTCTTGGCTTTCCTTAGTCTTGTTGTATCCTTATCTGAAGAAGGGTCATTTTAATAATAGAATAGTCTAGTTCATGAGACCTCCACCCTTGGGATCTAATCACCTCCCAAGGCCATCACACTGGGATTAGGGCTTCGACTCATGAATTTTGGAGAGGTGCAAACATCTGGTTCAGAGCAAGGAGATGTGCAGGGAGGCTGGAGGATGGCCACTGAAGTGACATCTATATGTCTGTCCCTTCCTTCTTCATCATCTCTGCCCTTAGCAGTAAGCAGCTATGTCGGTCTGGCCCAGTGCTTTACAGGAATCTGGCAATATTTACCAAATGGCATTCATTTCTTTATAGAAGTATCAAAGATGAGGGAATGGGCACACAGGCTCCACAGGGTTTCCAGGAAGTGTGGGTTTTGGAGTTGGACTGACTTGGGGAAAACTGGAGGTGGGCACTTGATCTCAAGAGATACAGACAGAGTAGTCAGAAGAAAACATGAACTCCTTGTTTTCTTAAAGATGTCCTTGACTTTCCATTCCCAGTTTTGGAACCAGTTCTCAACAATGGGGGAAGAACCATGTCCTACGGTGGTAGAGGGAATGTAGAGGCAGACAGAAGATGCCCAGAAGACCCTCCCATGTTAGTGCTTTAGAGGATCACCAGTCTTCCACCCCACACTCTGGGAAAACAGTCTTCTGGGTTCCTCTCATCTGGCTCATGTTCCTTCAGAATCTTCAGCACAGAAAATCTGCTCATGTCTCCACATCTTAATTTAGTTTCTCCTCCTCTTATTGATTGAGTTAAATAATATAATTAAAACAACACACTTTCCTGTGTTGCTGTCAGGATAGCATTCCTCTTTTTTTTTGAGTTGTACATAATTATATTAAATTGAATCATTTCAGAATAACTCAATTGATCCTCAAGAGACTATTGAATTAAGTAATTGATGTCAGAAAAGTTTGGGTTTTTTATGCTTTATTCATGCTGAATGGCACCAAATTATTTTGTATTTGAATGGAGATGTTCATGGTATGCAATAAACACAGTTTACAGGGAATTCAAATTTTATTTACACATTTTGCTTATAATTCCACATATTTATGTATCTTTTATTAATAGACTGTTATGACTTTTGCAGATCATTTGTAATGTCCTCTAAGTAGACACATCTTTGAATATTACTTATAATTTAAGGCAAAACATCCATTATAATCAATCATTCATAAAAAATTAATGCTGGAAAAAACCTAAAAGGCAATCCAAAAATAAAATTTTCATCATTAGGAACAACAGAAGAAAATCACCCACGGATGCCAAGAGTGGGAGGTTTTGAGCGCATCTGATAACTTTGTACAATATTGATATTGGGAAAGTCCTTCTAGATATTTGACAAGTCTTACTGGAAGACGTGACATTAAAATGCTATTCTGATTATGGAAAATACCTGATATAGTACGAGCAAGATCTACATTTGTAGACAGTGTTAACGGTACTGAGGTATCTCTATCAAGGTTTGTAGGCAACATTAATGATACTCAGATGTCTCTTAAACCCAGGTTTAAGCAAAGGGTTTGAATGAAGAAATAATCCCCTCATAAAGCCGAGCTCTTGTTTGCTATTCCAAACCTGCATATTTGAGTTGTTCTTTAGTAACTTCTCTTAAAGGCAAGCACAGAGGGGAAGGACGGAAATACATAAATAAATAACTGAAGGAACAAATGCAATTAAAAACCAGGCCCTGAGTCAGCAGTGGTCCAGGCTGTGTCTCTCAGAACCACGTCTCCAGCAACGTGGATGTCAATATGTCTGGGCGAGCCTAATGTACTAGCTTCCTGGAAGGGGATGGATGCAACCTCGGACAGTGGCCACGACTGCTTGGGCAGAACATGAAGAAAGGAAGAGAAAGGGGGGTGGAGGTGAAGGAGGCAGGGGAGGAGGAGGGGGAGTGGGGAGGAGGAGGAGGAGGGGGAGGAGTGGGGAGGCGGGAGGAGGAAGGGGAGTGGGGAGGAGTGGGGATGAGGGGTAGGAAGAGTGGGGAGGAGTGGGGAGGACAGGGAGGAGGAGGAGGGGGAGGAGGAGGGGAGAGGAGGGGGAGGAGGAGGAGTGGAGAGGAAGAGGAGAGGAGTGGGGAGGAGGAGGAGGGGGGAGGAGGGGGAAGGGGGAGTGGGGAGGAGGGGAGGAGGAGGAGGGGAGGAGTGGGGAGGAAGGGGAGGAGGAGAGGAGGAGAGGGAGGAGGGGGAGGAGGAGAGGAGGAGGGGGAGGAGGGGGAGGAGGTGGAGAGTAGGAGTGGGGAGGAGGAGGGGGAGGAGGGGGAGTGGGGAGGAGGAGGAGGGGGGAGGAGGAGGAGGGGGAAGGGGGAGGAGGGGGAGGGGAAGGAATGAATGATTCATTTAAAAGCTTGTTTCCATCTCTTGCTTCTATGATTATCACAGAAAACCCTCCTTGTGTATTCTTTGTATGTCTTCTACTTACATATTCCACACTAAGGAAAGGAAATGTTCTTTTTGGACCACAATTGTCATCTGAAGAGTTAGAGGTTGCTACATGATTTCATAGACACCTACTTATTATTGTGCATTAAGAGTTACATTGTATTCTGTGCAAAAACTACAAACTTCTTAAGTTGACCTATAAGACAAAGGTAAACAATTCATTTCCACAGGAGACAGAATCAAATAAAACTACTTAGGAAGGGGTAATTGTGTTTTGTGCAGACTGTTCCACAAGGAACAGTTTTGATTGCGTTTTGATCGCATGCTCTTGCAAACCCAGGTTGTAGTTGACTTTTTTCTGGGCTATCTTGACAAGTATATTCATATAACAAATGTCTTATAGATAAAGAGTATGACCTGACTCTGGAATGAAGAGATTTGAATTAAGCCTTAAAAGATACAGAAAATATCTGTCTTGGTTGCCAAAGGCTAGTCAGCATACCTTAAATTTGCATACCCTAAAATATATGAGCTCTCTAAACTTGGGGTTTGTCTCTTGTGACAGTGTTTCCCAAAAGGATACTTGTTATTCGGAACTGTTTCTGGCCTCCAACAGGAACTGGGGCCCAGGGAAACCAGGTCAAGAAAATGCTGATACTAGACTCTTACAGAAATCCAAGATTCCTCTTAACAGTTACATTTTCCTCTTGACCCAGAAGCTTTTCAGATAGCATTCTGAAAACACACCAAACTGTCAAGTAGCAAATCCTCAGTGTTCATGACGATAATTTTGGCTATAAGCACAGAATGCTGACAGGTACGGTTTTCTAGAAGTGTGAAGAATGAGGAAGGACAGGGACATGGACTAGTTCGGCACCCGAAAGCTTATGGTAGTAACTAAAAGACAATGAGCAGAATCCAGGCAACAGAGCAAAGGATGGCTCCTCACCCAACTGCCGTCAGTGAGTGGAAGTGGCGTGTGGTTGGAAGCTGAGTCTTTGAAGCTGATTGAAAGCTGTGTCTAGCTGTGCATACTCTCCTCAAGGAGGGACAGTTTCTCATCACCTGAACACCAACCTCAGGTTTGCCCCACTGTAGAAATTAATATGAATGTTCTCCCTGGATGGGAGATTTCCATTCCATTCAGACAAGGCACTGCAGAGGCACCATCTTTTACTAAAGGTGGAGAGACTGGGATTTGTAGCCATTGGAACAACCAGACACGTGGGAGAACATTAAGTAGTCGACTTGGGGTATGCTAGGTTTGTGTGTGTGTGTGTGTGTGTGTGTGTGAGAGAGAGAGAGAGAGAGAGAGAGAGAGAGAGAGAGAGAGAGAGGGAAGGAGACAGAGACAGAGACACAGAGAGAAATGGCTCAACTCCAATTTATCATGATTACTTCAGAGTCAATCAGAATGGTAGTTCAAGGCATTGGAATGTCTACAGTGCTTCCTGGGTGTTATAACGGGGCCTTGACACCTTTGGGAAGATGTCTCTGGAAGAGGCTGAGCCAAGTACTAAGGCCCTTACCAACTTGGGCAAGGTTTGCCATGCACATACAGATCTGCCCCCCAAAATGAGAACTAGAACAAATTTTGGGTGAACTGTGCAGCACCTTGGCATCCCTAGAAGGCATGCCTGGTCCCTTTGTCAGAAGGGATAGAACTTAGGAGGCTGTCTTGGCATGGACATGGACTACTTGAAAATGATGTCCTGGGTGACAAGTAGTCCAGGTTAGCTAAAAAGGCCAAAAGTGATGGTCCCTATCAGGCAACAGGACTTAATTAAGGTTCCTAATGAAGGTCCTAAAACTGCAACAACATAAAACAACAAAGATAACACTATCTTGAGTGGCCCCATACCCAGATTGTGGGAACCGGAATTCAAGCCAGGGAACGCAAAAAAGAACTTTAGTGTGTCTGAAGATGAAGATCTCACCCTGACCCTGACCCTCCCTTCTTTGACATTCAAAGCTCAGCTGCCTTAAGGGAAAAGAATTGCAGGGACCTCCACATCATGCTTAGAGGGACTGTCACTCATATGAACCAAAGACACAGGATCCCAAGCCAGAGTGTCTAGAACTCTAAGTGGAGAAGTGACTTGTGGATTCATCTCCTCAGGTTTGATCAGGGTTATCACAGGAAATTGCCCTTGATCTTGGGTAGGAAGGGGTAAGCTAAGGTTAGTTTTTCTATCTGCTGTGAGTAGACGGAGGAATCATGTTATCCACATTTGTTCCTTCATCATAGGAATTCTAGGGTTCTTCCAAAGAAATAGTTTCTGTACAGTGTAGGGAAGTTCTGGTACCTCTGGGACTTTATACCTTTCAAGCTATAAATGTCTCTGAGTGATATTTTTCCAAATGGAGCATCTGGCAAAGTGAGGCAGCCTGCACTTGGAGATGGGCTCTGGGCTCTGCAGACCAGGTGCATCTTCCTTGAAAAACAGCTATTATCTTGGTAATGGTACTAATGGGCTTTTGTTCAAACTAGACACCTGACCTAGAGGGGCCTCCTAGCTGGCAGGCCCATTTTGTACTGGTCAACTGAGACTCGAGGACGAATGATCTGGAGAGAGTTCAATGCCCCTCACATGTCAGAAGAGGTAGGCATATCTCGCTTTGTAATAGCCTTTCTCCCTGGTCAAGCTTCATCCAGGTTGGTGGGAGAAAGTTTATGAAGAGGTTTCAGTCAGTGCCAGAAAGACCTCTAGCCTTTCAGCAGGAATCGTTCCATCCAGATCCACACTAGCATGCGGCAGAAGCTGGTGCAGTTTCTAACAGCTTGAGGTCCCTTTCCGAGGACTCGACCATCCCTCTCAAACATCCTGCTTGGAAAATCTTGAAGCTGCCAGGAGCATTTACTGTTTATTCTAGCCAAAACCTGAAAAGAGACAACAGGACCTGTAAAAACAACTCTGCTCCTTTGAGACTGAGATCTTCTGCCTTCCAGACCCTTCTGTAAGGACTCCAGAGCCATCTGTCTGAAATGAAAGCATTCAAGGAGGTGACTCTTGCTCCCAGGACCCAAGGGAGGGTAGAAACTAATTTCAGATGGTTTATATTAAGTCCTTCTTGGATTTTGTAAACATCCGGTTCCATAACTGGATGTGAACTCTGACATCCTCCTTGCCCACTAACCTCCTCCTGCTTTCAAAAGGCTGTCACCTTTGCATAAAATGAAGTTGAGATGGAGGACCAGATCAAATCTGTCCTCACCACTTGTCCTTATTTGTGGGTGGGTCTCCATCTCTAGCATGGCTGTTGTGCTCCAGCCATGCCAGAGAATGGAGGATGATCGAACAGGTCCTCAGGTGGCTCAGAGTACGTAGGGAGGAGGAGCTCCCAGGATACTACGTCGGTGGATAGTTCGGTTATTAGAGCCAAGGCAAGGGTTTATATAGAGAGGCCTTTCTGACCTTTACAGAAGGTGGGAAAGTTAAAGGTGGGGTTTTGGGATAAAGGGCAGGGAGGCTGTGGAAGTTTAGGAATGAGGAAATGAAAGCAAAATACCTGGTTCTGGTCTGGGGTGGGGAAAAGGAAGATTCATATCTACCTGGGGCAAGGTTATCACATCAGGCAGAACAGGCCAGACACCTGCGGTCTCTTCAAGGTGTCTGGGGTTGCTTGCCTTGCTCAGTATCCAGACCCCTACACTTCTTTGTTTTGTTAAAAGCCACTAGCGTGCCTGGATAGGACTGCCACCATTTGCATTTTGGAAATGTCCCCGTTTCCTTCATTTCCTTCCAGAAGCAAATCCAAAAGCCTTGGTGGCTGGGTCCTGGTTGACAGAGATTTCTCCTACCTTTGAGCTAGGTGACTGCTGCTTCACCCACGCTGAAGACACTGCTGTCAGTGTTCAGGCTCCACATGATCTGAGCATAAACACAACCATGAGTGGGTATAGTCACCACTCAGCTGTGAACAGCATGCCTGCTGAGGTAGTAGGGTGTGTGTTTACGGACAGGCTATTTCCAGTGGCTATCCATACAGAGGGTCACTTAGAAACATAGAGCAGGCCTAAAATCTCCAAAGAGCTGCCCGACTGAGCAGTGTGTGTCCCTCCCATCAGTGCAGTTTGGTCTCTGGGATTCCAACTTGACTGCTGGGGCTGTGCTGCTCTGAAGCCAGTGATGACCCCTTCTCTTCAGTGCACACTGGATATAGAAGAATGGACTCTGGTTTTGGATGGAGAGACTGCACTCCCTGACAGATGACTGCCTGAAGATGTTCCACTCGTAGTAGGGGAGAACACTTTGCAAAATGTGTTGTCTACAATCGCACCTGGCATCTTTAGTCCTTCCGAGGACTATGGGTCGTGTGCAGCAGATACTCTTCTCAGGACTATGATGCTCTTTGGTTCGAGCATTGCTGTCTCACTAGGCGAATCCATTCCTAGAAATCTTGCTTGTGTAGTTTCCTGGGTGCCAGTGTTTCAGCCATCTAAGCTGAGTGTGTCTGAGAATTTGGGGTCTTTTCTTAGTAACAATGCACGGCAATGGGCAAGAGTCAAAGCACTTGTTCACCCCCATGCCCCGCCCTCCCTCTCAGGCCCTGGGCCATCCTTGGGTCAGTGTCCTCTGAGATAGATTCTGAAAGTGTGACGTCGTCCTTCCACCCTCCTGGCCAGTACACTTCAGGGTGGTCAGTCTGATCACCAAATATAGCTACTCTCAGAAAGAAACCATCTCTCATACATTTCATGGAGATTAACAAGGATGAGAGGTCTGGACCCTTTTATAGATAGTACATGGAAGTGGTTTCTGCTCTGACCATGTCTAGGCCTGATGCATCCACTGATTGATCACCAGACCAACTTGGAAGATACCTCCTTTGGACAGCAACCTAGCTGGAACCGGACCTGTAAGAGTCTGACGCCGCTTTGCTTAGCTGTCCTATTTCTCCTGTTGGATCGAGACTACCCTGAGCCATCCATGGTCAAGAGGATAAAGAGGGTTTGAGAGCACTGCTTGCCCAGCTCCCTACAATTGTAAGCAAAGAGTCCGTGGAGAATCAACAGCTGTCTGTAGATCATATGAACACACTGTTTCTTTTGTGAACAATTTGCTAAAACATGGTTAGAAACCTCAAAAGCATTGAGGTTACAGTGTCAGAATTGTTTGCAAGGTCCTCATTTCAACTCCACCTTAATTCAGCCCATTTTACCTTAAGGCAATATTGACTTGTGAGACTGAAGCTTTTCCACAGCATTTAAAATAACACAGTGTTAGAACGAATGCTCATGTTCAGTGACAACTGACTACATATGTACCTTTTTTCTTGGAGTATTACAAAGATTTACAAATAATTTTCATGGAAAAACAAATAATAAAATGCTGCAACATTCATGACGTGATCAATTCTGCTTATCGTTGTGTGAAAATGAGTTTGTTCCAGAATGACTACAGGTCACCGAGGGGTTTCAGGGTCACTGTCTGTGCTGGCTCTGCTCGGTTTCATTTCAACAGAACAAGAGAAATGAGGAAACCTGCAGTCTGATGATGTGAGCTGCCAGGCACATGGAGCATATGTGTACCTGTGTTCACATACAAACACAGACACACAGAACATGCACAGCACACACACAAACACACCCATCTACATAATATGCAGCCTATATACAGAGACACATGCACACACATAGAAACACACGCAGAAATATATAGACACATACACAGAGGTACACACACATGCATAGCACACTCACACAAGTATGTACATGCACAGCATGTACACACAGAGACACATACACACTATACACATCCCCACACACAGACACTCTTAGACATTTACACACAAACACATAAAGCATGCTCCGCACACACAGAGCCACAAGCACACAAGTACAGTGCACACCCAGACACAGACAAGTGTACACACAGTACACAGCATGCACAGAACTCCCACACATGGATACACAGCACACACAGAAACATTATAGGCACAGACATACAGACACACTGTGGTGGTTTGAGTGAGAATGTCCCCACAGGCTCTAAGTACTTGAACATTTTGTCCCCAGTTGGTGGTGCTGTTTTGGGAGGTCTTAGAAGGTGTGGCCATGCTGCAGGAAGCACATCACTGGGGGCGGGCTTAGAGAGTTCTTAAGCCTTGTCAGATCTCCAGTCACTGTTTCCTGTGCCTGCTTGAAGATGTGAGTGCTGAGCTTCTGTGTCTACTCCAGTCACCTCTGCCTCCCCACCATGATGGACTTCCCCCTTTCAAACTGTAAGCTAAACAGACTCTTCCTTTTATAAGTTCCCTTGGTCAGTGTTTCTATCACAGCATCGCAGAAGTGACTAATATGTAATTGGTACCAGAGAATGGGCCATTGGCTGTGAAGAACCTGACAACATGGGTTTAGGGAGGAATGGGGAAGACTGGAGTTTGGGCTAGAAATGTGGTTGATTGCTGTGAGCAGAGCTTAATGGGACTTTCTAGTAGGAACTTGGAAGAAAGTGGATCCAAGAACATTGTGGTTCTAGAAGGAAATAAGGACAAGCAGCAATTGAGATATTTTGGCAGAGTCCAGTTGGAGTCGCCCACAGCCAAAAAGCTTGCCTGATGCTAAGTTGAAAAGCATTGGACTAACTTCTTTGGTGGAAGACATTTCAAGGAGGCCTCAGGTAGAAATGGTGGCATGGCTATTAATGGTGAATGTTATGCAGATCTACATTAAGGAGGCATGTCACTAGGGATGAGCTTAGAGAGTTCTTAAGCCTTGCTGGATCTCCAGTCACTCTCTGCTTCCTGTGTCTGCTTGAAGATGTGAGCACTTAGCTTCTAATCCTTCTCTAACCACCTCTGCCACCATGCCTCCCCACCATGATGGACTCTTGTCCCTTTGGAACCATAAGCTAAATAAACTCTTCCTTTTACAAGTTCACTTGGTCAGCATTTCTATCACAGCAACAGAAAAGTAACTAATACACACACTGAATACAAAGCACACACATACAGAGACACTCATAAATACACAACATACACACAGATACACACATACATTGCACACCCACAAACACACACATAGCACAAAGGCACACATCAACATACAAACACATACAGACACACATTCATGTAGCATAGAGAGCCCACATAGGCACACACACTAGATATATACACAGCATGCACACACACACACAAGGACATGTGGTGTTATTATTATGCCAACATCGTAGTCACCTGAACAAGTAGACTGAGTCTTAAGTTTTTAAGAGTGGGACTGAACTCACAGGACACCAGCCCCCTAGCTGTCATTAGAACATCTGTCTCCCAGAACTGCGCCACAGATCTCTTTTGTCCTCACTCCCTGTGCAGCTGGAGCTCTCTGTCCTCACCCTGTGCCAATAGAATGCTGATCCTCTCGCTGGGTCCCCATCAAGCCATGCCCTTAATTTATTCAAAATTGTTTCTCCAGGTTCATCAGGAAACCACAAGTTCAAGTTCAGCTCCACCTGTAATCTTCACAGACCATCTGGTCTTCTTCATCCTTAGTTCACATTCATCCACACTCACATACACAGTACACACACACAGCACACATACACAACATACACACACACTCATACAGATACATGCATACATATACATAAGCATTACAAAGACTCATAAACAGTATACACACACAGAATATATTCCTAGCAGACACAGATTCAGACACACAGATATACAATATACATAGACACATACATATGCAGCACACACACAGACTCAAAGGCACACATACACACATATACAAGAGAATATACATACACACACAGCCCACACATACTCAATACATACAGACACATGCATACACATACACGGCACATACAGAGACACACACAGATAGATACAGCTCACTCATACACATCTCCTCCTCCATCAGAAGTCCAGTTTCCAGCTCCCATCTCCATGATGCCAGAGCTAGCCCACCTTCCTCCCTCCGCAGCCATAAACTGCAACACTCACATCTCATTGGCTGGAGACCTGGTCTTTGAATCTCACACCTGCCTTATCTTATTCCGCAGTTCGGCTGGGCTTGACTTTGAAATCCTTGTCCTCATCTTTCAAATATCTCTTTTATAAACAGACTCTAATTTCTTTGAAAGAATGCTTTCCTTCTGTGTTCCCTTAGTCCCTGTGTGTTATTTACATAATTTTACACAGTAGGAGGAGCTTTATATCCATAGGTTGAACTAGCAGAGGCCTAACAATAGATTACTGCTATGGAGCAGAATGAAGAACTCTTCTGCAGAGCAGACTGTAGACTTGCATCATAAGAACACATGGAAGGATTGCAGTCACCTGCAGAGAAATTCCTGGCACTCTTCCTGCTCATGACTTGTGGTATTGCTCCTGGGAACAATGAACTTTTCAACATGTCTTACCATTCGGTTTTCTATGTCTTGTATATAAATTACACTACTACTTTTATTATAAAACAAAGATTAAGATAGTCTAAAATCTTATTTTAATCATGAAATGACCATTTGCTTTCTGATAGTAACACCATTCGGATCTGACACCATAATTTAAAAGTTAACAGTGCCTGTGTTCCTACACAGTGGAAAAAACACTGTCACTACAAAAACTGTAGATATAATAGAAGAAAATAATGGCTCAGCTTGGGAAGAGTGCACAGGAATACAGATACACATAACTAACAATATGAAATTACACTTTTTTGTGTTAGGAATTCAGCAGAGCTTGCTCAAAGTGAGATCTGAAAATTTTTTTTTTTCAGATTACTCAATGGAAATGATCTGTCTTACCAAAATTATGAAGTGGACCACTGAAAGACTTTCAGTGGCATCAATTACAATGAGGTTACTTTCTACTAAGGATAGAGACGTACTTAAGAATCAAACAATGTCATTTTGGGTAGTAACTGAGTCTCAATATCACCCAGAATGTTCACCTAATCAAAGTCAGGAAATCAATGTCGTGTTGTCCGTCTGCTTTTCAGATGGCTGTGGGTGGTTTTACCTCCATGATTCCTGTTATCCCCTGGCTTGAGGATTCTCAGAATAAGTGGTAGGATTCAGAGAATGTGCTGCATTTGGCTCTAAATTTCAAAGTGTGTGCTTCGGACACTCGCTATGGGGGCTGAGTCTCTCTAGCACGCATTTCATTAGGTGCAGCCTCTGCAGCCTCTAAAGATCCATCTTTGGAGCCAATTCTCTTATTCTTTTATTTATGTCAAAAATCTTACGTCGATTTGCTTCATCTCCTTTGTAGAAGGTGAATTACAACCTTGACACAATCTCAAATTGAATTCTTCAACATCCAGATCCAGTGAAGCTATTAACACTTTATACCATCTGCCTGGCACTGGGTGAGGGCTACCCCAGCCCTTCCTCCAGAAGCCACCTGTGGGTACTACATGCAGCTCCACCTTCCAGGCTTAGGGTAGGCTGGGCCATGAAAGGAGTTTCCTCCTCAGCCATCAGAGACAAAGTGACATGAACCCCAAACAAACCACCCACACGTGTGATGATCAGTTCTCAGTCCCTGAAATTCACAACATGAAACTACTGTCATAAAAGAAAGGAGAGAGAGAAATACGAGAAAAGACACGTTTCAAAACAAAGTGCGAGCCAGCTGGATGGAGGTATCCTTAGGTTCGGGGTGACCTGGTGGCTCCCCAGGATGAGCACATGGGGACCCTGTGTGCTGGGGTTCAAGGACACCCAGTCACTTCGCAGCTGCCGCCCTTCCTGTTGTATCCTCACTTGATTCTAGGAACAAAGAGCGTTCCTGCCTATTTACCAAAGGCAGTGATTTTCTTTCTGACTGGGTCCTATGACCTAATCAGGCCCATGTGCCCATCTGTAAATATGTTGCCTTGAGTATTAGACTCCAGTGCATGAACTTTGGAGGGGACACATCATCACACCGTCAAAGTCAACCACAGCAGGGATTAAGAAGACAACTGACCTTGGTGGGCACGGCTCTGATTGTTCCAGGATGCAATTCTAATCCTGACACACCTCACACACAGAGCTATCAACGTCTGACTTTGGATTGTTCACAAAGCTTCAGAGAGTGAATCTCAGAAAATAAAGGTGAGGTTCAGGCCATAGGGCAGTGGAGGAGTGGGGTCGACTGGACACCTGTCCCTGCTGTGTTAATCACATGCAGTGGTCAATTACAAATCCAAATGGACCCCTCTCTTGCAGAATAAAATAAAAAATTCCACTGCTTTACTTGGATCACATGGAAATCAGGTTTCTCTTGAGTAATAATACCCTTGACTATCAAGGACGGAAAAAAATAACCCTTTAATTACCATGTTTGTGTCTCCTTTTTTAGTTACCCACCGAAAGTAAATAGCTTAAGAGTACCTCTGCAATTACAGCCTGCCTTTCAGACTGCTTAATGACGAGTGAATCCATCAGTACGGTTCTCTTGCAGCCTTATCCCAAGGCTTCAAGGAAAGGAACGTAGCAGATAATTGAGCATGTGAGACATGAAAGTGGAACGGAGCCTGCTGAGGGCAGATGTGTGCAGACAAGCTGCAGGAACAGGAAGGGCAGAGGGGCCTCTGCACCAAAAAAAGCAAAGTATGTGTGAGGATGCCCTAATGGAACCCACTGTTCTGAATGGCAATTAACAAGTAGCAGCAAAATATAAACAAATACATAAATACATATATAAGCAAACAAATAAACTTCAATTGGGTCAAATTAAGACACGGATTTACTGAAACCATGCACCCAAGAACAGATGAATCTGGGAACTCTGCAGTTCCCACTGAGTCTTCAGGGATTTTTCTGCGAAGTGTTTTATTATTATTAATCACAGCAGCAATAGAACTTCCCCACCTCTTAACTGAAGATTGGGGATATTTCTCCTTCTGACCTTTCTAAAAAGTAAAGACCAGCTCCCCCACCCAACAGTTGCCTTTCCTAGAAAGTGTCTCAAAAGGCCATTTTCCCTTTAGTCCTTTTTGCCAAATGGTACTCGATCAGCTTTTAAGGAAGTGCCAGGGATGTAGCTGTAGCCAGCATTTGAGACAGCTTGGGAAAATTGGATGGTAACATTGTGGAAAGAGACGGGCACAGCACCCAACTGTTTTCCTGATAGCTGGCTGCTACAACCCTGGGAACTGCACCTGCTCAACAGGTGTAGGTGAGGAAGAGCAGAGACCAGAGTCTTGGAACTGGGGCTCTCTCTTCTGGAAGAAATACAGCACTTAGAAACCAACTTCGAACTCCGTGAGTTCAGACCAAGTGGTGTAACTGCAAGCTTTACCTTAAGCCACATTATTTTGAATTCACACTGCAGATCAGTTTTATAAGTTTTATACCAGTGCATAGATAGTGCTCAGAGAAAACAAATCCTTTATGTTTGGGGAAGTCTATCTGATGTGAAAAGTCTGAAGGAAATCAATACAAAGCCGCACAGACACCACAACACACAGGAGAAGAAATGCAACGCAAGAGGGGATGTGTGGACTTACGGGATTCTCCACACCCTCAACGGAGATTTTAGCCATGCAAAATTAAAGAGGAAAAAAAATCGTTATCCTGGAAAGGCTGGCTAGAAACAGCATCTGACACATGTGGGCATTGTGGGAAGAGCTGCTTCCTCATTTGACTATTTTCCCCGTTTTCATGAAGCAGTTCACAAAGCTAGAGAGAGATCTGGAGGCTACGTCATAATTTGCAGCAGTCTTCTAAAACTGCTCTTAGTGTTTCTACCAGTAATTGGTCTTTCTTGTTTATTATGAAAATTTATTATCATGCTTTTCATCTGAAAAGTATAACATAAGAAAACGTGACTGGGAACCTCCAAGAAAGGGTGTTTGATCCAAGTCTGCGGTCTTCTTAAAGGATGTACCTTCCTTCTACTGGGGAGACACAATGTCCTACTGCTTATTGCTGCAGCCTTGAAGGAGCTGTCTCAGCTCTGATAACCAGCATTCTCTTCCTAAGAATCAATAGTTTAAAAGGAAGAGAAAATCTGTATTGTGGGAAATGATGACAAGTTATAAAAACACCTGTTCAGCCAACCCTCAGGAAAGACAACACATGTTCAGCCAACCCTCAGGAAAGACAAGCCGTGGAGGAGGAGGACGCACATACCAAGATGCGAGCCCCGGAGATTCACACGCTTGTTCTGGGTGTGAGACGCTGTGAAGGAAATTTCTAGAAGTTTTTCAGGCAAGCCTCAGGATGTGATCATCAAGCTGATGGACTCACAGCAGAAGCAAGGCTCTGTCCTGTTTGACCTCCAGACAACACTGAAGAAAAGACATCTGGGCTGGAGAGTAACAAATGTTCCTCTAAAACACAGGAGCAGACCTCAGGCTGCAGAGTTCAGCAGAAAAATCCAGGCTCTCAATCTTACCTGGCTCTTTCTTCTTAAATTCTCAGTGTGTGTGTGTGTGTGTGTGTGTGTGCACGCGTGTGTGTGTGTGGTGTATGTATGCATGCATGTGTGTGCATGCATGTGTGCATGCATGTGTGCAGGACAGGAGACCACCTACAGGAGTCTTTTCTCCTCATCCATGTGTTTCTTAAGGACCCTGCCCAGGTCCCCAGGCTTCTCAGCAAGTGCCTTCACCCACTGATCCATTTCACTGGGTCACAGGTCATTTTAAAATAATGGTAGTTAAGTCCTTTAATTTTTGCAACTTGTATATAACGTGAATAGATAAACAAGCTGAAGAATTACTGTTACTTAAGAGTTATTTACATTATGATTTGTAGCTAGTCAAAATCACTTCAGGGTTGAAAGAATGTACTCACTTACTTTAATGACAATATATGAACTGTTAATACCACCTGAAGTATTCCTATTAGACAGACTTTCAAAAGTACATCAACTTTTTGACAAATTCCTGATCAAACCAATTACAAAACATCAATCATTGTCTTTATAGGTTGCTGGATTTAGTTTAACATTTATGAATATTTCAGGGAAAAATAAGGATCTTACAATCACTTAAAATGTACTTTATTCATTTTGAGGCAGCACTTAAATTAGATACTTTTATTTAAAGATGACATGTTTAAATAACCCTCATATGACAACTGGAAAAATTTATCTCTCCAAGTATAAAAGGACTCAGTTGTAAAATACAATAATTGAGTCTTTTCATATTTCATTTTAAAAGCCTGACTAGCCAAAAAAAAATTTTAAGTGAGCCCTTAGTGCTGGTCATGGTGATGCATACCTTTAATCTCAGAATGTGGGAAGCAGAGGCAGGTGGATCTCCCTGAGATTGAGACCAGTGTGATGTATGTAGGGAGTTCAAGGCCAGCTGGCGCTACCCTGACAAACACACACATCAAATACAAAAATAAATATTCAAGTAAACTTCTGTTTTGGTCTGTGGGAATGTAGTGAATTTTCATTATAGAAATTTTCTAGGAAAATGTGGCAGGGTGTGCCAAAAGCCTAGAAAATAAGCTCCTCAGAACTTTTCATAGAAAGATAAGTTCATTTAATTGACAAAAGTCCCCATTCAGCATTGTCTGATGCATTTTATAGGGATGAGATACACTTAAAGTTTTCTGTAGAATGGGTTCCCTTGTGAGAGCGATTAATCTTTTCCATAATATTATGAGTTTCTTGGGTGCTACAGGCACTCTCTCTGGGGTTCTGTGCCTTGTCTGGAGATTTTCAAATGATTTCCTTTCTGTATAATACCGTAGTTCAATATGAAAAATCTAGTTACAGCAAGAGCCCCCACCCGCCACAGTATGGTGTATTTTTTCATCAGGGCAAGACTCTGTTCCTCCCCATTGCTCAACCCTGTATCATCGTATCCTCTGAAGTTTCACGGTCAAATGCAGGTCTGACTCCTGGGCTTTGCAATTCTCCCAACTGTTCAATTTTTATAAAATATATGAAATACCTGCTGTGTAGCCTGTTGTGTCTGTTGACATAAATAATTGAAGGTCATCACAAAAGCAAAGAAGAGCATTCCATTATGATCAAGATAAAGGGTAGAAAAGTTGTGTACTTCCTGTCAAAGTCCCCAAGCTCCCACTGGCTCCCTCCACTTTCAGAACTTTGATGCAGACATCTTGGCAGAAATTTTTAAAACATGGAACTAGAGAGAAGCTTCACTAGTTAAGAGCACTTACTGCTTTTTCCAAGAACCCAAGTTCAGTTCCCAGCACCCATACTGAGCAGCCCAAGCCTACCTGTAGTCCCAGTTCCAGGGGGTCCAACACCCTCTTCTGTCCTTCACATCCACCCAAACTTATGTGGCACACACACAGATACAAAGAAAGACACATAAAATAAATCTTAAAAATACAATATTAAAACATGTAAAACCTAAGAATGGTCTTTCTAACTTGCCTATTTCGGTATTTCCGATTAAGCGTATCAGAAGGGAACCCCTGACTCATGCATAATTGATCTCACTCCATACATAATCCATGGGATCTAACGTTCCTCCAGAGAGTCCCATTGATGAGAAAGGTGTGAAATGCGCTCACCCCTCCACGTGGCCACGCTATGGCACAGTAGAATCAGCATATCTTTGAATTGGTTCTCCAAAGGATGACACAGACCTCACCATAATTTCCACACATAATTTCCAGGGTGCACACAGCTTCTCACCTGCTTGTAAAATGCAGTGGAGTGCTTTTCTATATACTGCACCTTTTTCCAGTTGGAATCTACTGAAGAGCTGACAACTCAGTGTTGCCAGAATATTGCTTTAAAATCACCACTGTGATTCATTGAAAGAAAAATCACTTCCAGAAAGAACAATAAAAACATATTGTATATGTTAAACATCTGTCTCTGAAGCTGATATCTTGGACTTTACTAAGATGATATATTAAAATCTTTACAGTCGTGTCAGTTGCGAGCAGAGACCCAGTCCCACTCAGCAGCTTTCTGCCTGTCCCTGGGGACCCGGTTCCCACAGCTGTCCTTGATGGCCTATGGTCCCCTTTTTCCTCAATTCCCACCCCTTTCAGGGAAATTATCTCCATCCCCTCCCTCCGGTGGGTGCCGCAGCTAAGCTCCAGCCTACCGCAGTTTCTGTGTGTTCTAGCCTCCTCCTCTCACACCAATTCACACTCAACAAAGAACTGGGCTTTTAAGAGCTATCTTCATACCTGTGATTTGATTGACACCAGAGGTTTGGGGGCTGAAGCAGCTGTGTTACTAATTTCATGTCTCCTGTGCTTATGAATCTGACTCTCAGGATGTACCAAGGAGGATATCTTAAGTGTCCGTTTGCATACTATCCTGGGGGATATTATCTTCTGTGAGGTAATCTCAGTGATCTGACCCAACACACAAAAGGGAAAACTAAACTTTCAGAGTCATAGAACAGGGAACCAATCCATGCCTGTCTGGGCAGCTCTGAGTCGAGGCACTAAGCTCCCCTCATTCACATATGCTGAGTGGCAGCCCACGACCTGTCCATGTTGACCAACTGTTGATGCAAACTTTGAAGTCTTGCTTCCATGCCTGCCTCTCTCCTTGCCCCATCAGTCACCTCTTCTATGTCAGACAACTGGAACTGCACCATCTTTGACACTCAACACTGTTCCAGCAGTGACAGAAATGGGTGTAACGGTTAATGCCTTAGACCGTGAAACTTTTCCTTTCCAATGCACATTTTTCATTGAATTTTTGTGAGTTTCATACCATATATTTTAACCAGATTTAGACCCCCCTCTACACCTCCCCCATATGACTGTAAAACTCCTGAAGGGAATGCGTTTTTCTGAGTCACTACTGTGTTAATAAATACTTGTGTAAATAATGGGACAAACTATTATGCAATTGTCCAGCCACCATAGTGTATTAAAGGGCAGTTCAGGGGCCCTGACCAAGTGGCTGTTAGGACCAGGTAGACAGCTGTTAAAATCATAGACTTATTTCCCCCATCAGTGGCATTCTGATCTAATGAGTGAGGGCTAATTAGAAATATCTACTAAAAACACTTTTGTGAAGCTTCAGTGCTAATCAAGGTTGGTGGTTATTTTTCCTGCCTATTCTCTTCATTGATAAAGAAACCCCCAGACCCTGAAATCAGGGCTGAGGGTCGTTGATAAGATCCAGCAGACCTGAAATCAGGGCTTGGGTTCCCAGCAAGCAAAGCAGTCCTGCTCATGTCTAAGCTAGGAGTTCTCTGTCCTACAATAGAGTTTTCTAGCTTAGTTTTGGATTTTGGCACCTGCACCCTAGAGAGTAGTGGATGTGTGTGGTAGTCCGTGAGCATTTGGTGATAAGCCAAGGATGGCAGAGCATGGTCCACAGGCAATATGGTGGACCACAGTTCAGAGCTCTGAGATGGGACTTCGGTATTTACCCCTGAACTCCGGAGTGACTTTAATCTGTCAGAATTTGTCCCAATATCTTTAAAACTAGAAGCCATCGTTTATGGCCCTTCACTCGCTTCTTTCCACGTACCTGCTGTGTTTGTTCTGTGTTGCACAGAACTAGTTATCACACATTTAGCAACTAAAAGAAGGGGAGCTTTTGATTCCCTCTGTCTGTGGGTCAGAACTGGAGTGTGGCTGCACTGTCCTGCAAGGCTCAGAGTCCTCCAAACTCACATGTGGTCAGCAAACTTAGCTCTGTAATGCCGTCCCTGGCGTCCTGACTCACTCTCAGCTCTCTGAAGCTGCCCAGGAGGCTTCTGGGAACCTAGCCCTATTCCGACCAACACTCAGCCTTCCTGGATGTTCTAGAGATACTTTGAGCTGCCTGCTCGTTCCCCACACGGCTCCTTGCACAGTGGGCCTCTGCCACTATTCTGCAACAGAGGTGAGGAAAGCAGTCTTTGGGTAACTGGTGCTCAGAGCACTTTTTGAAGCTCTAATTCTTTCTTTTAGGGCTGTTCTTCACAACCAGTCAGAGCTTGTATTATGATACTCCTAAATATCTATTCTCATAATTCAGTAAGTAAATAATTACAACATTCAGTTTCTTCAGTCCCTGATTGGCTGCTTAGCCTTCAAAATTCTAACAGTAAGCTTGTAGAGAGGCTAGAGGAGTCTGGATCCTGAGTTAGGGGTCAGTAGCCTTGGATATGTCTATTTTTTTATTTGAAATAGAAAAGAAAAAATAAACCAAATCTTAGAGGTTTCCTTTAAGTCCGTTTGTCAGTAGAGAATGTATTACTCCTCAAAACTGTAAAATTCATGAGATCTTATTTCTGTTTTTGAGACAGACTCATACTGTGCTACCATAGCTGCCTGTGAGCTTAGCTTGACTTTCCTTTAAAACATATGCATAGTGATGGGAGCGATGGCTCAGTAGCTAAGAGCACTGGCTACACCTGCAGAGGACCGAGGTTCACTTCCTAGCACCTGCATGGCGACTAAGAGCCCTACCTATGCCTAACTCCAGTTCCAGAAGATCCAATGCTCTCTTGTCCATGGGCGCCCTTAATGCACACAGGGAAAACACTCACATACATAACGTATAAATACATATAAAACTATGAAACGTGCATATAATCGACAATTTAGGTACAGATAGACACTGTCATTACTTTGTTCTCCCCTAAGAATGTTCTCTCTGATTCTCTATTCTCCCTCAAGAATCTGCTTTGTGCTGTTCTACACTTGTGAGCATCAGGAACTAGGCCAGATAGGTGGCCTGGTGGTTAAGCACCCCTGCTCTGGGGATAGCTTGGCTGTATTAAAACCACAAATCTGACACTCAGCCCTGAGAAAAAATTCCTTAATCTCCATGTGGTTCCTGGACATACATGTAAATGCAGTAGGGCCACTTTGTTGGGCTCTTGTAAAATTTAAATGTGCCAACACCTGTGAAGTGTGTAGGGGAAGGGCCAGTACACACTCATGCGAGTGTCATGTGAGTGTCAGAGAAACCCCACACATCATGTGAGTGTCATGAATAGCAGCTCCGTGGTGTGAGATGTGAAAGTTGAGTGGAACTAACTGGTCCATGGTGAGCATCACAGGAGACGTGGCTATCTGTCCAGTTGATGCTCATGACTTCATTTCTTTGAATTTTCCTGGTTACTGGGCAAGCCTGGCAAGTACCATATCTCACAATGGTCAGAAGGGTGTCCCGCATCTCATGTGCATGTGCCCCCTTGAAGGCCCAGTCTGTGTTTTGATGCTCTTGTGAACACACTCGAGTTCAGTCACTGCAGTACTTTTGATGGCCTCTGGTTCTTCAAAGTCCATTACTCACGGAGCTGAAGCTTATCTCACGCCTGCCCAGTCCTGCATTTCTCAACTCAACTTTGCTATTTTTTCTGTTGCCCATTCTAAAAATCTAGGCGTGTTTTCCAATGTTTTTCTAATGTCACATATGTTACAGTCACACATGTGAATGGATGGTCTTCACGGATGGCTTTACACTTTCTGGTCTCCCTCTCATGGGGACATTCATGACAGCCTAGCAGAGCAGACAGAGAGCCTCGGAGAGACCGAGGCACCGAGCCTTTACAAAGCTTGACATTTTGTTTTGCATTAAAATGAAATCAAATGGGAAAAACAAAACAAGCTGCTTAAACCCATCACTGTGTGTGAGGGCTCAGGACCGATCCAGCTTATCCTGCATCCCTCTGCGTCTTACATATTTAAGACCTGACAGCCCTGAGCCAAGTATTTGCCACTTCTAAGCCTGTGACTTTGTGAGCTATTATTATCTTTTTGCATGAGAATTTTCCTAGAAAAACTCAAGAATTTTTTTTCCTTAAGACTTACTTTCTTTGTTTTTCCCTTCTAAATCCCTTTTTCTGTCATTTTTAGTCTTCTTCTGGAATAGCGCTTAGAGAATATTTTCCTAACAATGTGCTAAGATGATACAGTTCACTCTGGATGTGTGAGCTGAGCTCATCTACTTCTTTTTGCCTTTCTGCAGAGTAATTTTATGAATTTTGTTTCAAGGAAGATGATCTTGGAGTGATCAACAAAATTGGAAGACCGAAGTAGCTCTAGGCTCAGCCTCCCTTTTCAACTGAAGAAGAAGCCGAACCAGCTTGGTGGATGCAGTAGAGACAAAGATTTACAGCAACCCAGTTAATGCCTAGGTAAGGAACAGCACAAAAACCTTTAAAATTGTGGTGAGGTCTATGGCAGGAGCTGTCTGTCTCCCTAACCCCTGCCTTTCACTGGTACAGTGTGGCTTTCTGTGCAAGAAAATAGGGCTGACTTCAGAGTTCTGCCCAGAGCCTGAGGATGTGGGGCAGAACTTAGATGTTCATTCTTATGCCTCAGAATGTGGCCTGTCTTGATCTGCAGTGACCCTGCTGAAGGCGCTGCTCCGTCTAGAACTCCAAAGTCAGCTGGCAAAAGAAAGTACATGAAGGCACAAGTGGTCATAAAGGACAAAGAAGGCTGCGTGCACCAACAAGATGAGAGAGAGAGAGAGAGAGATCTGTAGCAATGGCACGAAGCTCCAGTCCCCCCACTAATGATGTGTACAGCAGAGGAGAGCAAGTGAGGGAATCAAGGTTTGACCCACACAGGAAGCTGAGTGGCCTTGGCCGTCACAGAACACTCAGTCAGCAGAAGGAAAGCACTTTCTCCTCAAACGTGTGTGGGGTATTCTACATGGCAAATGATACGGGATGCCACAAAACGTGTAACGATGATGAATAAAGGTCTAAATGGTGCCAACTACCTTTTTAACTATAATAAACTATGACTCAGAAATCAATAACCAAAGGAAAACTGAGAAATTCACCAACAGTGTGGAAATTAAAGCACGCAGTCACACAACGGTGGGGTGAAAATGGAACCCTCAGGACAGAAGTCAGAAAACAGCTCTGCAGTGAATGAGAACGAGCCCAGCCTACCCAGGCCACAGAAGACAGAAGGGAGTCTGTGCCACAGCTAGGAGAGGGCAGGGGACAGTGGACCCCCCGGAAGAGGAGAGAGTCAACATGGACTTTCAGTGCCGATCCTGGGGGACCGGAGGCAGTGTGGCTCTGACCACACCAGGACTCTAAAGATAGGGGGCAAAAATGTGCCACTGTTTCATGTCCCTGAGTAGCTATACATACCCCAAGACACTGACTGTACAGCAGGCTGGAGGAACAGGTTGAGCTGCCCTTATCCAAAAGCTTTGGAACCAAAAGTGGTATCAGGAATATTTTTATTTTTAAGTATATACATATATTATGAAATATTTGGGGAAACTGAGACCCAATTCTAACTTCTGCTTTCATTAACATTTAATACATACTGGGTGCACATAGCCAAAAGGCCATTTAAAAACAATAATTTGTTGACAAAACAAATTTTTTACTGTGAGATCATCCACTCGGGGATCTGCTCAAAACGTTTCCATTTAGAATCATCTCAGACTTGGGATTCTGAGTTAGATAAATCCCCTCTTGTCTCCTTTCTCTTAAATACATTTCCATAGCAATGTAGAGTGAGTTCTTGATACCAAAGGGTTACTAAAGAAAGATAAAGAAATGTGTCACTCTGAATGCGGAGTCACCCCTGTAATGCCAGCACTTGGGAAGCAGAGGAAGGAGGACTTGAGATAAATTTGGACATTCTATCTCAAAAAGAATTGCTATTATTCTTAAACTACAGAGACTGGAAGTGTCTTCTGACTCCCAAACTGACCCCCATTTCAAACCCAGAGTGCTCATACCTGTGAGAAGCCAACCCCCGCCCCACGGGCCTGTGAGACGCCAACCCCAGCCCCACACCTCTCTCCCCACATGTTACTCTTGTTACTCATCTTCTGCTCTCCATATGTATACTTTTGTCATTTTAAGAGCTTAATAGAAATTCATCCTATTGCATGTAATCGCTGGTTCTTGGTTCACTTCATTACACACACTTGTGGCAGATACAGCCAGATTCCATCAATGTTCCGGGTTCCTTTTGTGCCTGGTGGTGTTTCACAGTGTAGAAGACCGTGAGTTAGCTAAGAGTTAGCTGGCTGCAGGACTGGACTGGACGCAAATATGGGTGTTATACATAGACCTGGGATGGAAACTCACATGAAGCCTCTGTGTGGAACTGAGTATTTGTTGCTCTGGGAGGAGTAAGTCAACACAGAATCAGTGTTTTACATGGTCATGGTGTTTGGAGTTCTATATAAAATCTGCCAACTGCTTTTCAACATGTGAAACATGTTTGCCCCTCCCACCAGCGAGCGAGGGGCTTCCTGTGTTGTGACCACGTGTTTGTTAGGTTAGCGTTGTTCTGACACCATGGTACTAACAATCCCTGGCTCGCACAGGATATGCCACGAGTCAGTGTTAACAACTCACAGCAGTGTGCTCTCGTAGGAACTGAGGAGTTGGTGACGCCTGTCTTAACATCTAGGTGGCTCACCAGCCTTGGGTTGTGAACCCAAGGTAGTAACAGTTCTTTGCCGCTCGGAGCACTATGGGGTTTTCTTCCACTGAGTCTACGGTCCCCACTGTCCATCTTCTCACCGCCCTCAGCATTGCAGTGGAAACACTGAGTGCCGCGCTCTACTTTCTAGTCACTTTGTATTCTGTGACAGAACACTGACAAAACCAACTTGAGAAAAGGGGCTATTTGACCTCACATCTCCCCGTCACTCCCCAGCTCATCACTGAGGAAAGTCAGGGCAGGAGCTAGGAGCTGGAACCTGATCAGGAGCTAAAGCTCAGACCACAAGGAACACAGCTTCCTAGCTTGGCCCCCAGCCTGTGCCCAGTCTCCTTCCTCACGCAACACAGGACCACCTGCCCTGGGCTGACACCATCTGCAGCGGGCTGGGCCCTCTCTCTACACTTGGGAATCAAGAAACCTCCCCACAAACATGGCCACCAAGCAGTGCGATGGAGATAGTTCCTCAGCTGAGGCGGCCTCTTCCCAGATGAGTTGAGTTGACAACGGAAGCTGTCCAGTACCACACTGATCATTTGCCATTTTCGAATTTTTAAAGGGCCATTTCTGTGGTTTATTCATTATTCTACACAGTTTTCTATTGGTTTCAGTTTTGTTGGTTCCTTTTAAATTTCATTGATTTTGTTCTATCTTATGTTTTTGAGGACAGAACTCAGATTATTGATTGATGTTTATGTCTTTGTCTAAAGCCCACAATCAACACTAAGCAGTTGTTCCTTGATGTTGCTTTGGCACAGTTTTGACACATGCACAGTCAGCTCTTGTATTTTTAAAGTTTCATTGTTTTTCTTCATTTTCCAAATGCTTTGAAATTTTGCTTCCAGGGACTTCGACATTGTCCTGTTTTCTCTGAATCATTTATTCTGAATGTTTTCATTTATTTCACTGAGCTTATTTAAAATTCTCAATTTGATCTCAATTATTTTAAATGACCCCTGTACCTCCTGTGATACAGGATATGGTACAACCTGACATCTCCTCCACAGGTCCTTTGAGGCAGTGTTCTTGACTGGCATGCTCCCTGAATGTGTCTAAGGTCCTCTGATTTATGGTGGAGATTTCTTCTATTTCTTTTTGAATTTGTATCTTGGTAGAGGGTTTAGCTTCTATACTTCATCAATTTCTTACTCACAAATTATGTTGTGTGGCTGGGTAACTATACACTGAGGTAGCTGGTCCCCACTTTGTACATGTGAAGAGTCACATTTAGTGTAATTATCTTGATGCTGCAGTGCCTACCTGGTACTTACAGCTGCCTTCTTTCTTCTCTCTTAAATTATCTATTTATGCCCCCTGATTTCCTGTTAGTAGTACACTGTTGAACGTTACTTGGCTGCAGTGTTTGATTTAAAATGCAGTGGTTTGCATGCCTCTCAGTGAGTGCTTTTGCGGGGTTGTCCAGGGAGGAATTCTCAGCATCCAGCTCCTCAGTACCTTCTGGGTCATTGTGGCAGTTTGAATGAAAATGGTGAACTTTGGTCCTCACAGGTGACAACCTTTCCCATTACAAGTATAATCCACTGACCTTCTCCACCCATGGCAGTATCGCCCGTGATCCACACATCCACTGCAGTTTAGAGAGTGGAGTGGAGGAAGACCCGTTCCTCGGCTACTCCTGCTGCCTCCATCCTCTGTCCTGGTCCCACTGTATCTGCAGCAGCTTCTGACTTAGGACAAGCCTGTAGCAAATCTGCTTCTCTCATCTGGTTTTCACTTCTTTCTTATTCTTTGTTTTGTTTGGTCTTTTTGAGACAGAGTCTCCTGTAGCCCAAGTTGTCCTGAAACTCACTATGCAGCCCAGGCTGGCCTTGATCTCACAGAGATCTACCTGCCTCTCTCTCTTGTGTGGGATTAAAGGTGTGCGCCGCCCGCCTAGCTTTGACATTGTTGATTTTGTTCTGACCTCATCCTTGAAAATATCTCATTACTTTCCTCTAGCCTTGGGGCATCCGATGAGAGCCCCAAGGTGTGACTGCATGGCCACTGTGCCTATGCCGCTTCCAAGTATTTCCTCACACCAAATTGACCAAACTATCACCTATCAATCACTCTACCTATCATTTGTCATTTATGGATCAACCTATCATCTATCTCTCTATAGATCCATCTATTTGTATGTCATCTAACATCTGTCTACCTATCTATCCATCAATCTGTTTATCAACCATATGTTATCTCTATATCATCTATCAACTAGCTATCTGTAGTCTTTGTTCTATCATCTTGTATCCATCACTATCAATCTATCTTTTTCCTAATTTATCTATTGTCCAATTCTCATCTTCTATTATCTATATCTCCTATCATCTCTCTAGCTATCATCTGCCTAATATCTACTTCTCTCTATCATCTGTCTATCACTATATCTGCATATCTATATCTATCCATCATCTTTCTTATATCTATCATCTAACTACCTATCTATTGTCTGTTTATCTCATACCTCTATCTCTATCATCTATCTTATATCTATCATCTATCTATATATCTATTGTCTACCTATCATCTATCTATCTATCTATCTATCTATCTATCTATCTATCTATCATCTAACTTTCTGCAAATTTTTAGCAAAGAAACAATGTCCAGAAAGAAAGAGAAAACAGAAGGAACCAGAACCGTTTGGAGAATTTCGTGTTGGAAATACCACAACTGAAAGGGAAGTCTCAGCAGGACGCACTATAGCCAAACGGCGCCAGTGGTGAACGAGCCGAAGCACGTGGAGACAGAACAATGGAAACTTTCTGTTGAGCGTCAGAAGGAAGATGGCATCCAGGAGTGCAGAGACTGTTAAAACAGCCAACGGCGACAAACCTAGTGGCATGGGCCGCTATCAGCACTGGGAAGCGGAGGAAAAAGCAGTTCTGGAAAAACTCTGGACTAGTGATGCCCAAGTTCACTCTGTGACTTCTAAGTAGCTGGCTGTGGACCTATATTGATTGCCTTAAGCAATACCATTCTTTCTCTTACACACACACACACACACACACACACACACACACACACACACACTCAGGCATCTTCACAGCCAGTGGAAGTCTCAGTAATGTGATCATCGGAGCGGCTGCTTCTCAGGCTGAGAAGGGCTGTCGGAGCTAAGGCCAGCACATCTTCACAGGAGCATACTGGAATCAGGGGACGGACAGGAGGGTCCATCACAAAAGAGAAAAACACAGCTTTCCAAGTAGTCTTTGATTAAACCTTTGACCAACAATTCTGGCTTCCAGCCAGATTTCCACACAAGTGTTTATTCACTTAGCTTCCCTAACTTTCCTATGTGACATAACAATCATCAGGTTTCAGGACAGCCTTGGAGCTGCTCCATCAGAGCTGGCCAGGGCCCTAATGGTGCTACGCATATTACGTGCTAAGAACTCTGAGGTCTAGGCTGCCCTTGAACTCAGTGTAACTCCTGCCTCAGCCTCTCAAGTGTTAAATGAGCTGCCATGCCTAGTCTTCTCATTCTTGAGAGGCGTGGACTGCAAATTCCTTATTGACAAGTTCACTGAGGTTCAGTAAAGTCTACGAATTGAGCATGGCTGAAGAGTTAACTCATGTAGAAGTCATTCTCTGAAACAAGTACATCTACCTTCCAAAGCATTTTCATTTGAGTCATTGCCCTGGCTTGTGGAGTCTAGACAAACATTTGCAGCATCATAGATGTTGATAAAATTCAGGGATAAGTAGGGGTGAAACAGAGCCAGCATGGGTGTGAGGTGTCGAGAGAGAACAAGTTCAGAAATATTTATTTCTGCATGTTTACATTGTCATTGTCATTTTCTGTTATTAGAACCCACTTGTTTCCTCCTCCCTTCTCTGGAGCAATTCCATCCTCTGACTCAGCCAGTTCTCCTGGTCCCCACTGTTAGCTGTGTGAGCAGAATTCAGAAGAGGAGACCTGGAGGGTGATGTTCACTGGAGATAACAGGAGCCTCATCTGCAGAGAGTCTCATTCTTTTCCAACTCGAACGTCTCTCAACCTGGTTCTATGAAGCTGAGTGGTTTTGTCTCCCATTTGGATCATGTTGTATAGAGTTTTCGCTGCCTCTGCTTTTAAAAACAGTGAATCCACCACATACCAGAACACTGTCATGAGGATCTGGGGTCTGTTTCTTTCAGATATTGCTGCTTTCAGAAACTTCCTGAATATCCATGTTAAAATGAGATAGAAACACGTTTCCTTCATACATTCTGAAAGCCTGATGTTATGGTAAACCATACAGAACACAGTTTTCTCTCACTGTGTCTTGGGCTCATCCTCCTTCCAATTACCCTGGCACTTTCCACGGATACTGAGTGGATGTGAGGATCACATTCTGTTCGTGTAATCGTGTCCTGATACTACTTAGACGCTGAGTCAGGTCTGAAGTGTTAGAGACAGCAACCATCCATTTTGGGTTACACCATCGACATGCTGGCCCTTGAGGCCCTCCTCTTCTGACATCTGTGACATTCCAACTTCAACCATGATCAGTGCTGATGCACTGCACCCTCTGGAGAGCTCCCTCTGCTGGGGGAAGGTCTCTTCACGCCTGTACCTGGGAGGGGCACTCAGTTCTGGGCTTCCACGGCCCCTCCTCACTGCACACTCACTCTTCACTGCACACTCCTCACTGCACACTCCTCACTGCACACTCCTCACTGCACACTCCTCACTGCACATTCCTCCTCACTGCACACTCCTCCTCACTGCACACTCCCCACTGCACACTCCTCACTGAACTCGTCAGCCTTATGACTGTACTGCCTCACACTGTCCCTGACTGAAGGACTGACTCCAGCTTTGCCCGTGATCCTTCCACTTTGACTTTCGTGAGTCTCTGCTTCCCTTATGGGGCCTGCTGCCTCCTCCGCGGCGCTTTCTCCTCTGGACTGTCCCCATGCCTTCTCAGGTGTCCTTCCTATCCCCTGTCTCCTATTTAGTAGCCTATTTCCTTTCCATTGGTCTATTAGTTTGTGAGATCAAACTCTGCTAATTTCTAAAAAGAGTATAACGATAGACTGTTACGAAAGAGATAAATTTAAATAAAATTACATGAACTAAAATATCACATATGGCAAGGCTAACACTGTCAGTTTTTGCCACTTTGCACCAAAATGTTCAAAGAGTGAGTTCAGAACAGTCAGGGCCAGCATGAATTTAAATAGCAAGTCACCAATTTCAATAAGAAATATAAATTTTATGCTTAAAAGCAGTGTAATAAAATTTTAGTTTTGAAGGGTGATGACTTTGAAGTAATCCTTAGAATACTACCAATATTTAGCCAACAATAAGACATTTTGTAAGAACATGGGTTTTTGCCAGTGATCAGGAATCACTAGGTAAATTCTGACTTAACTAAAGTAATTAGATGTAGAAATCTGAATAAATTAAGCCTCAGAATGTTAGCCTGTAAACAGGAAGATTGGGAAAAATTATCTCCTTTGCCTTTAAAAAGTTTATTATTTTTGTTTTATGCTATGTAAGTGTTTTTTCTGTTTTTATATAAGTACACGATGTTCGGGCAATGTCCAACAGGCCAGGAGAAGACATGTTAGATCCCCTGGGAATGGATTTCAGGAGGATTGCTGTCACCACAAGGGTGCTGAGGACAGAACCCTCGTCCTCGCATAAGCAGGTGGCAGTCTTGTCCTCTGAGCTTTCTCTTCAGGGACTCCTCCTCCTGAGTTTTCATTCTTAGAGACACAGTCTTATTATGTAGCTCTGACTGGCGTGGAACTCAAGGTGCAGACCAGGCTGGCCTTGAACTCATGAAGTGCTGGGATTAAAGGCCTGCCCTACGGTACCAGCTCCCTTGTCTTTCACAACCAAATAGCAAACGACTTCAATTTTAAGACTATATTTCAAAGCAATAGCCCAACTTTACTAGAAATTTTGACTGGACATATATAAAACGTTCTTAAACTTTCTAAATTCAGAAAATATTTAAGGTTGGATCAATATACCACAGAAAAAAGCCAATGAAAAATACACATTCCAATAGAACCCCAAAATGAACAAAACTGGAGTTTATTATATAATCTTTAGGGACTTTGAAACGTTGACTTTGACTTTTTTATAGTAAGAAATTTAGGTCTTTCAATGGATTAAAACAAGTTCTACATGAGTTAAGTTGTATCTCAGGATTCAACTAATCCAGATAAACAATAGCTAATGTAAAATGTTTGTAGTTGAAATTAGCAGATAAGAATATTAATAAAAGGAGAATGATTAGCCATTTGCATAGTAAAGTGACAATTTGTAATACTTGCATCCTTCAAAACCATGTGACTGATCTAGGGACCCCAGCTTCTGAGCCATTTCTTGTGATCAGAGTTAAAGTGCCTCAATTTAGACTTTTCTCTCAGGTTTAATTTTCAAAGATTGACTGCAGAGAAATGACATCTAGTTTATGACTGAAGATGACCAAGGAAGAAAGAGAAGGAGAAAGCAATAAAAACAGATGAGTTAGTCTGAAGCTCCATTCATAAACACCACACAACAGCATCAACAGCTGGTAATTCAACCGAAGGTGGTCGGGAGGGTGTGTAAGGAGGTGCAGCCGGCAGGACGCTGCTGTGCAGTGTAAGACGTAAGACTACAAAAGTCAAGACGGGCATCAAGAGTCAGGCCAGAGACTGAGGGGCTCTCCGTTCCTTCACAACTCCTAGTTACAGCGCTTACTCCTTCTGGTTCACTTGCCCTCTGTTTGAAACACACTTTAATTAAAGGAAAATAAAAAAGCATGAAGATAAGCAAGAAAAGGAACTGGAAACAGTCCTTCAAACCACCCAAGGCACGACAGGAATTTCCTAAAACAAATTCAAAGCATGTCAGATGCTTTACGTCTTAACTCATTCTATTTCTGTTTTAATAGCTTCAAAGGTACCTTGGAACTGGCAGAAGATGGATGTGTAAACATAGCCAGAGTCACAAAGCATACACCATCACAGGCAGATGTGCCAGCATTAAGCTGCTTTTTCATTTGTGATGTGCTGCCCGTGCAGGCTGCGGTGGGGACTCAGCCCTGGACTCTGGCTGCGCTCTTGCTTAAGAACAGAGAGGCACGGACTCCTGCCGACTGGCCGCTCGTACCCTTGCTTTTTCATGGTCCACTGACCAGCAGGCAGGAGTCCATCCAAACTGTGTCCTACTGATGCTTCAGCAATGCACCTCCTGCTACCCCAGTCTCCACTCCCTCAGTTCGAGCATCTATCTCAAGTTTTGCTGCCATATTCCACGGACCAGGTGGCTATTCCTGGAAACAACCATTATCAATATTTTGTAAGTATGACTTGCTCATAGAAATACAAAACAGCTCTCTTCTCATGCATTTCTTTAATGTCTGTAGATTATCGCAAGCACTGAGGCAGAGAGGCCACATTCTTTTTGAGTAGACGTTAACCATGACTTCAAAGTACCAAGGAAGGTTGATGATCCTGGGGGTAGAGATGTCTATTTTTAACTTTTTCAGACTTCCATTGAGTTGTGAATTCCTTCCCTTGTGTATTTTGTTTAAGAGCTAATTGGTCACTTGCTTAAGCACCAATTACCAGTGAAAGGAAAGTCTTTAGACGATATGCCATTCAGAAACCTAATTTTCCTCTCTCCTAGATTATCACATCCACTTAACACCCTACGTTCACTTTCCATCTGTTTTCCTATTAGGTTTTTTTTTTTTTTCTTTTTCTTTTTTGGATACAGGATCCCAGTAGCCCCAGCTGGTGTGGAATTTGTGCTGTAGACCAAGGTGGATTCAATCTCGCAAAAACCTTCCTACCTCAGTCTCCTGAGTGCTGGGATCACAGGCTGTGCCACCTGGGACAGTTTAGTGGTTCTTAGTTGTGGATGCTTGGTCCTGTTACACATAGACATTTTGCAAAGTGCTGGCTTTGGGGAAATCAGGACTGTCTGTACGGTTCAGTTCTTTGTGGGCGCTTTGAGATGCTGAGAGAGTCACATGAAGTTGTAGGAGGTGCTCAGAGGCACTCTAGAGTTAACATCTTAAAAGCTCACAGCAGATGAGTGACTTAGGAACAGCCAAGACAAATCAGGGTTAATAGCCACAGACTCCCCCCAGCAGCCTCAGCCCCTTACAGCCACTGGAAACCACTGGTTTCCCTCATTTCTACAAACTTAGTAGTTATCACACACTCTGTGAACAGAATGTAAATGACGCTTGACTTTGGACTTGAGTTAGTAGTTTCTGAGGATAATTCTTTGGAGACTGGCTCAGTTTGTTCTCTTGTAACCAGTCCTTTTCATTGCTGAGTAGTATTCCACCGTGCCCATGTCACAGTGTCACCCTATGTCTCCCTGGTTTGCCAGTCACCCAGACTGCACTCATCGCTCCTCTCTCCATCCGTCCTACCTACTTCCTCGCTCCTCCTGTCTGCTTGACTCCCACCCGCTTTGCTTTTCATTCCTCTGCTGGTTTTGAGTTCATTTTGATCTCTCACCTTCCAGTTCTAGACAGTTTATTTCGCTGCTCTGACAGCTTCCCTTGCTTCCAGTGTGTGCACTCGCCCCACAATCCTCCTGTCTTGACTGCAATCACGTCTTCTCGCCTCCTGTGACGGGATACCTCATCACTTCCCTTTGGTCCTGTGTTTTTCAAAGTTCAGTTGCAACTCTCATGGCATTGGTATTGAAACCCCACCCTCCCCCACATGATGGTGTCTGTCAGGAGGTGGGACCGGGGGAAGGAGGTCATTGAATTAGGAGCTCTCCTGGATGGGACTAGAACCCTGCGTTGAGCTACACAGGGAAGGTGACCTCCCTGTCATCTCATCAGGATACATGAGGATGGCCCTCTAACAGCCAGGACAAGGGTGCTCGCCACATCTGGCCGGAACACTGATGCTTTACTCCTGTTCTTTGGGTCGGAAATATGTGTCTCCTGCTTCCAGCACTTTACTGTCGCAGCCGAGCAGGCTACACTTCTTCCAGATCCATAGGTTCAAGAGGGCTGTAGGAGCTTCTGCAGTGCTGACCGGCTATAACTGCTTGGGGAGTGGCAGGGACCTCCCCCATGACTAAAGAGAGCCTACTAGTGGAGAAAGGCCACAGGTTTCTGTCCTGTTGTGCTGGGATACCCAGGAAATGATCACCCCAGCCTTGCTCAGTTTCCAGAGTGCCCAGCCTATCTGTTGTTTCTCCCGCTTTCCAGAGACCTCCAGTGCCTGAGTTTCCTGTGGGTCAGGTGGTGAGTGGGGAAGGAAGCTCTGCTGTCTGTGACTTCTCTTTCAATCACCCCATATCTCCTGTTTTAGAATTTTGAGTTTCTGCTAGGTTTAGAATCAAGAGACCGATGAGAGAGTCCAAGAACTGGCTCTGGCTAGGTCCAGTTTAGTCAATAAGCTTACTGAGGATACTTATAAGAGTCCGTGTGAGTCAGGCAGTTTCAACCCCAAAATTTCACCCCAGAATGGGGAAGGACCAGGGAAAGCTGCCTCCATGCCCAACTTTCGGGAAGCTCCGTGAGTATCTCTGTCTCCAGGAGGGGTTTGTTGTTTTTATGACTTTGTGCAGGGTTCAAAGTCTTGTGAGGACCATGACCCCACATATATAATGAAAATTTCTGGTGCAGAGGAAACTGTTACAGACTAGTTCTCATTAACTTCACTGTCCTATTTGCTTAAGCAACATTTTAAAATTTAAAGGGAAGCTCTAAGGTCCTGTATTATTTGGTAATATTCCCAGTGCACACACAGATATTTTAAACTATCTTTTCATGAGTATTTCTGCTGTGACTCAGAGGTTACATGTGTCTTCTTTCTTTAAAACCAGTTGCACTTGTAGATTTTCGGAGACATTTGTTTGGACATATTCTCTCATGCCAAAATAGTTTAGATTTATTTTGGACCCAAGAGAATCTGCCTGGGGATAATGCCCGTAAGCTTCACAGTGCAAATTTCACGTCAGCTTTGGAGCCTGGACTAAGAATGTGACAATGTATCACAATATCCTTTCCCTTTGGAGAGATGCGAGAACTGCCGCTTAGGTGTTCCTCTTCACATGTGCATGTGAGTCGTCTGCATCTTCTGTGACACTTCACTCACTCCTGATGATGTTTCTTTTTGCACTCTGGTTCTAGTGGCATGTGGAATGCTTTAAGCAGATCACCAAGGTGCAGCATGTACTGTGCACTGTGGCGAACATCACAGTCACACAGAGCTTTAGTTCTTACAGGGGAGGTATCTGGCAGAGAACAGAATGGAGATTTCTTAATTTGCCACTCTCTGAGTATACCTTCATGGGCTTCTATTTTTGAAGGAAGATCAACATCACCCAGTGAGTCTGACCATGAAAATTCCTATGTTCCTTGGACTGTCTCTACCGTAAGGCAAGTTTTCCCACTCTTTGTTTAATGCTGTCAAAAATAATCATCACCAGGGCTCCATTTCTCCAGTATGTCAGGCAAGGATTGTTACGCACACTTTCCAAATGTCGATGAACAGGCCTTCCCCTTTCCATCTGCGTGCGTGCTGACTCGGCCCCCCTCCTGGTTCTAGACCACCGTTCTCCTTGTTGCTGCTGGGTCACCATCTTCCCGCCATCCTCCTGACTCTGTCCAGGAGCGATCCCTGTGTGGCTCCTGAACGTCGTCAAGCTGTTCTATGAATCTGTTGTTGTTCCAGTCTCTTACCTTTCTTTTAGAGCACTCCCATTTTATAAAGAATGTGCTCTTCATCATCATCATTATTACTGATTTATTACTATTTTAATAGCCTCTTTCTTGAGTTCCCTTTATTTTAGGTATATTTTTAGAGAAGTCTTTGGAACTGGGTAAAATGCTAAGTTCCTGACATGAGGATGGTCTGGAGCCACAGTGAAAATCTAAAGGTGTGAACACCACCTCAGCCCATCTGACACAGACCCTAGGCTGCCTAACTTTGAAGATACAAGTGGCTGGATTTGAGACTGAAAAGAGCAAAACATTAGGACCTTTGGTCTATGGTACCCCTAGAATCTCCCATCTGGATCTACAATGTATCTCTAAAAATACACATCCATGTTAAAATTTGTGATTTTTCTCTTAAATTGTATACATCGATCCATACACTGGGCATCTATGGTATCTAAAACCCTGAAATATACTGACAATGGAGTCTAATATATGATAGGATTACATCCTGAGAAACCCTTTGAGAGCTGAAAATCTTGTTAAGTTGAACGTACACTCAGTAACTGATCCTACTTAACATCACTTGACTCAGCCTGATCTCCATCAAGCACATTCAGAACACACCATCAGCCTGCAGCTGGGAATCTCAAGAGAGCCTCAGGTCTCACATCACTAGTCCAGAAAAAGATCAAACTTAAATTCAAGGTTTGGTGTCTGCTGAGTGCAGTGGCTTTGATACCATCATAAAGTCATAGACTTTATGTTGCTCCACTGTAGGGGGGGACCATCTGTGCACTGAAGAAAATATAACCAACACATGTCCTGGAACTTCAGGTTAGTGACACTACTGAACTGATAAAATGTGCCCAGTGCTATGACAGGAAGGCCAGGGCTGCTTTAGCAGAGTAGAAGGAGCCAGGCTTGCCAAGGAGAAAGGGCAGCACTTCCGAGGGAAATCACAGCTGAACACCACATGAAGCATACAGACTGACATGCTCACAGTCCAAAGTCAGAGAGCTTTACTTCAATTTGGGATAAATTGCAGTGACCACCAAGGCCATAGCTCCTGTTAGTACCGAGTAAAACTCTTTTCACTCTGTCCCAGAAGCTGAAACCTTGTCTTCTGCCAAGCACAACTGTTCCCTGCTCTGCGGTAGACTTTTCAGAAAATACCACCTAAGAAATGACGATGTTCTCCTTACTCAGGTATGTCGCACAGATGGTAGATTCTGGACACTTCCACAAATCTCAGCGTAAGACCATTAGTGCCCCTCTCTACCACAGATGCTTTAGACCCAGAAGAATTACTTGAGATCATTAGCCTGAAAAATGATAGGGTTCTGACATAACCTAGGTGTAGAGAACTGATCCACTAAATTTAAAATCGCAGGCAAATGGACTGTTTAGTGGGATTTTAGAATACATCAAGCAGACAGCAATTACCAGCCTCATTTCTGCAGTGCCAGTGGAGAGACAGTGATAACGTGGTCCGGACAGATTTATGGGCATTTGGGAGGAGAGGAGGTAGAACTTGGTGGCTGCTCTGTGGGAAGAGGTCATAAAAGCCATGGATTCTCCCTCTTGGGTGGCTCCTTGTGGTGCACAAAGATGGACAGGTCAGTCTGGGGAGCTGCATTACAGAGGAGCTCTGTTTATCTTTGTGGAGCACTGTCTGCTGGACTCACACAGATCTCCTTCATGCACCCCCAGTTTATTCACAGCTATCAGTTGACGCTTTGTAAGGGGGTCTGAGGTAGATCTTCACACAAGGATGGGTCACTGGGAGATGAGATGATAATCAGAAAAGGCCCACGCTGGGGCTCCAAAAGAAGAGCCAGAGACTGGCTACCTTTGAAAACACACCTGCCCTGTGAGTATGAGCTCTGAGTGCAGATCTGAGCAGCCACTAAAAGCTTGTAACCCACCCTGGGCTGAGGGGGAGAGCTCACTGGAGCTCACTGGCCAGTCAGCCTAGAGGAACTGGTGAGCTCCAGATTCAGTGAGAGCCCATCTCACAAAGTAAGGTGCAGAGTGATTGAGGAAGAGAGGCAGTATGGACCTCCAGCTTCCACACGCACAGCTGCAGAAGCCTCCACACCCACAGCACATGTGTGCAGGATATGAGCATGCACATACAACACAAGTGCATAATGAGAAGTCCATATAACAGACAAGGCCCATAAGAAGAGGAGGAACAGTGAGGCAGAAACGTGGAATTAGATGAACCTAGAATACGGAAAGGAAGGTCTGTGCCACGGGCAGATTAAGTGGGTGAGTGGACAATGAGGGGAAAGGTGAGCTTTGCTGAGGTCACAACGCAGGAGGGAAAGGGAGGAAAGCGTGTTAGGGCATGCTCTGGGAGAGGAGGAAGCTAGAATGGCTGAGGAAACCCTGGGGGGAAGGAGGTACAGGGACCCCTCATGACAAAGGAAGAAGGGGCTGGGAGAGGGCCACGCCCACGTGGACGCTCACCATAGGACACTTGGAGCAGCCACTGGGCCCGGAGTCAAGCACTGGGGAGACCCGTGTCTGGAAGGACCGGACTGCATCGCTCCCAACCTCAGACGTGGGCAGAGCACGGCCAGTGACGGTGGAGAGCCTCTGCCGGGTAGGAGGCTGTGGTCTGGAGTGCGCAGGGACCACGAGTCCGGCCCGGGCACACGAAGGTGTAAAGCTTGCGGCTACCCAGAGGAGCTGGACGGGTGGATGAGCTGACTGACAGACGGAGCCCGTGAGGGGTGGCTTCAGGAGAAACGAGAAGGGTGCTCGCTCTGGACTCGTTTTCTGGGGGGTTGTTCTAATTTCACTTCTCTTGCTGTGATAAAATACCTCAACCCAAAGTGATTAAGGGACAAGGAAGTTTCCTTCCACTTATGGTTCAAGGTCCTAGTCCACTATTGAGGGGAAGTCGAGGCAAAGGCAGGATCTCAGGTAGCAAGTCATAGCACACCCCTAGTCAGGAGCAGGGAGAAGCGAGCACAGACAGGCTTACTCTCTCTCCTCTCTATTCAGGACACCCCCGCCCCCCAGTGGGGACAGTGGGCCGGGTCTTCCCACAGCAATTAACTTATTAAGATGATACCCCACAGGCCTCACAGGCCAACCTAATGGAGACAGTCTGTCAGTGAGACTCTTCCCAGGAGGTTTTGGGTTGTGTCAAGTTGTGGATTAAAGCCAGTCAGCACATAAGTCAACTGACACGATCAGACCCTCATGCACATGATGGCCTAATGCATGTGGCCCCCAGAGAAAATGCTGCCAGTTTACATCAACATTGCTGTGACTTGCCATAATGCAGACGTGCATACAGAAAGCAACATTTCAAATAATCTTTAAACTTCCTGGGATTATAACGGCTACTGTTGGGTGCATAGAATTCTAGTCTCTGCCACTGAAAGGCGTTTTTTAGTGACTTTAGAGCATTGCCGGAATTTAGCTGTTCACTGTGAATATCTAGACCAGTACGTTCTGTGTGTAAATGAGGATGGATAACCCCAGAATTGTTCTGAGTGCTACATTCATAATAATGATAACTCACATTGTAGAAGTGGCCCATTGTGATTTATTCTTGTAGTATGAAAACCCACATAAAAGTTATATTCTGTTTGTAGTGTACAATTCTCCCCTGCAAAGAGACTGCACTGTATCATTAGATTTTAGGAAATTACATGTAACAGGAAAGTCTGATTTTAGCAATGCATGTTACGTTTTCATGAGGAGATAATGGGTCAAGTGATTTAGTTGTGTGCCTGAGTGGAGAAATTCAGGCCTACCTAGGAAAGAAAGGACAGAGCGACTCCTAGCAGCTAGCAGCGAGCTCCGGCTTAGCTTCTCCATGGACTTAGAAAGCAAACAGAATTTCTCCAGGGCACTTGCCTCTAATGTAAAATAGGGAGAACATGACTTGTTTTTGTGTCATTGATAGGTAGATTAAATAGCTGGCTTTGATTCTGAATCCTAAAATTCTCATATTTTCATTACTCATGTGGACACTAAAGGCTCCTGGTTATACTGAGGAATCAACCCTGGAAATAGGAGAAAGGTCATTTTTCTCTGTAGGCTGTGAACAGATAAAATGGATTGAGAAAACATGATCTTGAGTTGAGCGCGCAGCTCAGTAAGAGGGTTCTTACTTAACGTTCCCAATCCCTATGCTTGATTCCAAAATTCAGAACTGCAATTTAGCAGTGTGTGTGTGTGTGTGTGTGTGCAAAATATTGATAATTTATATTCCAAACATTGTGCTAACTTTCTCCAAATGGTTTTATCATTTTGCTGGGAGCAGCTACTCTTTACAAGAAAATATTTGGTTTTTATAGAAAGAACTTTTGAATATTTATGCATTAATTATAGAGCAAGATGTTTTACTATAAAGTCAAATTTCACATAAAAATTAAATGAAAAAAAAAAAAAACAGATAAGCCCAGGCTACACCAGGGGTGTGGTTCAGAGGTCGGAGGTCGAGCACTGGTTGGCTGTGTATTTGACCTGGTCTTCCTTTCTGAGCTTCTCAAGAACAAACAAACAAAAACTCAAATCCAGCACCTTCTGTTCCTCATTTCCAACAATATGGTAGGAAGGTCACATATTGGATAGAACGATATGACTTCAGATGGTGTAGTGTCTCCAGAAGTTGAAAGGGTCTAAGACAGTGCAAAGTTTGAGAATTTTAAAATGACACTTTGTACACTAATTCAAGAGACATGTCAATAGATTGTTCTTTATAGGAAGTAGCATGAAAATCTATCTATGGTGATGTGATTTTCTTGTATCCCTGCAGGAAGCATCTTTGGCTGGTCCCGTCTGTCCCCAAGGAGCCTCCCTCCTTCCCGTGTGTTCAGCCCACACAACTGCTCGGCTGTTTCCGTCCACAACCTGCTTCATACCTGTCGGCTTCAAGGCAGATAAAATCTATCTGGTTATGATTTCAGGACCTGCTGGCAGTCATGGAGGAAGCGATAAATATATAGAACAGAATTTGTTGATTGTTTTTAAATGAACAAGAAGAAATTGGATAATCCTTGCATAAATTGTGCTATCTTTCAAAAATCAGCATTCCAGAAATTCTTGATTAGAAAAATTACATAATTCACAGAAGATGTTTGTTGTTTTATGTATGAAAATCTTTCATATATTCCTGAGCGCATGAAATTCTTCTATTTGATTTCATAAAATGCAGGCAGCCTGAATATTTTAAAACACCATGTACTTTATGAATTTATACATACATATGAGACTATTTTGCAACCTGAATTGAAAGTAAACGGATTCTCAGCAGATGCTGTAAAGTCCAACCTCCACATTTCTAAAGCTTGCTATTGTTTTTGATTTTTAAGTGCTGAACAAAGACTGTAAATCATATGAACTAGAGAATGAATTGAAGAAAGTGAGGATCTGGGAGGAGCTGGAAGCAGGTAGCTAGGGTTGGACATGATCTACATGCGTTGTGTATATCTATACATATGAAATTCTCAAAGAAGAAATTCTACAAATATACTAAAAAGAAATTTGGGCTTATTTCTGTCTAGGGATTAAGAGGAAGTCAGAGGCCAAATGTAACTGTACTGGCTCATAGACAATGGGAGAGGCAGACCTGTGGAGGGCTCTGACCGCAGCAATCCCGTCTATCTTCCAGAAGCCTCTAGGTTTACAGATGTGGGGATGGAGAGTAGAAGACAGAGAACTTGGGTCTGTTTACCCCTTATTTGCTGTTGGGCTAAGGTGAAGTCTGCATCTAAAAGAGAGATCTGAGCAAGAGCCCAGTATGGCTGTACATATTATTTATCTAAGAAAGAAAGCCAGGCTGTTTTTCTGAAGCCAGGTTTAACCCACCTGAATTCTGAGATCAAAATGTGTCCCATGGTGAATTTCCCTAGCCTACGACTGTGGCATTCACAGACGTGTGCACAGATTCAAGCAACCTGTGTGCCTGTCACCTTGTCACTCAGCACACAGGCACCATACACACTGTGTGCTGAGTTTACTGCAAAACAAAGCCTGCTGATTATGGGGGGATCGTTTTAACATTTTCTCAGTAACTTCCTGCTATTAGAAGAATAAACATACCATAACACACTGTTCAATAGGTTGACACATTGTTTACACGGTAAGCATAAATTTTAAAGACAGAGATCCTAGGAGCCAATTTGATTGACAAAACACATATGGCTCAGTGCTTATTCTCTAATTAGAAGTTCCATGTTAACCTACCACTTATAAAGCTCCAAAGATCAGTGGTTCTTTTCTTCCCCAAATCCCCATCAAGGAAGCCACATTTTGAATCTCTTCCTTCTAATATTGCAGTGGATCTTAGGTAATGGTCCAAAGGGCACTCTGAGCATCCTTGTCTGACAAGATGAAAGATGGGAAAAATCTATTTCTGTCCCCTAAAGGTAGAGCTACAAGCTCTTGAATTCACCAGGCCTGGGTTACCTCATATCAGTTTAAATAAGAGTCCAAAGCTGTCTGTAGGGTTGCAGGGTTTACTGAGGATGTGATACTCTGCTGTCTGAAAGCAGAAAAGAGCAAGACCCCAGGAACTGTGTACAATGGGAAACTGATGAGAGATCAAAGCAGCAGATCCGCTCTTTGCTGTTTCCACTGGGGCTGTTTACTAACCTCCCCAGACCGCTGTGCTCAGAACTTAGAGTGCTTTCTCCTCACCTCCAGCACATATCCTCGGATTTTGATGTGTCTATTTACACATGCATCCACTTTCCTAGATAGAATTTCAGATATTTTGAAATTCTCAAGCAGTGTTAAAGAAGCTGAATTGTTTTCTAGCGTTAGAGCTGAAGGGACACAGCAGTTGTTAAGATCCGCAGTGTACCACGACCTGCCAAACTACACCTTACTTTGTACACTTCTCTGTGAGAAGATACTCTCTCCTCATCTGGCAGATTCGGGTGCTGAGTCCTGATGACCTGTACAATGTCTGTCCATGAAGACAGACCCTATATATCACGTTCAAGGGCAATGCTCTGGATTTTACGTATCTCCACAGAACTTAAAAGAAATGATCAGCTCCTCCATGTTTTCTTTCTCTCATGCTGGTGTCAATGTATCAAACCTGAATGCTTTAGTGCCCATGCCTGGCACATCACATTCCACTTCTGCTTATAGGGTAGGCTTCTTCACACCACCCCTAGGTGATGTCAGCATGTGGAAAGCCACGTAGACAGCCTGTCTGTCACTCCTGCTATTTCTCAGTTCTCGGGGAGGAGCTTGCACGGATCTGTGTGACTCCAAGAAATAAAATTTATAGATGCAAAGAGATGGAAGTGATGGAGAGTTAGAGCTTTTAGAATTGGACAGTCACTAATGGACCATGTAAAATATGTGATATGTCTTGGTATTTATAGAGCCCTGAATCCCCTCTAACTAAACATATATGCACATACACACCATGCTCAAGTATGGAAGTACTCTATGCTATTTAGCACTTTATACTTTCAAAATCCTTGTTAATTGCCATTTATATCAGAGTGGGCTGAAGCAAATTAAGAAATAACAGGCTGAGGGTTTTCCCCTAATCCCTTCACGAGGGAGCCTATAAAGCAGAATGCTATAGACAGTATTTATGGAATTTAGCAGTTCCTATCATAGAACCTGCTTCAGTGGAAAGACTCAATTTGAAAATTCTTTATCTGTGCAGGGAGCATTTGCCCTCTGACCCTCGGTGGATGGTTCAGAAGCCAGTGTGTGGTTCATAAACCCTGACAAACGCGGATCAGATCTTGGAATGCGCAGTGCGGAGGGAGGTCTTCATGACTCCTTTGCACCTGGATGGACTGAGCAGTGTATTTATCTTTCCTCTTGGAAAGTCATTAATTAGAACAACTCCAATAGCAGAAATTAAACCCTTAAAATAAGTCATGTGACCAAAAGTCAGCTCTCATTGAAATGTGACCCAGTGTGCAGTGTTAGGAGAACTTTTTAGAAACTTTTGGTGCTGAGCACTAGTTACTTCTGAGACATCTCCATCCCCATTTTCCTTTGTGGGTTGGTCAACAGCACACAGGTTCTGGGCCTTCGGCAGCCCTGTGACCTGGCCAGAGGGCCATCCCAGCTCTTCTCAGAGACTAATCAATTTACAGGCATGATTTTCTCTGTCATATTCCAATCTGCAGCAAGAAATCCTTGATGATTTCAAATCAAAGTGTCTCCCCCTGGGAAAGGATGTGTCCTGAGAGTCACAGTCATATGTCAAAAACTCATGTGTGTACATACCGATCCAGGTCTGCATGCTTGGCTAGGTTAGGAGTCTAGACTCCTGGTGAATCATCCATCTAAAGGTTACTATAAAAGTATTGCTGTCTAAATATGAAGTGATCACCACAGGTCTAATTGCCTGAACAGCTAGCTACTGCAACTACTTTGGGAGGTTGTAGAACTTTCTGGAGTCGGAGATTTGCTTGAGGAAGCAGGCCACTGGCACAGACCTCCAGATTCTATAACTGAGCCCACTTCCTGTTCCCTCTTGGCTTCCTGACTGCACACAGGATGTGACCATACATCCCATGCAATTCGTTGCTGCCTTTGTGTTACCTGCCATGGTGGACCGCATCCTCTGGAGATGGAAATGAAGTGAACTCCTCCTTTACGCTGTTTCTGGTCAGATATTTTGCAGTAACAATGTGAAAAGTAGCTACTATAGATGGTGAAAATGTAAATGAAATATATTTACCTATTAGCAGACAAGGAGTAAAGCCCTTGAGAACATGGCGGAGCTGATCCAGTCCCAGGAAGACCATAAGAAGAGCCCAAGGTCCAAAGCCCAGCTGAGCGCCATCCTCTCCCCAGCCCAGGCTGCTTTGAGGTCAGCTCCAGATGGGAATCTGTCTACTGCCAGTTGAATCTGTGAATTTTTAAACATTTTTTCTCCTTTGTCTTCCTGTCCCGTCTTCCCCTCTCCCTTTCTCTTCTCCTCCATTGGTTCTGCTGAGATGTTCAGATCGAGACAATTAACTGTTACAATGAACTACTATAGGATGTGAATGTAGACTGTAAAATTAATATTTTTGTACTCCTGGTGGCACCCGAGTTCCCAAAATCCAGTCAGTTAATTATACGGAAACATCTCAGTTCCATCAGAAAGAAAGCGATGGCATTCTTCCCATAAGGGGGCCTAAATATGATTAAGATTTATTGTATGAAATACACAAAAATTCAATAAATATACATTAAATTAAACAAAAGAAGACAAAAATAATTCACTAGGGATTATAATTTCCAAAGCCCAGCTACAAATTGAAATATAAACAGACAATGAATTCTACTCTTGCCTAAATTTCAAAAGATGCATGTATGTGTCTGGAATTTTGAGAAAAAATTCTAAATGTAATTTAAGTTGATGCATCTGAAAGATGTATCTGTAACTCGTTGCTATTTGTCTTTCTGAAAACTCATCCGAGTGCTAATGAGCAGAACAGAGACAGGAAGATGGCTTGAACCTGCCCTACTCTGGAGGACGAATATTAAGCTCTGCAGTGGGGGCCATTTAGTCTTTGAAGATGAGACTAAGAGCCTTCAAAGGCATGCACCTGTCAGGCAAGGAGTTCACAAAGTCAGAAAATCACCTAAGCTCAGAGGGATCATTATTCTCAGAGGCAGAGGACAGTCAGAATCCTGAGAAAGCCCTGGATGCAGGTTAGACCAGAAAGAACACAGAAATGTAGGATACAGGGAGGCAGATTAAACCCTCTGCTCACCTCTGACACACCATTTAAGAGAAAGTACACCTACGCTTGGTGGTGCAGGACTATAATCTCAGCACTAGAAAGGATTAGGCAAGAAAACTGAGAGTTGGAGGATAGCCTGGGCTACCTAAGGAGACCATGTATTAAAAACAAAGGAAAACAGAGCAAAACCAACAAAAGAGAAAGATAAGCAATAAAAACCCAAGGACAAAGTCTGTGAAATTTTACCAGCAGTAAATATATGATTTATATTGAAATATGTGTAAGAAGTAACCACTGTTTAGCTTTGAAAACTGAAAATTCTGTACACGTTGTCTAATTTAATGTGGAAGAGTAAATGAGAAGACAGAAAGGGTAGATGAGTCTACAGCTGAGATGAAGAATGAAAAGGAGCAGAACGGGTGCAAGCTCGGGAACCGGATGGAATGAGAGAGGTTGCACTGCAGCCAGAAAGTCTCTCTCTGGGCTTTGAATGCTTATCTGCAAGTGCAAAAGAGTTAGAACCGAACATGATGAAGTCACAGGCAAAATGAAAAGATGACGCCTTCACACAGAGACGATGGTGTTTCAGAGTTAGGTCCTAGAACGCATTTTTAGAGTTTTTGGTGATTGAATGAAATTAATGACACTGTTAATATAAAGCACACAGTGATTAATTAGATCCCTCCATGGAGGAACAACAGAAATCTGGAAATCTTCCTGAGTCACGTTGGATGTCTTCCTTGACTTTGCAGGGCCTGTCCATGATCAGGGTAGAAAGCCACAGCCTGTGCCAATCAAAACCTAAGCAGACATGTTGTACACTCCAGAACATTTAAGGGTATGCTGTGAACCCCCAGGGCCAAGGGAATGAGAGGGCTTGGTTACAGAAAAGGCATGTCCAGTGGTGTCCACCCAGAGAGTCCACAACATCAGCCTGGAGGTGGAGCTCAAGCCCCTGAACAGGCTTCTCTCTGAGAGAGCTCAAGGGACTTCGAGACTCACATCTGGGGTAGCCTTCACCAGGGGACACAGAAACACTCAGCAATCCTCATAATTCAGCTGCCACCCATGGGGAAGAAAGTCACTGTCCTGTGGGTCAGGTGAGGATTCCACCAGCCCCAAGATCCTATGTCCACCAGGTAGAGCTGTCAGAGAGGAGGGACAAATAAAAGTGTCTTACTTCAAATGTTCTCATCCAGAACCAATACTGAGAGCGACCTTTCTGGTACTCTTGAGAGTTCACAGACCTGCATATGATGAAAAGGAAATAGTCTCCAAGATACTAAAAAAATAAAAATAAAAATAAAGTAGTATAGAAAGATCAGGTTCTGAACACTCAGAAACAGAGTCACTGGCAGCCAGCAGAACTTTAAATTATATTGCTCAGTGGTTATCAAAGGACTGTTCCACAAACCATAGCCTGCAGCCATAACAGGGGAAACACTCATATCAGATTGTATACAGCAGGAAACTTCTTTGGTGAGAGAGAAATAAAATTTTATTTTAGGAAGGCCAAGAACTAAACTGAAAAACAGTGATTTCCACGTCATGTGCCAAGGAGTAGGCCTATGGTCAATAGATTGTGACAAACAGGGACAGACTCCTGGATGGACAGACAGTAAGAAATAGAGGGAGAGAGAGAGGGCACAAGGGAGAGAGATGGGAGAGTGAGGAGGAGGGGATGATAGCAAGTTCCTGAGAGAACTGATGAGTGGACACGCACAGATAACAGCTAAACGGCGACCTGTCAGAGGTAAGCCAGGAAACGGTTACTTCTATAAACTCTGCTTCTCTTTCTCCGCTCAGATCTCCTCCCCTGCCCCGCCTTTTCTATTGCTATGACACCTCCCCTCCCCCCCAACATGCACATTAAATCTGGATTCCACATATGAAAAGACTCACAGAGCTTGCCTTTCTGAGTCTGACTTACTTCAGTTAACATGAGGAAAGATATAAGAGAGTGCTTCGTGAATATTTGTGCTGCCAACAAATACTCTTATTTTCTCCCCCTGAAGAGCTAATTAATGCCCTGTGTGCATGTGCGTGATCAGAGGAGGACTTGTGGCTCTCTTCTTCTGATCGCTCGTTTCAGCCAGCAGGGCCCGAGTGAATGCGAAGGGCTGCAGAACACTTCACCTGGAGGAGAGTGGTGATTCGTGAGGATTTCTGCCTTAGGTTTGAAAGTTTATTTCAAAACCATAAAATGTCGTTCATATATTGTGTTACTTTCAAGAACATCCTTAGTCCCACACTTGCTATGTTCTAGCCTGGAAGAACAATCACACTTCTCTGTGTGGCAAAAAGCATATGGCCTTGGAATCTACTCGTACTTGAAGTGTGCAGTGCAGGACTGTTAAAATCTGTGTATTTTTCTACAGCAGAAGCTGAGGACATTTTCACTGTGCATAACTAAACTCTGCCTTCCTCCAAGGGCAGATGTTTCTGCAGCCGCAGAGCCCACCATCCCACCTCCCGTGAGACGGGGTAGCTCACGCCTTCACATGCAGTATTTGTTCTGTGACTGGTCTGGTGCAGCCACTTGGCATAGTGGCTGTTCTGAGAGCTCAGAGGGATGTGGTCAAATGCAGGAGCAACAAGGCTCAGGAGTTAATTCTGAGGCCACATCGTCCATGCATGCGTGCTTATACATGCAATGACATGCATGCACGTTCAGGGGCCTGCATCCGTGACATGAACACAGCGGGAGATTGTAGACCTACAGAAAAGACAGGGAAATGGAGTTGCTGTTCTAGAGTGATGAAGACCCAAGGGTCCCTGCGGCTACGTGTCCTGTGGGAAGAAGCCTCGCGGTTCTGGACCAGATACAGGAGGGAGGGTCAGTGACACTGAGTAGAAACTGTGGCTCTGTATGTCTGCTAACTTCTGATTTTTTAAAATGTTTTATTTACTGTTTTTTCTTATATGTATGCATGCAAGTGCACCTTTGTTGTGCAGCACTCGTGGAGGTCAAAAGAGGACACGGGATGCCCTGGAAATGGAGTTAGGGATGATTGCTAGTCATCACGTGGGTGCTGGGAACTGACCACCAGTCCTCTGCAACAGCAGCTAGTGCTCTTAACCACTGAGCCATCTTTCCAGCCCTGACATTTGAATTTTAAACAATAGTTTGGTGGATGTGTGAATGTGACATTTATTTATAGTGCAAGAACTCACCCACAATTCCAGATGCTTCAGGAAAGTATCACATAGATGACGGGGTGACAGGTAGCAGTAGATAGAATGAGGAATGAAACAGTCAGTGAGTAAAGTCTAGGGAACTTGGGTGAGTCATAAGAAGGTTTTATAAACTCTTTTATCTGAATTTATTTAATCACAAATTGAACAACACCCCAAGAAGGGATGGTTCTCCCAAATGCTTACTTTCCTGACAGTCCTAAATTGATCTGGATGGTATCCACTTTAATAATTCAGCTGTTCCTTCTTTGAGCTGATCCTGCAGACATTACACCAGGAGGAATTGCTTTACAGGTATAAAACATTTATTGCCATTTCCATACAGGGCTCAACATGACTTCACACATTTGATGAAAATGTCCCACTAACCCTCTCCCGAGGCTCTTCCCTACTGCGCAGACACAAGGATGAGCTCAAAACTGAAACTTAGTGATTACCCAGAGAGCTGGGAAACGTTATGAGTTGCATCTTTTCACTGTTAAATGTGCATATTTTCAACACTTTCATAAAATATTCTATATTGCAGACACTTAAAAACCTCTCTAGAATTTAAATCACTATAAACGATAGTGAGAGGGAATTGCAGCCTCCACTATAATTTATTTGGGTATGATTGGGTGAAACATGATGCCATTAGGATAAAAATTAGCACAAACAGCATGTTCAAAGGGGTTTTTAATAAAATCATAGGGACCATATTTAGTATTAACATGTAAATTATGTACCACAGGATGACTCTTGTTAAACTCGTAAAGAGCAGATGATTAAAGGAGATAAAATATGAATCTTCACCGCTGGAGAGTGCATTAACCTAAAGTCCTCAAACATACATTTATTTTAGATCTCATCAAATAGTAATTGTCAGTTCTAAGTTTCAAACTTAGTTGTCTCCCTAGAGAAACAGTGTTCATCCATGAAAGATAAAAATAACTTGAAGTACAATGACTCAAGGCGTCAAGGGCACCATTAGAATATAAGGAAATTCCATTTAGTTTTTTCAACAAATAATAATACTATATTTGCATAGTAAAGCTTTTTAAGTGGATTCTAGGCACAGTAACTTTGGATGCATTTGCTGAAGTGATTTGAAAGACCAATGCAGGCTTATGAGTTTGCCAGGAGATATCATTATTTTAATTTTACTGACAAAACCATAAATGATGACAGAGACGTGTTGTCTCAAATCATCCTAGCTTGAGCTAGTGGTGCATACCTGTGATTCTCTCGCTCAGCAAGCTGAGGCAGGTGGATTCTGAGTTCCAGACTAACATGGGCTATATATCTTGTTTCAAAAGATGGGCAATTCCCCCGTCAAATTAACCTGAATAGAATAAAGGCAGATATAAGCCCCCAAATAAAAGAACTTTGTGGTGGGTTGAATGAGACATGCCCCCCAAAGGCTCAAGTGGTGGAACACTTGGCCTGCAGGTGGTAAAGCTGTTTGGGAGGTCATGGTCTCTAGGGATACATCCTTGCTAGAGGAACGGTGTTACTGAGGGCGGGCTTCGGAAGCTCAAGGCCTGCCCCACATCCAGTTTGCTCTGTCTGCTTTGTGTTTGCTGTTGAAGATGTGAGGTCCCAACTTCCTGCTGCTGCTGCTAGGCCTGCCATGTGCTACCATGCCTTCCTGCCATCACGGCCTCCCTGCCTTCATGAAACCATAGTCTGATTGCTGTCACTCTGCCCCTCCCCTAAGGACCCTTTCTGGAACCATAAGCCAAAATAAACTCTTCCTTCTATAAGTCGCCTGGGTCATAGTATTTTATCACAGCAACAGAAAAGGAGCTAATATAAACCTTAACACAGTTCAAAGAATCTCAGTAATGGTCAACCCTTTAGAATCAATATCAATTATGTTCAGTTAGAGGAAGTCAACAGACAGATTTAGTTGAGGTTACAGACACTGATTTATGAGAACAGACACATAAATATGAGAAATCTTGTAAGTCAAAGGCACATTTCTCATACACACAGGCCCACTCAGATCTGGCCAGGAGTGTGGAAAACTACCCCGTGTGGAAGATAATTTAAAGTCTGCTGAATTAAAATAAAATATTGGAAACTACAAAGCAAGGTCGGTGGGAAGGAAGGTGAGGCGTGCTCTGAGGCCATGACATGTGGGGTGCTCCATGACTCTATGACCTGGAAATCTGAAGAGAAATGCAGCAGGAACCTTTGCCTGGATTCTCTGCAGATCAATAACCAAACATTGTTTCTCTTGACAATCTACCAAAAGGCCCACAGCAGCATGGTCTGAAGAGTAGACTCAACATATCAGCATATCAACATATCAGCTCCAAACTTGGAGCTCTGTCCTTGCTGTTACCATTGCGGGGGGCCGGGTCGCCCCTGGCGTCTCTGGACTGGCTGCTACCCTCATGCACTGTCCTTCCTAGGTGCACATGGGTCTACAGAAAGGCTTGAGAAGTAGGACACTTTCACAGCACCAAGTCTTCCAGTGTACGGACGTGGGGAGCCTTTCCCAGACCTAGGAAGTACACCGAGTCTGTGTAGGAAGCTTCAGGACAAATGAAACAAGATCGGATAGCTTCAGGGAAGAACCCTGTCATGGAACCTAGAGTCCACACCAATCTTTGAACCCCCCGAAGAGCACAGAGCTGGGGACATTTCCATACTCATTTAAGTCCAGAAGGACCCCGACACCAAAGTCAAACAGCAACACCACAAGAAAACTGTGAGCCGTGGTAGATAATGATATAAAATTATTAACAAAACTAGTGAAAGGATTTCAATAACACAGCAAGAGTGTCATGTAGCACAACCACAGCTTGGTGAGAATAATCTCCCGAGTCTGAAAATAAAACAATGCAGGGCCAGAGAGATGACTCAGCAGTTACAAGCACTGGCTGCTCTTGCAGAGGACCCAGGTTCAGTTCCCAGCACCCACATGGTAGCCCCTGTTTCCTTTTCAACATCTGCAGGCATTGCATACAAGTGCTGCACTTACATGTATGCACATCAAATGTAAATAAATGTAAAAAGAAATTTAAAGTAAATGAAAGGAAGCGTGGGAATGGACCGATATGACATGCACACTAGCCAAAGACTACTGCGAGGCAGAAAAAAAATCATTTCAGGAAACTGAGCACCCAACAAGTCATGAACTAAAGGAATGTCCGGCAACATGGTAAGGCCCTATCATGAGAAGCCCACCATTCGCATCATGTACGAAGTTAAGTCCAGGAGCAAGGCCCACCTGCCTGGGGCCCAGTTTTATTAAATATGATACTAGAAATCCCACCAAAGTGATTGAACAAGAAAAATAACAAATCTATCAAGATAGTAAAAGGAAATATCAAGCCTTGTGTGTCTACATGTTGATATGACCATGCACGTAGAAGACATGACCGTACATGTAGAAGATGGAGAACTGACAGCAGGGATCGAGGAGTATTTCAGGATTAAAAGGTCAGGACACAAAGAACATCTGTTCGGTTTTTCTCTATTGGGAGTGGTCTACAGAGGAAAACAGATAACACAGGCTGATTCCTAACAGCACCAAAAACATGAAACATTAAAGGTAAAGTGAGCCCAGGATGTCAATCATCTTTCTTTTTATATATACATGAAGCATCTTAATGACATACTAAAAGGCCTAATAAATAAATACAGCCTTATAAACCTGTGTACCCTATTAAATGGTATTTGAGGGTCTATCTTTTAAATGCTAATTGTTTTGATTGGGCTTTCCTTCTTTTGGAAATGACGAGAAATTGCTGAATAAAATAAAAGAAAAAAATACATGGGATGTTCTGTGTTTTTAAAATATTTTTATTGAGCTTTTTGAAAATTCATAGAACAATTCTTAATCAAATTTAGACTCCCTCCACATCTATGTCCCCACACCTCCCCGTCCACCGGGCCTAATGCATTCCGCCGCATGTTACATTCTTTCCAGTCACGCATTTGTACCCACAAGTTCTTGGGTGCAAGTTCATTCACTGGAGTCTGGTCAGCCCATCCAGACATCAAAAGGAAGGTCTACTCCCCTCGCCAGGCAGAAATCAGTCTCCAACAGTTCCCACTGCCATTTCTCTCGAACCACTGTGAGCCCCTGTCTGACTGGGTTGCACGGATCTTGTGCTTGATACCACCATTGCCACAAGTTCCGATAGGCACGCTTCCCGGGGCCTGGAAGCCTCTGCTTCCCTATGATCGTGGACCAACCCTGGTGACAGTCTGTCCATCCCTTCTTCTGCAGTGGTCGCTGAGCTGTGGGTGGGTGAATTTTAATATAGGAATCCAATCCAGGGCCACACACTCTGCAGTCTCTTGGTCTCTGAAAGTTGTCCAGTTACGGCCTTCTGTGTGCATTGCACTCTTGTATAAGGAAGCTTCTCCAGTGAGAGCTGAGGGATGCACAAGTACTCTCTCCCCTCTGTTCCACTGTGCTCCATGAGCCTCAGGTGTACAGAGTCCTCTGTAAATGTGTCACTTAGGCCTGGGCATCTCTCAGATGCACATTCTCTGTGTGTGACCAGTTATGAATCTCTGTAGTAGCCTCTATCCGTTGCAAAAAGAAGCTTCATTGATGAGTGGGGTATCGTATACCTGTCAGTAAATAGAAGGATCCATACTTAGCATATGATAAGGAATTCCATTCGTCTGGAGATATGACAGAGATAGCCATGTGTATTTCTCTACAATTACAGTGACACCCATGAGTTCCCTCCCACTGAGAGGGCTTGAAGTCCAGTCAGACAGCTGTGGTCACCCCTGGATGACAGTGTCATTGCTGCACCAGTAGAGGTAGGTTCTGTGCCATTATTAGGCACGGTGCTTTAGGCTTCAGTGCTGGGTTAGAACATTGATTGATTTTTTTCCCCTTAGCACCGTGCAAAGTGTCCTCTAGAACTATGAGAACTAGTCTTCAGGGGTCAGTCCCTGCTCCGTTGCTCCGGACGCTGTCAGAAGCATGTCCTCTCTTCAGCAATACGGTCTTGTCTTCCAGTTCTGGGAGACAACCAAAGGCTCTGGCATTGGTCTGTGTCGTTTGGGGAGTCTCTTGGACCACTCTTACCAACCCCTGGAAGGGCCATCTCTCTGTCTCGCACTGTGCTCTTTATCATACAGCGCCCAGGTACACACATGCACTGACACCAGGCACTCTGTGCATTCCTCAGGGGTTACCAAGTCTCCACACTTCCCTCTGACTTTCCACACCACCGAAGCTCCACGCATCTCTCCTCCCCAGTCTAAGCACCCCGTCACCCTCACCCTCCTCCCATAACACTTCCCACTCCTCAGCTCTCCCCCCCCCCAAGGTCGCCTGCATGTCCTGCCCTCTGCCCTTCCCTGCTGAACACCCCATAGGATCTGCTCCCTGCTGTCCCCCTTTCAGAGCTCTTTCTTTCCCTTTACCTCCTCATTTTCTTCCACTGTCCTGGCTCTTGCTGTTACATCAGGATATATACTTGCATACAAGGGACTGGTGTTGTGATCCACAAAGGAGGCATGCACCCACTGCTTGTTTTTCTGAGTTTGGTTTATGTCACTTAGTCTATCAGTTTCTAGTTCCACCCACTTACCTGAGAATTTCCTCTTTGACCCATTTGTCATTCAGTAATGTGTTTCTTGAACTCCATGGGTTCACGTAATTACTAGAACTTCTTTTGCTGTGGATTATAAGCTTTATTGCATTGTGGCCTAATAGAATGTATGGAATCATTTCAATTTTTTGTATTTGTCAAAGTTTGTTTGGTGTCCCAGTATGTGGTCAACTTTAGAAAAACTTGCACAGGATGCTGAGTAGAAAGTGTATTCTTTGTTGCTTGGGTGGAATATTCTGTAGATGTCTGTGAGGTCCATTTGATGTAAGGTGTCATTTAATTCAGATGTCTATCTCTTTATTCTTTGTCCAGTGGACCCATCTATTGAAGTCATCTACTATTACTGAGTAGAGGTTGATCTGTGTTTTATAGTCCTGTTTTTATGAAACTGGGTGCTCCAGAGTTTGGTGCATATATGTTCATGATTTCAATACTGTCTTGATTAATCTTTCCTTTAATTAGAATGAAGTGACCCTCTTTATCTCTTCTGATTAGTTTCAGTTTCAAGTCTATTTGTCAGGAGCATGCTTGCTTCTTAGGGCCATGTGCTTGGAATACTTTTTTCATCCTTTCACCCTGACCTGGTGTCCATCCTTATGGGTGAGATGAGTTTCTTGAAGACAACAAAAAGATGGATTTTCTTTCTTGATCCATTCCACTAGCCTGTGTGTTTTGATGGGGAGCTGAGGCCACTGGTATGTAATTATTGGAAGGTGTGTATCGGTCGCTGCCACTTTTGCCTGTTTGTGTTCGTAGCCCTGTTTTGTGTTTCTGTTTATAACTTTCTGTCTCTTTCTGTGCCCTCTCAGGTACACATATCCCCACCCTTGGTTCCTTGTATTGCTCTGAGTATTCTGTTTGGTCTGGTTTGGAGGACACGAAATATTCCAGCCTATTCATGTCGGGGAAAATCTTCCATTCTCTTTCGAGCATGATAGATAGATTTGCAGGATAAAATTTGCATTCTATTTCTATTGATGTCTGGAAATGCAGCAGTGTCCTCACTCTGGCGAGGCAGCAGCCACACTGTGTAGTTCAAGTACTTTCCTGTGTAAGTTCACCAGCTGAGGCTCCCAGTCACATTATACACGAGTGTTGCTGAGAACATGTTTCTCTTCCTTTGGTGCAAAGATGCCTTGTTGGCACAATCTACCTACTGGAAATTTTGTTTCATTTTTACTTTGCTTGTGTATTAATTTTCTGTTGTTCTTTATCAATTAAGCTTCCTTCTATCACTAGTTCTTTTCAGAATCAATTTACTAAACTGAAGTGAGATTTTCTTACATTCCTTTTGCTTAGTCTTGTTTAAATTATTTTGAAAGTCACCTCTAATGCATTGACTTTTCAGTTGATTATTTTAAATGTTAAAATAACCTGACTTACCTAGTATTAACATGCTTGTTAGTAACCGGCAATTTTAATTATTATTGTAATACTTTGCCAAATGCTTTTAGATTGTAAAGCATTCATGACTTCTGTTTCCTTAGCTGTTATGATAGACTTGCCAGCATAGAAACTACACGCATCCCTGACTCAACACGTCCTAGGCTGGGGCCTTAGACACTATGCTTCTCAGAGATGACTGCAGAGATGACTGCAGTGCTCACGTGTCTTCCCAGGCCCAGGTCATACAGTGCATTACCATTAAGTACCTGCCCCCCCCCTCCCCCCGGAACGCCAGCACTGTGGATTCCTCTGGCAGTCACCCATCATCCACTGACTTCCTGAGTCCTGCCTTTCTCTTTCCATCAGCAACTCGAAGTTAGCTCCTTGCTCTCCTCTGAAGTCAGTGTGATCTAGTCCCTCAGACCTCTGCTGACCTCTGCTGCCACCAGGGGGTGTCTTCCACTCTCTTATTTCCCGCTTTCCTCCCCTCTAGCCCTGCTGCTTCTCTCTCTCTCTCTCTCTCTCTCTCTCTCTCTCTCTCTCTCTCTCTCTCTCTCTCTCTCCCTCCCTCCCTCCACCCCCCCCCCACTTCTATAGCCAAATATCCAGGAAGGATCTTAGGAAGAATGGCTTATTTTTGCATCCAGTTGGAGGGGACGCAGCCCATCGGGGTAGGGAAGGCCTAGAGTGGACAGAAGTGGAGCTGAGCTATCAACCTCAGTGTCTTCCCCCAGTGACCCACTTCCTCCAGGGGCCCACTTCCCCCGGTGACCCACTTCCCCCGGTGGGCCACACCACATGAAATGTTCCGCAACTTCCCAGTTTAACTCCATCAGCTGGTGACCAAATGTTCAGACACATGAGCTATGGGGGACATTTCAAATTCAAAGAGAAACACTCTCCTCTCCTTCCCTCCCCTCCCCTCCTCTCTCTCTCTCTCTTTCTCTCTCTTTCCTCTCTCTCTCCCTCTCTCTCTTTCTCTCTCTCTTCCTCTCCCTCTCTCTCCCTCTCTCTCTCTCTCTCTTCCTCTCCCTCTCTCTCTCTTCCTCTCCCTCTCTCTCTCTCCCTCTCTCTCTTTCTTCTCTGTCTCTCTCTCTCTCCCCTCTTCACTTTATTCACCTTTTTAGCAGTGTTGGGAATAAGCCCAGGGCCTTCCACAGGCAAAACAGGTGTCTGCACTCCCAGCCCCCACTTTATCAGTTGAACCTGTTACTATCTTGAGACAGTATCTTTCTCTTTAGCTCAGGCTATCATTGAACTTGCTGTTTATTTAAGATTCTCCTGCCTCAACCTCCAGAGTGCTAGGATCACAGATGTCTTCCATCCCAGCCTTATTTGTTCTTAAAAGAAATTTATTTGCTAGACCAGAAAAGCAATTTAATTTCTATATATTGAAGTTAAACAACTTAAATATAATTACTTATGAAAATCTCCTTACCTCTTGACCCAGTTAATGTTTCACTGCATAACCAATAAACAGGAATATTAGGCACAGCTATCTTTAGACGTTTTTCTAGCATGTACTCTCTGCTCCTAAAGTTTCAAATATAGCAATGATTAAATGCACCACGCCCCTTCTCTACACCACGCCCCTTCTCTACACCACGCCCCTTCTCTACACCACGCCCCTTCTCCACACCACGCCCCTTCTCCACACCACGCCCCTTCTCTACACCACGCCCCTTCTCCACACCACGCCCCTTCTCCACACCACGCCCCTTCTCTACACCACGCCCCTTCTCTACACCACGCCCCTTCTCCACACCACGCCCCTTCTCCACACCACGCCCCTTCTCCACGCCCTCCAAGGCCTCAGGTAATGGTGCAAAATTCACACTTGTCAGAAGCCAAGTGTGAAAGAACATCTCTGGCACAGAACCCATGGAGAGAATTCTTTTCCGCTGTGGACTATGGAGCCACAGACAGACTTCTGTCTCCAAGGTCTGCATGCAGTAATAACAACAGCACAGCACAAGAACTGCAGATGTGTGCTACCCAAGGGAAGTCACGGGAACAGCAAGGAGCAGATGTTGCAGGCCTTGTGAAATTAGCCACACTGACTTCCTGATGTCTGAGACCTGAGATCAGTGGCCTGGAGTTCTCAGCTCTGTCTCCTGCTCTGAGCTCCAGCCTTCCTGTCTAACCACTTCATGATATCTTTCATGAGCATATCCGATAATCCTGGCTAAGATGTGCCTGGAAAGGTGTGCTCTTAGCACCATAAGACTCACTCTTTGAAGAGTCTCAGAGGAAAGAAAGAGTGCTCTTTCGTAGTATGCTGGGTAGATAAGTGGTGGTAAACTTTGATAATGATGTATGGACAGGCGTGGAGTTAAGGAACTTCAAACAATGATGAGTACAAAATTCAGGTGCAAGGCACCTAGTCAAACATGAGAAAACATGCTTTATGATTACAGTTATATAACCCACTAAATGGAGCAAAATTATGCTGTTACAGTCTAGGGGTAGTCACCCATAATGTGCTATTGAATTGAATGAAGCAAAATTATGGGCTTCTGAAGGTCCCAGTTAAGACTGTTTCTAGATCTAGGTGCTAATGAATAAGTCCAACTCACAAAAAAAATCAGTAAATACATTAATTTTCAACAAGAACATCAATGCTCATGTATTATATCTTAATAACAATGTTTTCAAGGACAAAACTTCATTGAGATATACATTAACTGCACATAAATTCGTCCAAAGAGGGTGGAAGTTTAAACCTTCTGGCCCTGCCCCACCCTGCAGGAGGTGCTGAAAGGTACTGATTACTACAGCATTTCACTGGAGATTTCAGAGTCTGAACGGTCTCTCAGAGCACGGTGCTTACGTTCCCCATACCTGAATTCAGGCAACCGTTCTCTCCGTCACGTAAGATTATGTACACAAATACCCACGTGTTTTCACTCAGTGACTTCCTGCTGTTCCCACCTCGGCAGATCTGGTTTGGGGGCCACAGTTGAAGGCAAATGGCGTAATCCTTCACCCAAGTAGCACACACAGTGCCATGAGTCCCCCAAAAGCTTCTCTTTTGGCCTCTGGTAGGGAAACTAGCTTTCTTTGCTCACAGATACACAGAGAGCTTCTTTCAACTTATGAAGGCCACAGTGAGCCAGGAGTCTGAGAAAAGGTCTCCTTTCTGTAAGTAACTACTTGGCAAACCCCTGGCACAGAGGTGTGCCTACCTGAGGTTTCCGGTTTCCACCAGGCGGTCTCCTCCTGACAGCACTGTTCACAGCGCTCTAGACTTGACTTGTTCTTTCATTCATGCTTCCACGATAATCTACAGATAGCAGTCTATTCATTTCTTACATGTCACACTATGTAATCCAGATTTCATGCACACTATATATCATGTGAAGATATTATATAGTCCACGAATAATACATGACCTCCATACAGTCTGCAGATTAGCCCTTCAGGGACTCATGAACTTTTTTGGTCATGTGTTTTTCCTGCTGAGTCAAACTTCCCTGAGAACACCAACTGGATTCTTACAAATGTCATTGATCATATATCACAACAAAAAAGTGATTGAACAGGGAGCAATATGTAGCTGTCATACTTCATTTCTCTTTGTTGTTTCTGCTGACTCTTCTCATTTTGAGACAGGATCTCCTGCCATTCAAGAGATCTTGAGATTTTACACATCAGAGGATGACCTTGAAGTCCTGATCCTCCTGCCTCTATTCCCGAAATCCTTGAGTTATAGGCTTGGGTCACCTGCCCAGCTGATCTTTTCTCTTTTTAAAAGAGAAAGCATTCACGGTTTAATTGAAGTCTGAGAGCAAGAGAAGGTTCAGAGACTAAAGTTTGATTCTGATCAAAACTGTTTTAATGGTGAAAAACTTGTAACAATGTGGTCAGATGGGATCAAATGGACATCAAACTGAAGCACTGTAATTGCACTGGAATATCATTAATGATAATGATGCATGCTATTGGAAAGGATGTGGATATATACATAAACTGTTTAACTCACTTAAAATCCCTCAACAGCTGTGAAGTTGACTTTGAATAAATATCTTCTGAATTGCAGTTTTTGAAAGGATTTGACCCTGAAACAATGAAAACATTCTACAAATCTTTCCACAAATTAATTTAGAAGTTGATTTTACTTTAAATTTATTTTATTTATTTAAATTTATTTTAAATGGTTTTAGAATCAGCTTCACTGTGCTGATTACACCTCATTCATCTGCTTCCTCAAAATACCAACACGGCTGCAAACTGCATACATACCTATCCTGAATTAGCTTTTCCCCTCTAACCTGAGATGTTGCTTGTGTTTTAAAGTGTATCCTTTAGGAGTGTATGTTAAAGTTGGGTTTTTCATGTGTTTATGACACTACAGAAAATTTTAAGCTAAAGTTTCTTAACTGTACTTTCTAGCTTTATTCTAAATATACTTATTTATTTTTTAAATATTACTTTATTTTTATTTTTGTGTGTATGAGTGTATTGCCTGCAAGTATGTAAGTGCACCCATGAAGTGCAGTACCCACAGAGGTCAGAAGAGGGCATCAGATTCTCCTGGAACTCCATGTGCGTGCTGGGAGTCAAACCCTGGTCCTCTGAAAGAGTCAGCAATGCTCCTAACTTCTGAGTCAGTCATCTAGCTCTTAAATACACTTATATAAAGGATTATTAATGGAGACTACATAAGATTTTCACTCTGAGTTCCTCTAAAAATGAAGACAAAAGAGAAGAGCTTTTATGTGGCTTATGTGAAGCCACAAGTTATATCCTAGATTATTAGAACATTCCCGGTTCATGATACATGTGTAATCATGAGCAACGGACTCACAGAATTTAAACACTACTCTGTTGGCATTGATATATTTGAAATGGGAATGAAAAGAAAATATCACTGTTAGAACTTCAAACTAATAAATGATACTTGGTTTGATAATATCAGAAATGCGATTTAATAAATATTTCAAAGAAATGCAAAGACAAATTGAGTGTCTTAGTGGACTAGCAATGCAGTGTGATATGCACAACATGTATTATTTTAACATTTCTAAAGAATAGGAAATCATTCTGGAAATTTAAGGTTCTTCTTTTTTAATTCCTTGAGCATTTCAGCCAACATTAGATAAGGTTCAAGGAAACTATTCAGAAATGTTAAAGGTTCACAAACATATTAACTGTGTATTAAACAGAAACATAGATTTCTAATGTTTGAGAACTTGAGGTTTATTTTCCATGAACAGAGTTACTGATATTATTTTTGCACATTCTAAAAATATAATTTGCACATGACTGAAAGCAATTATTAGAGAAATCCATTATTCACACTCATGTGCACTTATACACCACGTCTAAACGTTCGTCAGCAATCATACTCATTCTGAGGCATGGACTGTGGCCACAGGATGCCACATGTCCATATCTGCTTCATATGACAACAGCAATCATGCTGCTTAATAAACAAATTTCCAGCCAGAAAAAGAAAGCAATGCAAGAATGAGATTATTACTTAAAATGGCCACAACTGTCAGGCGTGGTGACACACAGTTTTAGTCCCAGCACTCCAGAGGCAGAAACAGGCACATCTCTGAGCAATCCAGGCCAGCCTGGTCTACACAAAGAGTTACAGGCAACTAGGACTACAGAGAGACCCTGTCTCAGCAACAAACAAAAAATCAAAACAAAACAAAAATACCCCCTAAAGGTGTGGAAGATAATGTTTCCAAAACATTGTGCCAGGCAGATGAATAACAAATCACGGGACTTCTGGTGTGAGCAGCATACTTGCTGATGGTGGAAAAGAAAGACAGGACCAGGCAATCTGAGCATCCCCAGCACTTAGGAAAGAAGTTGGAGACCATAAGGCATGGATGGAGAAGGAAGAGGAAATCATGTGATGTGGCAGAAACAGGAAACAATGTCTACACTGCAAGTTGGCCACGGTCTCTGGTGGAAAGACACACAGGGTGGCCATAGGCTGGATCTTCAGAAAAGGCTGGAAAGCCAAAACATTTTCAGGGTCTGTCTGGGAGGTGAGATCACAGAGGAAGCTGCCTCTCCAGACTGGAGTCAGGTCATGCAGAACCCCAGAGAAGATCCTGCCTACCTGGAACAGGGCTGTTGTACCACATCTCCAGGGACACGGAAAAGGCAAATCGGAAGATTTGCTCGAGACTGAGACTGGCCCAGATTCTTTCACAGACCTAACTCAAGAGACTTGCAATAAACGATTCTCCGTCAGCGTGGCAAGGGTCCTTAGGAAAGCTACATGGTTAAATTCACCAAAGTGCCATCTGTAAGAAGGCCCTCTCCTAGCCGACCACCAAGCCTCCTGCCTGGTGGGGCAGGCCATCTTCAATGATGGCCTCCTCATTTTTCAAATCACCTAGCATGGGGGACAGAGTGGCACTAAGACACATTTGTGGAGTCAGGATGTAGGAAAAAGCCCTATTAAAATACTGTAACACGATCCCTACAATATTGAACCCTTCCCCACATCAATCAGGTGCAATGGTAGAGCTGAAAGCCAGGACCCCTGAAGCAGGCAACACTGAAGATGGAAACATGATCACCAGAGGATGAAGATCTCCAACCCTCAGAGCTGAGGCTTTCTGTCCAATGCACACAAGTGCAGCCAGAGGAGCACAAACCTTCCCCAAAAGGCCTGTTCACCTCAGCCACCATTCTGGGTGCACATCCTTCAGTTTCCCATAATAAGCTAAAAAATGTAAAGAAATAAGACAAACGTCTGAAAAGGAAATGCAAATGTCAGGAATATATTCAGATATTACCGAAATACTGTGAATGCCAAATCAGTAATTCATAGCAAGTCTAACTAACAGCTTACCAGAGCAGGAGGGAGAACTGCAAAGATTCAGGAGGCACTTAGTCAAATCACTGTAACAGATATGGAGTCCTAGAGCAATGGAGAAGACCCAGCAGAGGCAAATTAGAGTTAGGATGCAGTAATGGAAATTATCAATAGAGACTTCCAGAACTGCAGAACAGAGTGACTAAACCAAGGCCAGGAAACAATCAAGAAGAAACCTACCCAGAGTAGAGCATGGAGGCACTGGAAAAGAACGCCATTGACAAGAGCAACAGACAGGGCCTGGGATCAGAGAAGAATGGAAACAGAATAGAGACATTCCTAAAATAAGGGTAGTCACCAAACCACAAATAAGAAAGCTCAGCTTGTAGCAAGTAGTGGTATGGAGATATGTCGTATTCAAACTGCAGAAAGGATGGGCAGAGGGATACCTGATGCAGCTGGCAAAAGCAGGAATCACCTTGTAATAGGGAGCAAGGGGAGAAGTTATGAGGCTGCTCATCAGAATCTGTACATCAAGGATTAATTACAGAGAGGAGAAAGTACGCAGAGGGAGCATCCTGGGTGACGCGGTGGAGGGTCAGTGAAATGAAAGGGTGAAGATGTTCGGGACAAGGAGGAAGCAGGAACGTCCTGTCACCATGTTCTGCTACTGTGTGAATCATCACTGGGCTTTGGCAAGGTTACAGCAGATTAGTTTAAGTTGCATTATCTTAACCTCTGGGGAAACCAGGGATTTTATAAAATGAATGGAAGAGATATGTTGAAATAGGAAATGAAATAAAATGTGCATTAAAATGTGAGGAGGCATCTGGGAGTGCTGGAGCGTGCCGATATCCCAGCACTCAGAAGGCCGAGGCAAGTGAATCTTTGTGACTTCAGCTCAGCCTGTTCTATACAATGAGTTCCAGGCTAGCTGGGGCTACAGTAAGATCCTTTCTAAAAAAAAAAAAAAGGATCTGAGCAATAAGAGATAAAAATAAAAGATACCAGACAATTGTAAATACAGCATATATCAGTCAAATCACATCAATCTACTGATTTTTGTATTGAAATCTATCTAGTCACTTAACACAATAAAGTATGTTCTCTTAAGGCTCAGTAATTCCGTGTTTCAGCCTGGGTTTCAGAAGGTTGAACTCGGAGTCATCAGCACAGCTTTAATCTCCAGGCCCTGTCCCTCACTCTGTGGCTCTGTCTCCCTGGGCATCGTCAGAGTGATCTCCTGTGACATTGATCTGTGCTGGCTCCATCTCTCTTCTGCATTCTTCTATTCTGAAGGACCCCTGTGTTCACACTGGATCATAATCCTTACTGGAAAACAGCCAGGGCCAAAGCTGTTCATTTCATCCTGTGTCTGTCGTCCTGTGCGCCATCCAGAGTGACGTACAGTTCTCCAGTACTGGCTATGGAAATCGGAGGACATCGTATCATTCCCCAGAGTCTGTTCTCCCCCTGCTGAGGGTCGCGTTTGACTCATGTGAAAGGCTTCCATCATATCCCAAGGTTTGCATTTGCAAATGTCACAACTCCTTATGCCTCCCTCTCAGAGTGCAAAGTCTAACCTACAAACCCCAGACTCATCAGCCCTCAAGTCTGAAACACACCATCTCCTTGGAAACCATCAGGTGTCCCTAAGCCTTGGCTCATGACAGGCTCTGGGGTACGGTCCCTGTCCACATGTGGACTTTGAAATGAGAAGATGTACTGTTTCCAAGACAAGGTAGAGGTTTAGATTCTCCCAGAGAGCTCTCCCAGAAAATCACACTATTATTTACTTTTAAATACATTTCATTTTTGAGAATTTCATACATGAGTGATGTCCTTGCATCATTTCTGTTCCTCCCAGTCCCCTTCCAGGTCCTCCTTGTGTCCCCACTCCCTCTCAGTTTCTTTTCCTCTTCTTTATTATTGCAGCATATACATACATACATTCATAAACATGCAAATATAGAACGCTCTGAGTCCATTTCATGGTGCTCCTCCATACCCTGTTTAGGGGCTGCACAGTTGGGATTAGATACCCTGTCAGGCAGATAGAACCTGGAGAAAACGGATTCTTCCTCTGTCAGCATTCATTGAGTGCCTGTAGCTCTTCAGCTTGTGCTGGGGCTCTGTCTTGTCTTTATTATGATTTGCTGAGAACACTGAGGACTCTGAGTCAGGTGTAGCGGACCACAGATGTCCTGTGTGGCTGGGTGCTCTGACCTTCCAGTGTTTCTGAGGTAGTGACAAGATGGTCACCCTTACCTTCATCTTTCATTTTACAATGTAGTTTCTTGACAGGGGATGCCTTTAACAGTGATGTGGATGAATGCCATTGGATGGGGACCAAGTAAAAATAATAAAACAAATGCCCCCTACTCTCTACAAAACACAAATAAGCCATGTAACAAAGAAAGCAAAGGCAGATAAGAGGCCCATCTCTTCAGAATCATTCCAGACAACTCATGCTGATAATTGACTCAGTGAGATGCAACGTGACTCTTCAGGCTGCAGGTGTGGACTTCTCTTCCGGGAGAACGCAGGGAAGCAGGAAGGAAGCAGGATGCTGCAGAGGAGATGCCTGACTCACAGCCCATGGCGAAGGTCACCCTCAAAAGCACTGAGAACACAGAGCCCAAGGACCAGGGTAGGAAAGGGAGCATCGAAAGTCGGCTTCTAGCAAGAACAAAAAGGTGTCTTGTGAAAGAAAAACTAACTAGCTGATAATTGTGAATCACTAACGTTTGATTGGATGCTGTAAATAGACCATGTTAATTCAGTGTTAATTAATATGCTAATAACAGTGAAAACAGCCTGGAGTGCCGTCTGCAGTATCTTAACAATTCAACTGTCAGCTTAACCCTGTCCCAAAAAAGATGTCTGAAAAACAGATAATGCAGTTAGTGTCCGAAGTAATGACTGGAATTACTTAGAGCCCCTTTACTTCAAACACTGAATGCTTGAATTTATAGTGAGAGGTTCTCAGCAGGAATGAGGCTATGCTGCTTCTAACTGAGAAACGCAGAACGTCATTGCTAAAACACTGTTCAGCAAAATGATGAAACGGTCCAAACGACTAAAAACAGCTACACTTTCTGAAAAGTAAAAACGGTCTTGGGAACATAGTACCTGCTTTGGTGACTGTTGGCCGAACACAGTAAAGATTGGTCGGAATGGAAGGCTCATATATGACCTTTTTGAAAACCAAAGTGCTTCTTCAGAGCATGTTGTGTGTGTGTGGCGGGTGGGGGTGGGGGGTGGGGGGTGGGCAGGCAGCACCTGTTTGGGCTAGAGACTCTAAGGCACAGGAGAGGCACCAGGGTCTCCTGAATGCTTTCCACACATGAGGGGCCATGGGATCCTATGACAAAATGTCACAGAAATGACTTTGTAGATTCAATCTCATTTTTCCAAGTATGGATCTACTGCAATGCAGCAGGAGTCTTCTCACTCAGAGGACTAAGCAAGTGAGGAGAGAAGAGAAGGGCGAAATCCAGACACTGTCACTTTAATCTACTTTTGGTCTTTTGGAGCAAGATCAGAAAAGCCAGACTTGCTGAGAACGTATTCAGACCATGGACAACAAAATCAAAGAAAGCCTGCATCCACACGTCCATGCACCCCAGCTGAGCAAGACTCCCGGAGCACTGTGAAGGGAGGAACATTTTACAAATTATAGAACTACTTCTAATGGGAACAAAACGTTCTTTCCATTTATAAATGAGTCCGAGGAATGGTAGAGAGAAGAAAAATCAAGCACAGGGAGAAGGGGCAGAAAATAGAGGCCAAAAAGAAAAAGCAGAGAGCAAGGCCTGCTGCCCCTCCTGGGGGCCGTGCACCACCCCCACAGCGCCTAGCAGAAGGTGAACAGGAACTGTGACCTGCGAAGTGTGGGGGGCAGCCCCTAATTAAAAATAGTCAACGATGTGACAGAAGTATAGCGTTTGAATTATAAAGGATTTACATCTGAAAACCCCTCACTTCCTTGTTGCAGGCCCCCTTGACACAACAAAGAAAAGAAATCAATACTTTGGGGTTAAAATAAATATTTTCTTCAAGCAACCAGGTGAAAGAAGTCATTTATCTGGAAGAGGAAAAGCAAATTGCTTTTCACTCTATTTCCTAAGAGCAAAACCTTGACTCTGGATTTACCACTAGCTCTTGCAACGCTAAATGATGTTGAAAAAACAAAATATATTGGTTCCATGAATATGTGTGTGTGTGTTTGCACGCACATGTAAATGAGCATGTGTTAAATAAAAGATTTGGATCAATAGTCAAGCAAGCAGAACAGAAACCTCACAGGCAGGGGCTGGGGTGGTAGCTGTCACTCTCAAGTGAGGCTGCAAGAATACAGACCAGGAAATATGAACCACATTCTCCATGGGAGCTCTGTAAGGGCCTCCCATTGTAACGGTCCCTGCATAGCAGCACGAGTAGAGTACAGGCATTTCTACCACAGGTGATGTCAACCATGTCACTGACTTGACCAGTGGCAACTGCATGTTGGTCAATAGCCAGTCTCTACAAGGAGTCAAGGGTGCATCGTTGTCTTGGATGTATTAGATCCATGTCCTTGAATTTAAACAGAGTTTTTCAAGCTGATTAGGAAAGGAGAAATCTCCTGAGGCCCAAATTCGCAAGCCCTTATCCTAAAGAGGAAAGGCAAGGGGGCATTTTACTTCCACTTTGAGATTCTGAAAGGAAGCATTTGGACAAAGAATTATCTGCCAAAAGCTAACCAAGTAGAAGCTAAGGGCAGAAATATGAATTTACATATGAAAGGGGCTTGGGTTTAAAGTTAATCTTGCAAAATGTTCATTTTACAGTTGAAAATTTACAACAAAAATATAGGTGTCCTAGCATATGTACTACACAGTAACAGAATAAAAACTAAAATCCGAATCATCAAGGATAAGCACCTGTGCTAGTTGAGGACACTGTGACAATGCGGCAGGTCACTTGGGAGCAGTTCGAGTCACATGCCTGGCCAGTACACCACCAGTAGCTTAGGATCATAGACAAGTAACATTATTAAGCACCCAGCTTTTGTAGTCCGTGTCCAGGACTCAATGAGAAACAATTAGGTGTGAGAGAACTTGGGCAATGTGACTCTAAAGAAAGAACGGGCATCCCCCAAACCTTTCTGTTACCAAGATATGAGGAATGATAGACATCTGTCAACACAATCGTGATTGATTTGATCAATAAGAAGGTGGTGGAACATTTTGTTAGAGAAGTTCAATTTAATTTTCAGAAGAAACTCCAGAACTGAGAATTTAAAAATAGTTAAAACAGTCCACAAAGGGTTTTAGGACTGACATCGTATAAAGTGTGTCTTATGGGCTTCTGGCACTGCAGCCGCCATCAAGGGGCCATCATTCTGAGAACAGCAATGTTTACCATTCTCTTCAAACACACTCTTTTAAGATGGAATGTCAGAGACAAAAAAGTGCAATTTTGATGGCATATTTTTGTGAAATGTGCCTCTCTCCTGTCTAGTGATGGTCTGGAGACTCTCAGGGTGTTAGGATGGTAGACCCAGAGAACCCAGCACAGAGCAAATAGAAGCACGAGGCGCAAAGTTAGCTTGAACTTAGATAGCAATGCTGTTTGCCCCCCTTGCTCTTCTCCCATATTTTTTGTTGTGATTAATTGATTTCGTTTCCCTTGAAATGAGGGGAGGGGAACTTTCATCCTCATTTTGGGCCACATTAAAACTGGAGCAAATTGTCACGTTCTGGTGGGTAAATGGCCAGTATTGATGGAGGGTCTGTAGAATCACTTGTTAACAGCTTCAGACACGCTATGTTGTCTAGTATAGGCAATGTCCCCCTGTTGTAGATAACTCCCTTCAATCTTTCTATATTGTGTAAGTACACACATTAAGAAGCTTCTGTAGTGGCACGTTTCAATATGACTTTTCCTGGTTTTGAATACCCACCAGAACTTGATGTTAAGACCATAGAGCTGAAGGTACCACATAGGCATGCACTGTAGTAAAGTAAGGAAGACTCAAGGTGGTACCTGACTTCAAGGCTTCATCCTCACTGCCCAGCTTTCATAGTGCTAGAAGGTGCTCTGAATACTGAGAGCTCCAATGACTGGCCAGCCAACATGTGCCCAAAATAGTGGTACACATTTTAGGACAGTGGCTGTTCACTTTCTGATTAGATTAGGGTCCACTTCACAAGATGGAGTCCATATGTAACACTGGTATCAGGTCTAGGAACCTGAGACTAACTAGAGAGGCCACAAACAGGAGCAAGTCTACTACTATTATTCTGTTAAACAGATTTAGCATGACTTGCTGTTTATGTCCATAAATTAATGCATCTCTTAACTCTAGCCAGAGAAACTTCTTCATATGGTAGATGGTGATTTAAGCCAGAAATCTAGAACTGGCCAGCATACAGAGAAGCAGACAATAAGAAAAGGAGGAGTGTTTAGCCCTGAATAGGACACCTATACCAAATTTCTGCTCCCAAGGATCAGGGAGCACCGCAGGGGATCAGGGAGCACTGCAGGGGATCAGGGAGCACCGCAGGGGATCAGGGAGCACCGCAGGGGAGCAGGGAGCACTGCAGGAGAGGGGCCAGAAAGATTTTAAAAGGCAGTGGTGGTGTATGACCACAAGAAAACAGAGTCTTCCAGACAGCTGGGCATTTACTCCTATGAGTTAATAGCAGCAGCAATATGGACAACTCTCATGTAAGCTCAATGAGATAAAATCCCAGCACCCACATGCGTAAGTGGGTGTGAGGAACAGACTCCATCTGAGGAACTATTGGTAATGGTAGCTGCTGAGCTGGGGAGAGTTGAGAGTCAGTGTTCTTTAAGGATGTGACTGTGGGCAGGTTAACCAGGTTTCAGGGGAGGGACCCATACTGCAGAGCACTGGGGGACACAAATTTGACTAGATAGGTCTTAATATGTAACAGAATTCGTGACAGAGGGTGGGCGTGATAAGGACAGGTGCGGGTCAAGGCCGGGGTCCAAATATCATTGAAATACATCACATGAAAGCTGCAAAAATTCAGTAAAAGCTAAAACAAAACAAAACTAGAATTCAAAGGAGAACTCAATTATTTTAGAGTGGACTCCACGATCTCAGAAGAACAGCAAAAGTGGGATAAAACATCACCCAATTCCTGCACATAACTGGTCTTTTCATAGTGTCTTAAGTTGTAGATTTTAAATTAAAAAGAAAATGATCTCACTTATTCCTGCATGAAAGCCAAATGACAATGTTAGCACAGAAGCCTAATAATGATTGTGAAAATAGAAGAAATTTAAATTACGTATGGTCTGTAATCTCAGTTCTGTTAATTTAGATTATTATGCAGTGTTTCCAACACTAAATTACTACCTCTATGATTTTAATAATTAAGTATGCAAATTGTATGCATATTTTCTACCTTTCTCTGTGTCATTCCTTGAGTTGTTCTTACTTTTCCTGGAGCCTCACAGTCCAGCCAACCCTGCTGCCTTCACTACAGCAGTGGACAATAACGAACACGTAGATTTCTTGACTTGTCTTTTCCTTCTTTCTTTCATATTTTAAATGTTCTAAATCTTGCCATACTCAAAATATTTGCAGATTCACTAAAGTCCCAAGATAGTAGGAAAAGATGAACAAATTACAAAATGTGACTCCTGTGCAGGTACTCAAGAGCAGAGACGGTTTGCTCAGGATGAGGAAGAAGTGGCTATAGGTCTCAAACTGGAGAAAATGTAAGAAGCTTGGAAACACAGAAACATTCACCTTTGATCAGATAACATTATGTCAACTTTGTAAAGCAAGTTCAATGAAACAAATCAGTAAAAATGATCGGCAACAAGGACACCCAGGGCCAGACCAAGTTAATTCACAAGAGCCCATCCTTTGGAAGTCTGCATACCACCTGGTTATGGAAACTTGCCTCTCATCACTCAGTCTGCTGTTACGAAGCTTCAATCACAGGCAGACATCCCTCTGCCGCCAAAGCCTTACAGGCCAATGTAGCAAACAGAAAAGGAGAAATATGTTACTAAAGGCCAAGACACCCCTTAAACCAATGCACAACACAACTCTGCTTTCAAAGTTAAAATTCCAGAAAGATTTGTTTAACTGGACTGTCAACAAAATGTAGGATTTCAGCCAGACATTTTGTATTCTAAAAAAGAAAAGGCAAGAAAAAGATCCAGAGAAAATGCACTGTGATTGAAGTGATTAATTACACGATGAATTTAAATATAGTGAGGATTACCACAAGTAGCATACATTCATTTCAATATTTCAAAATTCCTTTTTATTATTTTTTAAAATATTTTATTTATTTATTTTCATTTTTTGTCTGTATGAGTGAGTGTATTGCCTACATTTATGTAAATATATCTGTGTCCTAGAATGCCTGCAATGGTCAGAAGAGGGCATCGGATCCCCTAGAAATGGAGTTACAGACAGTTGATAGCCACCATGTGGGTGTTGGGAATCAAACCCACCCGGGTCCTCTACGAGAGCAACTAATGTTCTTAACCACTGAGCCATCTCTCCAGCCTTCAGATGTTCTCTGTATTGTAATATAGCCCATGGAAACATATTTACACATTAATTCTGGTACTTGAAGAGTGTCATAAATCAGTAGGAAAGCCCTGTGAATCAGTTTTCCTGCAGGCAGTGACTGCGTTGAATCATTTTGTACCTGAGTTTAAAGAGTCAAACATCTGCAACCTGCTTAAGCTAAACACAAATGCATATTTAAAGATGACCGAACTGCAATAAAATTGGAATTAGAGTTCAATTAGTTGAGATTAATTATGGGAAATAAAGCTGTTCTTTTATTTGAAAATGAATGTTCTATTAATATCTGTGAAAGTGAATTCACATGGTCAGTACACTTAAACACTGAAGAATTAGCATGCTGACCAGATACAGAGAGAAGAGGTAAAGCTGTGCCACAGAAACCGGCTTGCTATTTCTAGCATATTAAATTGCTTAAATTCTCTTGATCTAATTTTCCTCATTAGTGTTTGGGCATTCTTAAGGGGTTTTTCATGTAATAAGATATACCTGCTTTAAAATGAATAAGTTGTTGGTGTCCCTAACTAATTCTTTGTGAAACCCTTCAACATATTTTGCAAAATTAAAATACTGCTCAACCAATAGCTATTAATTAGATTGAGTACTGCATTTTTATGTTCAGTTAATATCTCTGCTAAACAGGGAAGTTCGCTATATAAGTTATTTTAAGCTTAAAATAAACAAGAATATTATTTTCATGCCTATATATAGACCACAAGTAAATATTGACTAGTCAAAGGTTTGATAGTTTTTATCTACTTTTGAAGGGATTAATAGATGTTTATACACTAGAAATATTTATCTGAGATGGGAATAAACTGAAACACAGAACTAATTACTCCATATGAACAGAGCTTCATATGAAGATCTATCTAACAAAATGAGTGAATTATTCATGAGCAATTAGTTATAAACGATGTTTTAAAAATTATGATTTGCAGGGACTACAGAGATAGCTCAGAACTTAAGATCACTGGCTGTTCTTGTAGTGGACCCAGGTTTGGCTCCCAGCACACTAACAATCTTTTATGACTCAGTTCCTTGGGATCTGGTGCATTCTTCTGACCTCTGTGGGCATTGCATACATATGGTACAGTTAAATACATACAGATAAAACAGTTTATACATAAGCTAAAAATAAATTAAAATGTTTAATCTTTTAAAATTATGATTTATCATCTAACATTCAATGTAGACTTGCTTGGTAGAAATTATTTTGAAATATGTATCACAAGGGAAAAGAGATACTGGAAAATAAAACAAAGGAATGTGCTTACTATTTGTAGAGATAAGAACAAACAAAAAATTTGGACATGAGGAAGATTGATGCTCTTAGATCACACACATAACTGGGTGAAGTCTTTCCCATGCCCAGGAAGCAAGACCTACATGCAGTTTTGAGGCTTGGATTTTGGCAAACCACGTTTGTCCTTGCAGATGTCAGGGGAGTCTATACACTCAATTCTTTCTTTTTTTTTCTTTTTTTGCTATTAGATTTGAGTTTATTAGAAATTTTTATGTATTCATTTGTTTGTTTTTTCATTCACTATATTTTTAATTGATGCATTTTATATCTTGGACATATTTAAACTCCTCCCCCAAATACACTCCCCATAGATCGCCTCATCCACAGGATTCATGTATTCTGTCATATATGTTGAAGCCACTTAGTCCAGTCTACCCAAAAGTCCCATGGTGTGAGTTCATCTGCTGGAGCCTGGTCAGCCTGTCTAGAGTCACTCCCTTAAAGATGATCAACTCTCCCTAACCCACTCAATGTTCAAGTCATCAAAGTAAGTTTTCTTTTTCTTCTCTAGGGTAACCAGGTCACCACCCTGAACCAAGAGAGGTCAAATATGGCAGGCTGTGATCCACAACATGGTTATTTGCACTAGAAAATTTGACTAGATTCTAATGAATCCACTTAATTCTTTTGTACAGAAATAGAAATTATGTTTGAGTTAATATCACCAGAAATCTGAAAAAAATTATGCTTAAAATACTTCATAAAAACTGAGTGTAATATTTTAATTAAGATGTGCTTATATATTTTTTATAAATATAGAATCAGAATTTTAACTCAAAGTTTCCTGATGCTTCTTACAAATGAACTGCCTTTGAAGCCCTGCATAACTCCTTGGCATAGGGTAACTTCTGGAAGATGCTATCATTATTGTCTTATTGGGTCTCTATGCCTCCTTAGGCTTTTTACATTCTCATATGAAGGATGCCTATCCTTAGCTTTCTCATCAGTACAAACAGGGTTCATTAAAAAATAAAATAAAATAGAGGACTTCCCATCTCTGTGCAACCCCCAAGACTTGTAAAGTCCCCTAGACCTGCAACCTTCCTGGCCCAACATTCCCTCTTTGCTCATGTTGCCCAACTCCATGCACCCACCAGACCTAAGAATTCCCTAGGCACAGCTTTCTCATTCTCCATCCCACTCTCTGGTTGAGCAGCCTTCCCATTAGATCAGCTTGGTCATTTCTACCAAAACTCACCTGTTCTAGCTACCATTCCTTCATTTCTAGGCATAGTGGGGTTGTACAGTCTGTACACCACCCAGACAGACCTGGTCAAGAGTTCCATGTATACACATGCTTGGGTACCACTGAAATGGAAGTATCCCTATCCCTCCACTAAAAAATCAACACTGGCCTTTCTGCCAGCCTGCTTGCCTAGCAGCCACCACCTCCCTCTCCCTCTACCACTCCAGGACCAGGTTGGGGTTTGTCTTGGTAATTCAGGCTCAAAAGTTGCACGTATCATTAGCTGAACTGAGACCACCAATACACAACATTCCCATATCAGCACTGAGTACCCCCAAAACAAAACACCAAGCACCACTCAGGTTGGCCCACAAGCCGACAAACTGTTTACAGCAAGCAAAGATACATATACCCAATAAACAAACAAGAGATCAACTATCAGTCCAAGAAACACCACCAATGACATAACTTCAGATGCCTGGGTCCCATCACAGAAACAGAAATAACATGAATATCCAAGATAATATGTCTCCTCATAAATTAGAACCCTATGGAAGTTTCCTGAGAAAAGCAATCCGCTTGATGTGATTTCAAAACAGCAATTATAAATACATTCAAGGAACTCAAAAGGGTAAGAATAAAATTGGAGACTCAAATAGATGGGATCAAGTAGTAAAGAGAAGATCAGATCTCAAACACAAGGTCAAGACAATCAATCAATCAAAGAAAATAAGATATATAAATAACCCCGTAACTGAAAACACAGAACCGCTAGAACACAGTAATAAAACAAAACCCAGAAATCATAGTTACGGAAGAAAGGAAAAATCCAGGTCAAAGGCACAGAAAATATTTTAATAGAATCATAGGTTTCCCAAATATCAGGAAAGAAGTACAAGAGGCTTACAGAACACCAAGGACATATACCAGAAAGGAAACTCCCCATACAGCATGTTAACACACTAATATGTGGCACTGAATGTAAAGAGCAAAGAAACAATGCTGAAAGAATTACAGCTGACTTTTCAATGGAGACGATGAAAGCCAGAAGGATGTGGATCAATGCTCTTCAAGTAATAAAAGAACACAGATACCAGCCAAACTACTACCTCCAGCAAAACTATCACTAGTAATTGAAAGGGAAAGAAAAACTTTGCATGAAAAGACAGATTCAGGAATTTATGTCCACTGAGACAGCTCTACAGAGGATACAAGAAGAAATAATTCATTCTGAAGAGAATATTAAAGACACCTAAGAGGGAACAAGAAATAAACAATTCCAGAGCAGTTAACCAAAGAGGTATAAGAAATGATACTACAATACCACATCACAGGAATTAGTAAACATTTCTCAATAATCCTCAATATTAACAGTCTCAATCCCCAATAAGAAGATATAGACTGACTGGATTAGAAAAGAGGGTCCATCTTTTTTCTGCCTCCAAGAAATATACCCACCATCATTGAACAATACCACCTTATGTTAAAAGGATGGAAAAAAATATTCCACGCAAATGAATCAAAGAAATGGGCAGGTGTAGGTATTCTAATATCTGACAAAATAGATTCCAAACTAGTCAGAAGAGATAAGGAGAGACATGTCATGCTCATCAAAGGAAAAATCCACTTCAATATTAGAAAACCTAAACATAGATGCACCTCACATATTAGCACACACAACAAATCTCAACAAATTAAAAAGAAAACTGAAATTGTATCGAGTTTTCTACCAGAGTGCAAAGGAATAATCTGGATATCAACAAAATAAAGAGAAAAAAGAACACAGTTCTTTTCACAAGTTGTAGAAACTAAACCACACACTACTGAATGAAAATTGCTTCAAGGGAGAATTCATGAAGCAAATTTTAAAATTCTTAATATTTAATGAAAATGAGAACAAAATATAGAAAAATCTCTGGGACAATGAAGGTAATCCTCAGAAGAAAATTTATAGTGAGAAATGCCTGCATCAGAAATTAGAAACATCTCATATTAATAGCTTAATGTTACATGTGAAATCCTCAGAAAAACAAGAATAAAAAAGTTAAAAAGATAGTTGAGAAGAATGAAACAAAATCAGTGCTGAAATTAATGAAGTAGAAAGAAAAATATAAAGAGTCAATAAAACAAAGAGTTCTTTGAAAAGTTTAGCTCAATTGCCAAATTATCTAGATTTAGTCAAATTAAGCAAATGAAAAAGAAAAGGGACTGGAATTTATAAAATCAGAAATGAAAAACATAGGACAGTGACAGACTCTCAGGAAATTCAGAAAATCATAATCACATACTTTTAAAATCTGTATATATATGTATGTATATATATATGTATATATATATATATGCTGTCTACCAAAGTTAAATCAGGAAGAAGTGAATAATTTAAACAGATTGATAATAACCAATGACATAGAAGCAGTAATTAAAAATCTCACAACTAAAAATACAGCCCACAACCAGCCTAATCCAGTTCAGAATTTTGCCAGACCTTCAAAGAACTAACACAATACTCTGTAAATCATTCCATAAATCAGAAAAAGAAGGAATACTTTTGAATTTTTTCTATACAACCATTGTTACCTTGTTACCAAAACCAAGGATCCAACAAGAAAAAAAATGTAGGCCAGTTTCTCTGATTAACTTAGACATCAAATTCTCAATAAAATACTTTCAAATTGAATGCAAAGTGACATCAAAAACATTATCATCATCAAGTCATCTTAATAGCAGAGATGGTTCAGCATATGTAAATTAACCAATGTAATCTACCACATAAACAGACTCAAGAAAAGAAATCACATCATCATATTTTCAGATGCAGAAAAGGCTTTTGCCCAAATCCAACATCTCTTTAAGATAAAAATAATGAAAAAACTAGGGATATATAGGACGTATCTCAGCATAATAAAGGCAATATACAGCAAGCCCACAGTCATCACTGTGTTACACAGAGAAAGCTCAAAATATTTCCATTAACTCATGAATGAGACAAGGGAGTCCAACCTCTCCATTCCAGTTCAATATGGTGCTTGCAGTTTTAGCTGGAACAATAAGACAGGTAAAGGAGAAGAAGGTGGAAAGAAATTGTAAAGGAACAAATCGAAATATCCATAGTAGCAGACGACATGGTAATATACATAAAGACCCTAGAGACTCTCCAAGAAAATCCCTAGAGCCTATAAACACATTCAACAAAATAGCAGAGTACAAAATTTACACACGAGAAGTGAATGGCCTTCCCATCTATCAATCACAAACACACTGAGACAGACACTAGGGGAATGATTTCATTCACTATAGCCGAAAAAAATAATTTGTAACAAATCTAATCAAGGCCGTACAAGGCTTGTACAGTAAAAACTTTAAGATATTGAAGAAATCAAAGTAGATATCAGAAGATGGAAAGACCTCCGATGCTCATGGATTAGTAGGATCAATATTATGAAAATGGCCATCCTACCAAAGAAAATCTTCACACTCAGCACACTCCCCACTGAAATTCTGCACAATTCCTCATAGACATTTTTTAAAATAATCTTAAATTTCATATGAAGACACACAAAAAAGCAAGATAGTCAGAAGTCCTCAGTAATAAAAGAATGGAGGTATCCCTACCCCTGATGTCAAGTTATACTACAGAGCTGCAGTGTTAAAGAGAAAGGTACTGACATCAAACTCACTGACCAATGGAATCAAACTGAGGACGCGAGACCTAAGTCTATCTGATTTTGGATCAAAGGGGCAAAAGTACACATTACAGAAAGAGTTCAATAAATTGTGCTGTTCAAACTGAATAGCTGCATGTGGAAGAAAGAAACAAGACCACTATCTCTCATCCTGCACAAACTCCTCTCCAAATAGACCCAGGACTTCTTCATAAGATCACATACCCCAAATCTGATAGGGACAACAACACGCAGAATCAGACTTAGAGGCACAGGAAAGGATTGCACATAGCTGTGCAGGCATTAAGACCAGCAATTGAAAAGTGGGACCACCTGAAGTAAAAAGCTTCTCTACAGTGATAAACTCCTCATTTGAGTGAACAGGTATCCAGCAGAGTGGGAAAAAGTGTTTTCCATCTCTTCTCCTAAGAGAGGGTTCATGTCTAGAATATACAAAGTATCCAAAAAAACTAAACATCCCAAACAAACAAATTACCCAATAAAAAACTGTGGCAAGGTTTAAACAGAGTTCTCAAATGCTGTAACACTAAAGCTGAGCTTTCAGAGTTAATCACAAACTCAGCCATTGGGGAGATGACACTTCACTACTTTGGTAATACTTTTTACCCCAGTCAGAATGTCAGATCCCAAAGCAAAAAAGGACAGATGCTGGGGAGGATGTGGGGAGAGGGGAACCCTTATTCACTGCTGGTGGGGATACAAACTAGTTCAGCCCCTATGGAAATCCATGTGGAGTTTCTCAACAAGCTAAAAATAGATCTACCACATGGTCCAGCCATGCCACCCTTGGGCATCCTGTGGTTTGAAGGAGAGTGTCCCCCATGGGCCTGAGTGTTCAGAGCTTTTGTCCCTCTGGATCTCCAGTCACTCTCTGCTTCCTGTGCCCGTTTGAAGGTGTGAGCCTCCGCTTTCTGCCCTTCCTCCAGCACCTTCTACCACCACGTCTCCCCAACATGATGGATTCTTGCCCCTTTGGAACCTTAAGTTCAAATAAACTCTTCTTACTTTCAGTTACCTTAATCACGGTGTTTCTATCACAGCAACAAAAGTAACCAAGATAGGCATATACCCAAAGGACTGTGTACCTGTTCATCATATTCATTGCTGCCCTAGTCACAATAACCAGGAAATGAGAACAGCTTAGATGTCTTCAACTGATGAATAGATAATGAAATTATGGTGTATTTATACAATGGAATATTATCCAGCTGTTAAGATAAATGAAATTAAATTCACAAGTAAATGAGTAGGACTGAAAACAATCATCCTGAGTGTGGGAACCCAGATCCCAAAAGACCAATGTTCTTTTCCATAAATGGGTGATAGCTTAGGATGTTTACGTAGGTGCGTTTAAATTGGAAAATTCATAGAGGCATGGTGACTTGCACATGTGATACCTGCTTTGGGAGACCGAGACGGGAGGCCCCCAGGGGCCTGTTAGCCAATCAGCAATCAATGGACTGCAGGCTTAAAGAGGGACCTTGTATCAAACAATATGGTTGACGGTGAATAAGGAAGGCAGCTAACATTGACATTAGGCTTCAAAAGCACAAGTGAGCACATGTGCACGTGCACACACACGCACACACACACACACACAACTGTTATCATGCCTTTGAAAATAATTTCAAGAGTGATATGAAGCAGAAGATCCCACCCAAAGTTTGGTGACTCTTCTATTAGGCGACGATGTGTTTGGGAACAGACTTTGTCTTTACATAGCCTACCATGGTGAGGAGAGGAGACACTGTCCTGAGGCAACGGCAGCTTGTCACAGTACACCTGGAGATGAGAATCGGTCCTCTGATAGTCTTTGTCTGTTTATTTGTGTGTGTGGTGTGTATGTATGGGGTGCATGTACATGGGTGTGTGAGTGAGCACTAACCTGTTTTCCTGGGGAGGCCAGAGGAGGAAAACCTTTGTCTTCCTCTATAGGTCTTGGCCTTGTTGCCTCACTCACCGAACCAAAACCTTGCTCTCTGGCTGGGTGACCGATAAGCTCCAGAATTTGTCTGTGCCCCTCGGTACTGGGATTAGAGACATGTGCAGCATGCCTGGCTTTTAACACAGGTTGTAGTGACTCAAAGTTAGGTGCTTAGGCTTGCACAACTGAAACACCCCCCCCTCCGCCAGATCCTGTTACCTTTTATTTAGTCAGTGTGTCCAGTCTAAAGAATAGCTTGGTCCACATTTACTGTGGTTCTTCCTCAGTTATATGTTTCTGGAAATACATTCACAGGCATACCCAGAGGCATACTGCCATGATGAACTTAAATCTAGTCAAGTTACAATGAAGATAGAACCTCACAGACATCATTCAACATATCATCAGAAAGTTAGGATCACAATGAGTTCCAGAGAAATCACAGACACACCCATTTCAGTTGAAGGCAGAGGGCTGTGGGCCAGGTGGAGTAGAGAAATTAATGGAGTCAGAGATGCCAGCTCTTTGTGTGGACCCCGCCCTCCCCACCTTCCGGCAGCAATACACTGTAAGGAGCCAGTGTCTTGTTCTGCAAAGACTGTCACACTTCAGCTTCTGCCCTAGTCTGCATAATTTGCACTGATGTTTATCAGAGTGAATGTAGCAATTTAAATGTCATTTCATTTTGTGAGGTCCACTGGGACAGTCTATGGGCATTGCAAATGGCTGACTAAGAGAGTCAAGGTCAAGGAGGTCAAGTAGACAACCTTCAGTAAATGCAGTTCAGAGTCAAACAGAAATCCAGAGACATAAACTGCTATTTTCAAAAAGCTGTCTGCATTTTAAACAGTCTTACAGAGTTCTCCTGCCCCAACTCTGTTGATTACATACACCAATATTTAGATATGTAATGGTAAAAAGTAATGGATTACCATAGTAATGTTTATTTTTCTATTTTATTTTACTTACTTTTTGAGACAGGGTCTCATGTATCTCAAGCTGGCCTTGAATTCTTTATAGGAAGACTTTAATACCTAAAGTTCTACCTCCATCTCCTTAGTGTTGAAATTGCAGGTATGCACTACCATGCCTGGTTATGTGGTGCTGGGGATCAAATCCAGGACCTCATGGCATCAGACAAACCCTGTACCACCTGAGGCACATCCCAAACCTCTTGTTAGCTTCCATAAACATGAAATCTACATTAGTGCTTTTAAATTATGTTTCATGTGTATTTTCTTATTTAAAATATCAAAAATACTTTTAGCAATCTGTAAGATTTAATATAAGAGCATTAGCATAATATAAATGGTTGCAGCTTGAGATGTTTTATATTTATAGACTGGGCTTTATTTCAGTCAGTTGTATTTGGGACACTGTGCTTGCTAATCTACTAAGTATTTTAAGTGCTCTCCAGTCCTACACAGTGTGCTAAGGTTAATGAATCTTTACAAAGGTAGAGACCTGTGAGAATTGAAAATAGAAAGTTGGGAAAGACTAAAAATAGAGAATAGAGAATACATTGTGGCTTATTTTAAAATGTCGGTTTTTATCAAGGGGAAATGTCCATGGGAAATTTTCTATTTAAAAAAAAATGGATACTCATGACTGGAAAGAAATGGAAAGTATAAAAATGTACTAAGACTGAAAACAGGAACACACTTGTTTATTGGACAATGCCAGGTTTTATCAACTGAGCTTCTCATGCAAGGAAAATTATACATTTCTGAATAGACTGCATTTAAAAAACATCCTTGAGCCCCTTGAATTCACACCACGTAAAATAATACCTAGGAAGTACTTTCTCTTTCTCAAAATTTCCCATCACTAATCACATTACTAGGGTAGATCTTTTGACAAATTACAATTTGGTGAAATCATATCAAGCTGTGCTATAATCTGAAATAGAGATGTAAGTAAAGCATGGCAGAATCTCGATTGCTGGTTGCTATTGTTGCTGAAAAATGTTAGGGAGAAGACTATGAAAACGATTTCCAATAAAAGAACAAAAGAAATATAGAATAGTGATAATGTGAAATTGCTACCTTTGGCCTAGGAGGCTGGATCTTGAATTTCCAAATTGGTTCTGAAATTGAAAAGTAACTTCAGTCCCATTTTCCTCAGAGTTGGGGGCAAAGCTGCAGAGTTTCTTGCACATCAGTTAAAAGAAAGGGTTTGTCCTAGCAGTGGTGGGTGACATCTTTGTGGAGCTTCAGTCCCAGATAGATGTGTGTGATAGGCAAGAGTTACCAGAGGGCTTAGAGAAAGGTAATACTAAACAAGAAACATTCTTCCTTCATATTTTTGAAAGATTCTAAATCTTTACATTTCCAAGATGACAATAAACTCAGGAACTCAGTAGCATTTAATGGATGATTTTAAACAACTATAATTTAATGTACAGAATAAGTTACTTTGCTCTCCTCCAGTTCCTGATGTATCTATCCCAGTGCCTCTAAAATTCATACCCTGCTATTCTTTCTTATTTACATATATATACTGAATCCATTTAGTGTTACTCCTGTACACGTGTTCAAAGACTGACCACTTCTCCTGGGAGAAAACTGATCTTCCTTCTCTCAGAAGCTACTCAGGTTCAACATACATAAGCCATCAATAAATGTAGTAAACCATATAAACAGGCTTAAATACAGAAATCACATGGTCATCTCAATGGATGCTGCAAAGAGCTTTGACAAAAACCCAACATGCCTTCATGATCAAAGTCCTAAGGAGATTAGAACTGGGAGAAAATACTGCAAGATAATAATAATAACAATAATATACATAGAACCCACAGCCAACATCTTCCTATAAATATAAAACACTCAAAACATTTTCATTAAAATCAATAAAAAGACAAGGCTATACACTATCCCTTCTCTTCAATGTAGTGCTTGAAGCCCTAGCTAGAGCAAAAAGCTAGAGGAGGAAATTTAATTCACACATTTAGGAAAATAATAAGTCAGATTTGCACGTGATATGATATTATACATAAGGGATCCCAAAAATTCCACCAGTTAAACTTCTAGAGATGATCAACACTTTCAGGAGAGCAGCAGACAAAAAACCAACTCACAAAAATCAGTAGTCTTTTCAGGTATCTATAACAAGCTTGCCAAATAGAGTTCATGGGTTTAATCCCATTGGGATTAATGAAATCTCTTAAAGTAAACCTAACCAAGGAGGTGAGAGAGTGCTGCAGTGAGAAGTTTAAATCCTGGAAGAAAGAGAGCAAGAAGGACAATGGAAAGACCTCCACCGTCATGGACTGATAAATCAGTATTGTGAAAATGATCATCTCACCAAAAGCAATTTACAGATTTAACACAATTCCAGTAAGAATCCCCATGACAGTTTTCACAGAAATAGGAAAAAAAAATCCTAAAACTCACACAGAGACACAAGAGACCCCAGAGAGCCAAAGGGGTAGTAAGCAGAGACGAGGGACTGCCACACCTGATTCAGGCTGTTGCAGATCCACAGTCACTGAAAAGCAGCATGGTAAGGCACAAAAGCAGACACATGGGTCAGTAAAAGGCCAAACGTGAACGCACATAATTTCAGCAATCTGACATCTGACAGAGACACCAAAGGTGACACCAGAGGCAAGACCATGTCTTCAACACCAGAGGTGAGACAGCATCTTCAACAGATGGTGCTGGGAAGCTGGATCTCTTCTAATAGAAGAAAGAAATTAGACCCATGTCTATTTCCCCACATCAGAATCAACTCCAAATAGATCAAGGATTTCAAGGTGAAACCTGAAACTCTGAAATTACCAGTTTCCTTGATTTCTCCATCTCCTAGGACCTAAGTATATGGTGCCCTCAGCAATAATCATGTCAGCTCTGTGTATCACATTTTCATAACTATTCTAATCTATGTGCACAAGTTACCGTCCCATTTTATCTGTTTCCTTTTCAATGTCTTTCGTTAAAATGTTCTTTTCTGAATAGTTCATTGTTGGTTTGTAGAAATAAAATTGAATTACACAAACTGATTTTGTACCAGTACTTTATTGAATTTACAGATTCAATTTTACAAGACTTTTGGTAACAATTTTAGAGCTTTCTATGCATAAAATAAAGTTCTCTATGAATTACAGTGTTTTATCTTCCTTTCTAATTTGATGGATTTTTATTTGTTTTTCTTATGAAATTGCTTTGGCAAGAATTCAGGGTACTCTATGGAGTAAAAGTGGAAAAAAAAAGACACTATTTGGAGATCAACCCACGTTGGCCCCAGGGGAAGATTTGAAGCCAGGGCTCCTAAGTTTGGCCTGGGACTCGGTTGGGGCTGTGTGTGTGCTTTCAGGTACCAGGACTGTACCTGAGTCCTGGTTAAGGCTGTTTGTTAGCATGGTTAACTATGACATCCCTGGCTGTGACATCTCAGGCAAAGACGCCCATGCATACTTAGACACAATATTAGATATGCACACATATATCTTAGGGTAGTTATTCACATGTATGGTTTCATTCCTGCATCCTTAAGAGTCTTTTAAAAACATTTTTATCTACTTTTTATTTATGTGTATGAATGTATTGCCTGCATGCATGTATATGAACCTATGCTGTGCAATGCCCACACAGGTCAGAGGAGAGCACTGTATTCCCCTGGAACTAGAGTTATTTGAGACTGTGAGCCTCTATGTGGGTGCTAGGAATCGAACCTAAGGCCTCTGCAAGGGCAGTTAGTGCTCTTCTCCAAGAAGCCATCTCTCCAGCCCCATGACCTTGAGAGTCTTGATCATAATCTGAAGTGAAGGTTTTTAATTGACGTAGTTAGTTCTGCAGGATAAAGAACTCTGGGTTTGCCTTTCCTTTAGGTTGTTCCATCTTTCTCCCATCCATTTCCTTCTCGAACACCCTCAGTGCTGACTCCTGTCTTCACACAGACCTGGCTCTGGGAGAACATCCACAGTCACCTTTCCGCTCCATGTGTGATGGGGACTTCACACCTCAGTTACTGGGTGTCCATGCACGCTCTGCTCTATTCTCCTGTAGTCGATAGTTCTATGTATGGCGTTACATCTAAAAATGGAGTCATTTTAGAATGGAATCACAAGAGCTTCTAAGTTGTTCCCACAGGCTCCCTGAAGCCACGGGGCGGGGCTGGCCTTGCCCGAGTGCTTTCTGACAGTTGGCATCATTTGAAGTTCTGTTCTTTTGCCAGCACAGCATGTATAGGATTAGTGGAGCATATTTTTTGTTGCTTTTTGTCTGCTTTTGTTCATTATATTGTTTTGTGTTGTCTGTGAGGGATTGAGTTTGAGACAGAGTCTCTCTATAGTTCCATTTGGCCTGGAAATCACTGTGTAGATAAGGTTGGCCTCAATCACAGAGATCTACCTGCCTCTGGAATTAAAGGCATGTGCCACATGCCTGGCTTCATTATATTGTTTTAAGCTTTTGGATATCAATTTTTATAACTGAATTTCTTTTATATGGTCATCCATCTTTGTTCATCTGCAGATCATTTCAGTATATGACTATACACATGCAGTCATCAATATCCAGTGTTATAATGAAACATCAGTCACATTCATGCCTGCATCTGTAATACTGTGTAATACATTACTGCAGTCACCAGATACACACTGCTAACAGAGGGAAAATAGATGACATCAGTTGTTGGCCAATGGGGTGTGATCAGAATTAAACAAAAGGATGAGGTGGCATTAGGGGCTGTTTTCTATTTGACTTTACAATTGTGATCCAAAATCAATTCTTCACATATCTAGTTGTAAGCCTGACACTATCCGTCCTTGGATCACTCTCTCACTCAGGTGCAAGAAATCGAGAATTATCTCACAGATTTCAAAAATCTAATTAAAACTGGATGTCAGAAATAATGACCAATTTATCATAGAAAGTTTTACAGGCCACAATACTCATGTCTAGCAGTGAGACACTGTGTGACTTCCTGACACTCTCTTCTCTCATCTGATATGTGTTTGTTCACCTTGAAGAATCTGGGGGATGTTGCATTCATGTAATAATCTATAAATGGCCTCCACTGAGCATGACCCCATCAGTATTTAACATCCTTGCACCCATTTTGCCCTTCTGTGCACAGAAGAGATAAGCTCTCCCCCAGTTACCTCCGTGTGCGGGCTAACTGCTTTCTCAACGCTGTCGTTTTCTGAATGGAAAATCGAGGCAGTATGAATGGGTTTAATCTGTCAGTACAGAAATCCCTGCACCGGAATCTGCATGTGTTTCTTTCCGGAACTCTCCACTTTAGGATCCTGGCTTCCCCAATTTATTGTCACACCACGACAGTGAGAAATTGAATTCAGGTGAAGCGCAGGTCTGGATAGCAGATTATTCCAGACAGTCCAGTTCCTAGACTCCTCACATTCTGGTGCCTACGGTGAACCCATGAAGTGTCCTCAATGTCCCAGGCATAGTGGCCATGATGCCTGCTATGTAGAAAGATGTTCACTGGCTGGATTTTTAACCAACCCTTGTTTTCAGTGAGGTATTCTCTGGTCCTTGTGAGGCCAAGTTCCGGCAGACAATGGGTCATGCTGCCTTTAGCTTCTGGCTCCATTTTTGTAGCTTTGACAGGCCACCTGATCTTGGCCCCCAGAGCATGCTGGATGGACTTTGCCCTCCAGGAGACAGAAGGTCTTGTCTTTACCCCACCGCTGCCCAGAGCCTCAGCCACCTGCCATGATGCTTGGCACTGCCCACCTCAGAAAGAGCCTCTGGTTGAAGTCACTTTAAAACCTCAGCTGTGTCCACTTCTCCCTCCTGATAATGTCCCGACTGAAAATCTGTCCTTCTGAAAACCCTGCCCTCCTTTCTAGCCCTTCTTACCTAAAGGTTTATGAATGTAAATGTATCTCCACTTCTCTCTCTCTAAAACAATAGTAAAAATCATTTTACATTATGTGTGTATGTGATTAAATTATTTCTTTGGCTTTACTTATTTAATTAATTTGCAAGACATAAACTAACCAGTTTTTGTATCTGCTCCCCAAGTAGCCACCCTATCTCTTGTCTCATTAGTACTTACAGCCTAGAGGTGAGGGATGACTATCCCAAAGCCTGGGAGGAAGATGCAGAAAGGAGATACAGTCTTCCTACAGGAACATTCTTAACAAAGACCACGAAGCAGCAGCAGGACAGACAGGCTACTTCTCCACACTCTATGACTTGAGTTGTACTTGAAACAGGTTCAGAAAAAGCATGTGAGATGCTTCCTTAAGGACTAGAAAAATCACCAAGAAAGTCTTCCCGACCTGTCCTCACCCGTTTCTCCTGATTTACACTGAGGTGACTGTCAGCAGAATGTATGTGTAGCTGTGACCCACAGGACTTTGTCTTCCACAATGTTCCTGCAGGAGAGTTCTGTGGAACCGCCCTTGGTTAGCTCAGCAGATCCACCCATCTGCAGCTAAGGGGATGAACCCAGGGCAAGGACTGGACTCTGGAGGGTAAGCTTCATTGGAGCTGTTCCAGAGTTCCAAAATCCAGACGAGGATCTGTGGACTGCAGTTTCCATCCTTGAAAGAGGCATCCTTTCTTACTCCATCTGAGCCTGCAGGAAGCTGGTGCCACATCTGAGATATCTGTGACCTGTCACCATCACCTTCTTAGATCTTTGGATGTCTGTCTAGGGTAAGATGTGTTTAGAGCCCATTGCTCTGGACATGTAGAGGACATTTTCCTTATTATATTTTAAAGATTTATTTTATTTCTGAGACAGGTTCTCCCTGTAGCATCAGCTGACTTGGAGTTCACTAAGTAGACCAGTCTGGCCTCAGTTGCACAGAGATCTGCCTCACCTCCAGATTGCTGGGAGTAAAGGCATATCTACCATGCCTGTCTCAGGTTTACTTTATTTTTATTTACATGTGGGTCTGTTCACATAGGTGGTGCCTGGGGAGGCCAGAAGAGGGTGTGATGCCTCCTGAAGTTGGAGTTAGAGGTGGCTGTGAGTCATTGGCTTAGGTGCTGGGAACAGAACTCCAGTCCTTTGCAAGAGCAGCCAGAGCTTAACCTCTGATCCAGCTCTCCAGCCTCTAGACAATATTATCAGCATGGAAAACAATAAAATTTGATAAAAGAAGTCTTTTTTGAGGACTGTGCTCTACTAATAACAATTCACGTTCTCACCAGAGTGCGCTCTATAGGTGCCCCACCGTTCCCAGAAAGCTCAAAATTCATTTACATCAATCAACCACAAAAACTCCACACGATTAATTCTCTTTTGTTGCTTAGATTATATTCACGAGGGTACACACAAAGTCGTATTATGCACACACATGCAAATGTGTGTGTATCTGAGACCTTCCTAAGTGGGAAAAGAAATGGAAAAGAAAGACAGAATTATTCCAGATGTTGCTGGGAAGCAGAGCAAGATTTCAAAGAGAACTCAATGAAGAGGATCTTTGCTGAGTGGGGAGAGCTGAGAGCATCATGTCCTCCAGATGCTCAGGCTCTGAAATATCAGTGGAAAGACAGGTCTTCCACTTTCCTGGAAAGGGAAAGCAGCCTGAACTCACAGGAGAGCTGAAGGTACTGCTGGAGGTCAAGGTCAGGTGCTGTCAAGAGCAGGTCTCAGAATGCACGTCATAAAGGGGAGAACAGAAGGGGAGATAGTCCCCGAACTCTTTAGTCATCCATCTGTCTTCTTAGAGCTTGCTACTGGCTGAGGCCAAGCAAACAGCAGAGAACAAGAGAGGAGCAATCGATGTGTCTCAGACTGACAGGTCCCCCAAATCAGCCACACGGGGCAGAAGAACTCCAGGAAGTTATGGGAAGTGTGAAAAGCAGACCAACAGCTATGTGCCAAGTGCCCGCACCCAGTTGACCAACAGCAGCCGTATCAGACAGTGATGTTAACCTTCCCTTCAGAGGCTAGGGCTCCTCTTTAGTCATGGTGAGATAAAGTTTCCAAAGGCACAGAATAGTAACCAGGAAGTTAGACATTGAAAATAAGATCTAACCGATTCTTTCTACATATAACATACTTATCCTGCTTGTAGCTGCACATCTGATGTGAAGAGAAGGTATTCTGAGCCACACCATAGGTGTCATGCCACCTGTTACATGAAGATGGTGCATTGTGACTTGTTGTTGCAAATAGAAAATCTTTCCAAAAGGATTTCATATTAACGATTTTGCATGGAGAGATAACTGTGGCAGCCAGCCCCCAAGATGTCCCTTCATATTCAACCACCCAGTATAGTTCCCCCCTCCACCGTTTCCCCAAATTGGGTGGAGTGTGGCTGCAGTGCAAGCCACTTCTGAGATTAGGCTATGAAGGGCAAAGCTTCCTCTCATTTGGGGCAATATCCTGGAGAAACTTCAGTGCCATGTCTCACGTGGCATCACAGAAGATCCAGTAAGCTGACATGTGTGGCTAAACCATGTGCTCAATCTTAGAAGTGAATTCTCAGCTCCTGCAACATTTTTAATTACAGCAGCTGAGATGATTTCCTTGAATACACTTTCATGAAGGTTCCCAACCCAGAATCTCACAGTAGGTCCCTGCCAGGCCCATGGCCACAGGAAAGGGGAGAACAGAAGTACCTCGAGCTGTTAAGGTATGGGGTGACTTGCTATGTAGTAACTGATAATGTGTGCACAGATATAATGAGTCCTCAGCTAACAATAACTTAATTAAAATTTCATCTAATATCCAGCACAAATTATTTAAAACAGGTTGTTCAAATTTAAAGAAATTCAGTACAACTAAACTAAACACCAGTGCCTTTCATAAACCCATAATGCAATGAACCTACAGTGTGTCCCTCATGGCATAAATCACAGAATCTAAAATAATCTAACATAGGAAGAATAAAGATATTTAGATCATACTGAGACCGATCACAAGATACTTCAAATATAATAAGCAAGAAAAGAATTTATCTCCTCTGCAGTCACCAACTTAAAGAAACAATGCTGGTAATAAATACAAAAATAAAATGTCTTACAATTGAACAGGAAGTATAAGAAATAACAACGTTGAAATACTCGAATAAAAGTTAATTTGATATGATAGATCACATATACTTGTTAATCAGAAATGTTGGTAGAGTTGGTCTACTGAAAGACAGCTTAAAAATTCCAATTTGAAAAATGAGCAAATAATCTTAAAGTTTGAACTGAGTCTCAGAAATCTTTGTGGCCACACTTAAAGGGGTTTCGTGTGTGTGTGTGTGTGTGTGTGTGTGTGTGTGTGTGCATGAGTGTTTTTGCCTTCATATGTGTAAGTAAGTGTGCAATGCGTGCAGAGGCCAGAAGAGGGCAACTGACACCCTGGAACTGGAGTTACAGATGGTTGCTAGCTCCCATGTGATGGGAACCTACAGGTCCTCTGCAAGAACAGCTAGTGCTCTTAACCACTGAGCCGACACTCCAGTCCTGACTACACCTAAAGTTTTAACATAGCAGTTGGAACCCCAGAAAGAAAAATGAGTGAAGAAGGATGAAAATGTTAGCAATGCCTTCATCTGCTCTGCACAGTTTGGAGAATAGTACAATAGCTGCGCTTTATGTTCTGAATGAATGAGCTCATCACACACACAGCACATAAAATAGCACAAGACCAAGCAACAGACAGACAGGAGCAGCAGTAGGACAGCAAACACCATCAAACCCGAAGCTTATCGCACCCTGGGGACTGAGGCAGACAGCCCGGGTTTCCGGTGGAGCGTTCTCACTTTCTCTTCATGGATAAGCTCCATTCCCACTGCATGTATTTTATGTATGCATAAGCAACAGAGGCATTTGTCATCAATGTTTTACCTTTTATCTGTTCTCAAGGACAATGATTATAATGCTCCCAGCAGCTTGATGTTTGTCCCTCTCCTCATTGCAGAGGCAGTCCCAGGATTGGGGGTTTGGGAAGACACAAGTGAAGACTTCCTCACTTTCAGAATCTACTTTCAGTAAGTTTAAAGAGCACATGACAATTTTCCAATAAAATGTACATTGCACCATCTTACCCAATTTAAGAATCATATGAATTTTTAGTTTCTAGAGTTAGTATACACCTTAAAAAGTAAAATCTGTGACTGGGGATAGACCTCAGTTAGCAGAGTGCTTGTCCCTCAAGTGTGAGGACCTAAGGCTGCCCCCTAGCACTCAGGTAACATGCTCAGACAGGAGGATCTACTGGAACCCCAGTGCTTGAGGGATGGAGGAAGGAGAACCCTGGGGCTCACTGGCCAGACAGTGTAGCCCAGAGGAAATGCTGAGCTCCAGGTTTAGTAAAAGATCCTGTCTCAAAAAGAAGTTGTAGAAAGCTTTAAAGAAGTCACACAGCATCAACACACACACAGACACACACACACACACACACACAGACACACACACACACACACACACACACACATATATATATATATATATATATATATCACACCGAAAAATCAATAAATAAAATAAAACTGCACTCAAAATTATCATAGTAAGATTGCCATAAGCCTCATGGGGATATTAAGGATGTGCTACAGAGAGAAGCCGTGGTACAGGTGTGGGACAGACACGTAACTAAAGATTTCTCATCTAAAGTGACAGAATGGTCCCTGTAAATCCTAGAGGACATACAACACAGATAATTCTATTTCTGTAGGAGCAGTATTCAGGACTTACATTAAGCTGCTGTACTGGCACATGCCTTTAATCTCAACACTCAGAGGCAGAGTCTGTGAGATCAGGTCAGCCTGGTCTGCACAGTGAATTCCAGAACATCTGGGGCTATATGCAGACCCTGTCTCATGTAAAAATCTCAAAAACCTAGTATTTTAAAAAGCTGAGGTCAAAACAAAGTAGTTTAAGTAAATGAAATCCAAGAATGGATGGCCAATTGAGTAAAGTAACTGAAGTTTAAACGATTCTTCTGAAAACACACGGGCACTAGGAAAGCTAAGAAGTCCACATGGAAATCAGTTACTGGTCTGGAAAGCAAGTCAAAGAGAAAGAAGTCACCATTCTCAAGGGAATTCATTCCTTCTCCTTCTCGTCACTTCAGCTTTCCTGTTACTAGGCACAGAGCCCACAAAGCCACTCAGAGGATAGCTGATCAACTGAGTTCATATGCTTGAAGTAGACCTGTAGATGAAGGGGATATGTAAACAAACTGACAGGGGCTAGAGAGAAGCCTCAATGGTTCAGAGCACTGGCTGCTCTTGAAGAAGACCCAGTTTTGATTCCTATCACCCACATGGTGGCTAATAATCATCTATAACTCCAGTTCCAGGGGATCTGACACCCTCTTCTGACCTCCACAAGCACTGCATGACACAAGTCACAATTGCACTTACATACACGCAAGCAATATACACATACACATAAAATAAATAAAATACTAAAAAAAATTAACTTGAGATTTGTGTCACAGTGGGAATGTAAATCCCTCTGGAAGGAAATGTCAGTCAAGCTGCATAAAGCAAAATGTGAATTACATGACTTCGGAAGAGCAATAGAAGGTGTTTCTTTCCCATGCACAACACACTATTGGGCTGAGTCTGTACTGTGATGGACACGGGGATGCTGTTATTTCATTTACCTGGGTAGAGAAAATATACAAATGCTGATGCTCACAGGTGATTTACACTCTTTTTCTATGAACCAGGGTTTGATTATGTGGTCCAGGCTGGTCTCAAACCCTCAATCCCCGGGTCTCAACCTCTCGGTAGATAGAATTACAGAGATGCCTGACTAGGCCCAGTGAGCTCTACTTTTGAGGCCATCTCTAATTTTGAACCACAGGCTTATGAACACCCAGAACTCACATAAAAACCTAAAAACATGTGAGCTGCGTATCCTCTATCCAAGAGCTGTAGATCCATAAATTCCCTAATTTAGCGTGATCTTTCACGAAACATTAATTAGTATGACATTCCTAAAACTTGGCACATTTAAAAATGTTCTACGTTTTAATACATATCTTATTTTTTTCTCAGTTAGGCATTTTGCCATTTCACTATGCTGCTTATAAAGTTCCCGTTTCTCAGACTTCTCTCCATAGCCCTCTTGTCTAGTCACTGGCAACAAAGGTTGTGGACTTGGAGCTTGCTTTCCCTGTGTATCAATGCTACATAAGGTGGAAGTCATCAGAGCCTTAGCTGTCCCACCGTGGATGAGTGATTTGACCACATCGGGCAGAGATGTTCTGGCCCTCTCTCTCTATGTGTGGCTATGGGTGGTGTCAGGCCCCGACTTACTCTCTCTAAATTGCTATCCCTTCTTGGTGATTCTTGCCTTCACAGTAGGCTGACTCAGCCCTAATTCCTACCAGCATCTCTTTCATAGACATCCGGGTCTCTTCAATAGACACCAGTAAGCAGGTGTTTAGCTCCTGAAAGTAGGCCTGGCTTCTACCAAAACACAACAAGTCCGACCATGAAGACCCAGCGATTGCTGCTGACCCTCAGAGCTCCCTGCCCAGGACACTGCAGCAATGGCTGAGCGCCGTCTTGCAGGCCTGCTCCCACCCGCCCCTGCTCCCCCAATTCCCCTTTGTCTTCTAAAAGTTCCCTGGCTCTCCTCCACGCTCCTCCGCTTTGTCTGGTAACCCTAAGTTGCACCCCAGCCTGAGTGGTCTTGCTGTAAGGAAGGAGCTTCCCCCAGACACAAGTCCCAACCACGTCAGTAAAGCTAGTGCTCGCTATCGCCACCTCCTGTCACGTCTCTTTTATCCACCAGCTTCCTGTGGGAACCCCACAGTGATGGGAGATGAACAGGGCTCTCTTTCTCAGGGGGCATTGGTGAGAGCAGAGTGTGAACATTTAGGTTCGGCTTTATGAAGAAAGAGAAAAGGCTCAACACTTGCATAACCGATTTGAGTCTCATCACAAATTAGCTCTCTGCTATTTGCTAACTTGTGCATTGGGTGGAATTTGAGTATCAATCTCCCCCTCTTACGTAGGTCACAGAAAACCTCCCTAACAGCCGCTCAGTCACATTCGAGTACCAAAGTATTTGTCAGCAACACCAACATGACTCCAGTGTGTAGATTTAGAGATCAGGATGGTACCATGTTGAGTTTGAAATACAGTTTCACATTTGCTCAAACTTGAACAAAGAGACCCTCTTAATTTCAGGAAATGTTTACTTGAGGAAATTTAAAGACTTACATCACTTATATTTGTCATGGTTAGAGTGTTAATATTATATAAAATCTATTTATAATATGTTGGGATTTATTTTTTGTTGTTGCTATCTTAGAGAATTTGCTATTTTTATTTATTATTCTTACTTTTTGTGTGTATGAGTGTGCTGTCTGCAAGTGCACCTGTGTTGTACAATGCCTACAGAGGTCAGAAGAGGGCCTCAGATTCCCTGGAAATGGAGTTAGCCCATGTAGGTGCTGGGAATCCAACCCCAGCCTCTATAAGAGCAGCCAGTTCTCTTACCTGCTGAGCCATCTTTCCAGCCCTCAAAACTCACTTTTAAAAGAAGATAAAATGATATCCTGTATGTTTAAAGAACATATTGATATAATGTTTACATATTGCAGTCATTTTTAGTAACAATAAACTTCCAACTCGTCTTTCTCTTTCAAGAGAAAGGACTGTGATTATAAGCATCTAGATTAGCTAATGGCATTTTTTCCCATCTGTGGTACTACTTTCAAGTCTGTGTATACATTAGAGATACCTTAGAAATAAACATTAAAATGAAATGATCTGTGTCACTATGGGAACTGCTGGTATACTTGTGTACTTCAGAAGAAGTCAATAACCCCTGTAGGCTCTCTTGGGGCTCATTCCAGGCTCACCATGTGACTGGGCTAATGGTACAGATGGCTATGTGACAAATGAGAATTCTTCATCATTTTCTGAACTCAAGTGCTCAGGCATAAGCAGTCCTTATAATGAAGAGATCATGAGGGGGACTCACTTCTGTGAATATAGTGGGCTGTACAACTCAAGTAGAGTCTCATTCAGTAGAACTGGCCCACACACTAGGAGGATGCAAGATGCATTACTATATCACATATTTTAAATTCCATGAAATATTTATACATGTAGTAGCCTTATAAAAATATCAAATGATAACACAGGAAGGAAATGACAGTTATTAAGCATATATAAACATATATAAACATATGTAAGCATATAAACTATATATAAATATTAATATGAACTATATATAAATACATGAACATACAAACTATATATAAATATTTATGTGAACTGTTTATAAACATATAAACTATATACAAATATGTAAACATATAGAAACTATATGAACACATTAAACTAAATATACAACCATATATAAACATATATAAAAGTATATATTATGTTTGGGGCATAAATAATTCCTAGGACCTATGTGAGGAGAGTGTTTTATTCTCAGATCAGTATATTTCAACTGAAAAATGCTGTTTAATACCTGACATTTGTTTGTAGTAGTGTGTAAATTCTCAAATTCTTATTCCTTTCCAGTACACTTAAAATGGGAAATTCAGAAAAGAAGAAACAGGCACATTAGCTATCAAACACAACTGACACACAAGTGAAATGGTTACACACTTCACAAGTGGCAAGTTCCAGTCACTGTTAAGTCAATGAATTTGGTTTTAAACAAAAAAATGAAATTTTTAAAACAAATGAAATTGTAAATTTTTATAAATTACCCACCAGTAATTGGAATAAAAACCAAGTCTACAAGGGAGCATAATCTACAAGGGAGCATAATTCAAGTCCCTATAGCATCAGAGGTGGAAAAGGCAGTGGCCAATCTAGGGCCCAAAGAAGGTGTCTAGAACGGTTAAAGTGGTCTTGGTCATCTGGGCTAAAGAGAGTAGATTTGAGACGGAGATAGATGCACTCAGGCACATAGGCAGAAAAGTGAGAAGAGTCCACAGATCAATCAATCTGGGTTACAGGAAGTCTTAAAAGTCAGTGTGAGTTAGTACTTAGCTCAGTGAAAAATAAAGGCTTCAGCAAAGGCAAGAATCCAAATAGGGCCCTGAATGAGGGGACAGGAGAAATGGGGATGACAGGCTCTCAGAGGGGCTGGGGGAGAGAGTCCATTCAAGAGCAATGTAGGTGGTTCACTGGGATGAAGGCAGCAGACAGGAAGTGCCAGTAGGCTGCAGAAACAGTGTCTTTGGATCAGAGCCGAGGGCTCCTAGCAGGAGTTACAAATCCGACCTCCTGTGTCACAGCACGTGAATTGCTCCAGCCACTGGTACTGAGCTTTAAACCAAGCTGAAGGAAGGGCATTGCCTTAGAAGACCTGCACTTTAGGGGTGACTCTGTTGAGGGCCACCTTGCTTCTGGCTTAGCACCTCACTGCCTTCTGGCAGAGCCCTTTGCCAGTGGCATGTCAGCTTTGAATGTGGTAAAATGTCAGGTTCTTCCAAAGTTGCCTCTATTCAAGACAACTGTCAGATAGTCCCCTGTTACTATTCGTTGGGCAATATATGGGCAGCACAAACCAAGTGACAGGGCAAAGTATCAAGAAATGGTCACATGACATGCAACCACATGACAGCAGTGGGCTCTGTTACAACAGGCCTTGTTCTGTAAGTTTTGAGTGATTCACAATCTAGAATTAAACCTAGGAGAGGAGGTGCTGACTTAATGCTGGATTAGCTTCTGGATTAGCTTTTGAGCAAACTGGGTGCATACACAGGAATTACAGGGACAGAACAAGGACACAGAAGGTCTCCCAGGAACAAGGGAGGCATCACAGGGGGGTTCCTCCTGCTTTAGAAAGCTTTGGCTTTGGAGAAGCAGTTGCAAATGAGACAGTTAACCCAGTTCAGCAGGTGCATATGAGTATGTTCATGTAACCCTTGCTTCATGAAAACAAGCACTGCTCTAAGAAGAGTCCTCTGGGAAGGAAATATAGGTAAAACCGCGAGAGAGAGAGAGAGAGAGAAAGAGAGAGAGAGAGAGAGAGAGATGCAAAGTTCAGGATCTAGGCACCACTTGTCCAGGTCCCAGGAACTGGGCAGTAAGGCAGCTTCCTCTCCCAATCGCAGGGCATATGTGATTAGGGGTTTTATTATGACATCGTATAACCTGTCTCATAGCCATACAGGGAAACCCTCATTGGCTAGGAAATTATCCTGTTTCTCATTAGATACTAGAATGCTCAAGAGACATAGTAATAGAAAAATCAGCATATGCTTGATTATAAGTCCCTGTAAAATGTATGAGGGGTTTTCTAGCCTCAGCTTCTCCAAGTTTTCACAGAATAGTTGCTCTCCGCAAACCTCACTGAAACTCACTCACTTCCATAAATTCAATGCATATTTACTTTGCCTTGTTAAAATTTCATAAAATCTTCTTTTAGCAGTTCATGTAAAAATATCAATGAGCTGTATGGAATTTGCAAAAAAAAATGGAGAAATATTTTATAAATATCACAATTTAGTTCTCCCATGACCCAGTAACTTTGAAAAGATCAGTAATAAGCAAGTAGACTGTGCTCCATTCACACACTGCTTACAGTAAAATCTGCAGTCAATGCAGAGATCAATACTATTTGATTGGCATGCATAATGATTGCTGTTTGGGGTCCCTGTGCTCTGGGCCAGCCCAAGGGGATGAAGGGACTCTGCCTGGGGCAGTGGGTGAGTAGGTGCAGAATCAATACACAGACCCCAGGAGCTGAGAGAAAAGCAGGTGGATGGCAAGCCGCTGAAAGCTCATTTATTCAAGGAAGTACAAGGGATCTTATAGGTCTGGTTAGCCAATTGTCTTATGGGGTGGAGTCCCAACTTCAGTCACTTGTGCTCCGTCTCTTAGGTCATCCAGGTGTGGAGCAGAGGCTGGTGTCACACCTAGCCAGAGTGGAGTGCCACACCCCCGGGAGCCATTCCTCTATTCCTCATAGCAGATGACCTGGCTAAGGCCCTACATCTCCTCCTTTTTGTTCTTATTAATTGAGTGACCCTGGGAGGCATGATTCTTTGCCATGCATTGTTGGCCCCAGGCCTTAGGAATCACCTTTGTTGGTGGTGCCTGTCTTAGGTCACTCTGGCCATTAGGATCTTACGCATCATTTCACTGTTCTGATGAAATAACCCAAGGGGTTCACTTTTGCTGGCAGTGCCTGTCTTAGGTCGCCCTGGTCATCGGGGTCTTACCTACCATTGGTTCCCTGCTGTTCTGGTGAAATAACCCAATCGGTGATGCTTGTTGCTCAGGAGGGTAATTAGCATGGTATGGGAGTTTTGCAGGAAGGCTCCTGTGGCATGCGTGAGGTGAGGATCCTTGTTGAACAATACTTCTGTGCCCATAGAAGACTCAGGAAGAAGCAAGAATAGTTAAGTATTATGAAGAAGGTGGTGTCATTAAGTGGCCAGTTAAACAGCATTTGTAGCATCAAAGTCCGGGAAGCTCTGCTTTGATGCAGTGCTTTCCAAAGGCAATGAAAGGTCAGCAGTGCTATCAAGAAGGCCACAGCAAAAACTCCTCAAGTTACCAAATTGAGGATTGAAAAAATGGCTGAGATCCTATTTCGTCCTAGCAGATGGCGCTGACGTCCCTTGTGTTAAAAGGGTCAGTTGTGCCTTGTCAAAGCTATGCATGGGGGGGGGGGTTCTGCTGAGGGAAAAACAGAGAGAACCACTGAGAAGCCATTCCTTTATTCCTCATGGCAGGTGGCCAGGCTAAGACCCAAGAGCCAGGTCCCATTAATTCCCTGTACCCATAATTCTGCAGTGGTGGGGGCATCTGCTGTGCTGGCTGGCACATCTGTGGCAGTCTTGAGATTTCTGGCAGGTATCCAGATGGGGGAAGATGAGGTTTCTGGAAAGATACAAGTGTATCCTCAACCCTGTGTTAAGAGTCGGTGAGGTCCCTTCCATTCATTTGTGAGAAGGTCTCTCCAGTGGACAAGGGGCAAGGGGGTAGTGGCTGGTTGAGATCTCCAATGTTTATAGGCTGGAGAGAGCCCTGCTTCATCAAACATAAGAAAATTAAGGGTGAAAAGAGCTTCCACCAAGGTCAAATGGGGATCTTTGGGTATCATTGCAGGTTTCTGCTTCATAATGAGTTCCTTGAGGGTTCTATTAGTCCTCTCCACTATGGCTTGCTCCTGAGGGTTATAGGAGATGCCCATGGAGTGTTTAATCCCCCAGGACTCTATGAAAGGCTTGAATTGGGCAAATGTATATGCCAGGCCACTGTCTGTCTTAATCGCCCAGGGTACACCCATGACCAGCATAGCGGTTTTTGTTGCCTTAATGGCATGGGACGCCTTCTCACCTGAAAAAGCGATAGCAAAAACAAATTTGGAGTAGGTGTCCATGACGACATGGACATATTTAAGGTTGACAAACGAAAGTATGTGGGTGATATCCATTTGCCAGATGGCATTTGGCATAAGGCCTCTAGGGTTAATTCCCTGCGGCTGCAGTGGGCCCAAGGGGGCCAAAGGGGCATAGGATTTACATATACGAATCAGATGCTTACATTGGCTAAGAGAAAGCTTGGGGTAGAGGACCTGCAGCTTAGAGGGGGAGAGATGAAATCTTTGGTGGAAGCATCTAGCTTGTTCTAGGAACAGCAAGGAAGTGACAGCAATAAATTAATCTTCCTATGCATTCCCGTCAGCAATGAAGCCAGGCAGCCCAGTGTGGGAGCACACGTGCTCAATGAACCAGGGGTGCTGTCTGTTTTCCACTAGCATTTTAAAGGCACTAATGGCAATAGCTATTGGTTTATGAGAGGGCCTAGGGTTGGATAAGGGAAGCGTTCTTGACATTTGGACTGTGTAACTACTATCAGAGAAAATCTTGACAGGTTCTTGTTGACAGAGTTTTAGGACTCTGAGGATAGCATAAAGTTCACCTAATTGAACTGAATGAGCATTAGCAAACTTAAGAGCCTTGTCTGGCTGGTTGACTTCTTAATAACTAATCCATAGGTATGTGTATTGCCATCTGTGAAAGCCAAGGCTGCCAGGGGAATAGGCTGACTGGAGCGTATGGAATGGAGATTGGCCTTCAGGGGTAGGGCAGAGATTGATTGAAGTAATTCATAAGCAGGGAAGTAGTTGTCTATATCACTAGGAAATCCTGCCACCAGGATATGAAAGAGGCGGTCATCCCTGAAAAGGGGCTGGAGTTCCGTCATGGATATGGGTAGAATTATTGTGGAGGGCTCTATGTTGTAAATTTTAATTGTGTAATTATGCATCTTGATAGCTAGGGGGAGCATTGCCTCCAGTTTGGTGGTGAGTTTATGGGTCTGCAACCAAGAGGAATGGACCCAGTATAGGGACACTTGTTTTTGCCAAATGACTCCTAAGGGAGACCTCTCCATCCAGAGGATTAAATTCATGACTGGAAGAGTTGGGTCATATCTTGCTAAGGTAACTGAAAAGATTTGGTGAGATATCTCCTGTAAAAGTTCTTTTGCTTGTTTTGTCAAAGGGATTTTCTGGGAAGGACTATCTGAGTTTTTAAGAAGGTCAAAGAGGGGAAGGAGTTTAGCTGGAGGAATGGGCAAAAAATGTTTGAGCCAATTAATTTGGCCACGGAGTTTTTGGAGGTCATTGAGAGAATACTTATTCTTTACTAGAAGGCTTGGAGTGAGGGATTGAATGAATATCAGTAGAAATTTTAAACCCTAAAAACCCAAAAGGGGGTATGATTTGAGTTTTTCCTTGGCTACAGATAAACCTAGTTTTTTAAGGTCCTCAAGAGGTATTTTGAGGAGATCCACAAGAACAACTTGTGAGGGGTGAGCAATTAAAAGGTCATCCATGTAATGTATTACAAGGCATTTTGATCTGATTCTTTCAGTGGCGGTTAACAGAAACAATTGCCAGATGGATGGGCTATTTTTCATGCCCTCAGGGAGGAATTTCTGTTGATATCTCTTAGCTGGGACATTATGATTAGGTTAGCAGACTGTAAAGGCAAAGAAGAGCCTGTCCTTGACCACCAGGGGCACAGAGAAAAAGCAGTCTAATATGACTATATGATACTTAATAAGAATGGTTCTGGGATGGGGGAGGCCAGTTTGAAAAGAACTCATCTTTATCATATGTTTGTTGACTTGGTGAAGGTGCTGAAATAATCTATACTTCTTATTTTTCTTTGATATGATAAAGATGGGGGAATTATGGGAATTGACGGAGGGCTCAATATGGTTAAGATCAAGCTGTTCTTACACAAGGGGTTTGATGATGGTCAGTGTAGGTTCTAAAATAGGCCACTATTGGTCCCACATGGGGTATGTGGGTGAGAATCGAGCTAAGAGCTTTGCATGTGCTAGGAAAGCACTCTATGACTGAACTATACCCTCAGCCCTCCAAATTAAGGAGTGAAAAAAAGCTGAAATCTTATTAATTGTTGCCCAAACCTCAGAGAAGTTACTGGGTCAACTCAGCTGGAATTTATATGATCAACCTGGTAATTAAGGGACAAGGAGTAATTAAGAAAAGCCTGTGACTGTGGGCCTTTGATGTAATAGGAGAAACATAATCGAGCTTCAGTGATGCTGGAGACTTTACAGCCTGAGGGCTGGGAGGCCCAGCTGACAGGCCTGGCTGCGGGAGGAAGCTTGGCTATGGGAGGATGCACTGCTGCACACCCAGCCAGAGCCCTGGCTCTACCTGTCAGCCTCCGGCCCAGCTCACTAGCAACATGCTGCTCCTGGGTTCCAGGAGGCGGTGGCAGTGTGCATCGGGCACCTGGAAGAGACCCAGGAGGCAGGGTCGGGGTGTCCTGCTGTGCCTGGGCCCTAGAAGCACCAGCAGTAGAGGCTCCTTCTGAGCAAACTGGAGCAGAGGCCAGAGTGCCAGGATCTCCACCTGCACGTCCCGCTCGGCACACATGGCCCCCCTGCCAAGATGCAGCCAGTGCACGCCAAGGTGAAGCCCCGCCCACTGCAGGACGCCAAGCTCTGCTCATGCGTGTTCATTTGGTGGTAAAAGCAAACACTCAAACACCACGTCCACAGAAATGCTCCAGGTGGGGCCGGAGGAGCGGGTGGCATAGAGTGCCCAGGGCGGGTCAGGCAGGACTGGTGAAGCTCTGTCCAAGAGCTAAGAAAAGCCTGAGCCTGTAACTGCTGTGCTGGTTCTCTGTCTCACATTGGTGGAGGGGTGGGTGTCATTTTTTTTCTTTCAAGCCAAGCCACAGGAAAAAAGCCCCAACTGCTTGCAGCTGTGGAACTTCCTGGTGCGAGGGGAGATTGGCCATCACCACAAAAGCCAAAATGGCCAACATTGGGGCCTACTGAGACATGAAGCCAGAATGCTAGGGGCCCAACTGCCCCATACCCCAGTGGGGGTCCATGCCAGCCTCTGCAGGAGCCCTGCGCCTGGCACCCAAGAAGGCCCGCAGAAGGTGTGCACCAGCTTCTAAAAGTATCGCAATTGTGCAACCCTGCACCCTAGTTCCAGAATGTCGCTGAAGTGCTAGCATCACTTAGAATGTAAGAGGACCGAACTGGGCAAGAACTTGGCTTGGTGTCAGAATGCTTGCTGAAGCATTAGCATAGCAGAATGGGACAATTAAAACTTAAGGAGGTCTGAGTCTGCTTGCTGGCAGGAAGAAGGCTTGTAAATCAAAGATGGAAAAATCTGCCTTCCCCATGGCCAATTGTCCACACGGTGTCTCCAGAAAGGCTTAGCTGATAGCTTTGCCTTGGTTCCAAAATTGAGGGAGTCAGCCCCCATGGGATTTCACTGGGATCAACCAAAAAGGGAGGGGCCAGCATGAATCTCAGGGACTGTGTGGTGAGGTGTGCTTTCTTTGGGATAGGGAGACAAACACAGGAAAGGGGGAAGGGTGGAGGTCTCGCCCTCACCCTGAAGCGACCGTCCACACACTGAACACATAGGAGTCTACTCACCGATTACCAGGGGTCATCTTTCCAATGCTGGGGGGTGGGTGGAGTCTCTGTTCAGGCGCCTGATGTTGGGGGTCCCTGTGCTCAGGGCCAGCCCAAGGCAACAAAGGGTCTCCACTGAAAGGGGTGAGTAGGAATCAAAACAGACTCCAGGAGCTGAGTGAGAAGCAGGTGGATGGCAAGCCGCTGAAAGCTTGTTTATTCAAGGAAGTGCAAGGGGTCTTATAAGTCCGGTTAGCCAATCGACTTATGGGGTGGGCTCCTGTCACATGGAATTTATTTTCCATGCCTTAATGGGCAGGTTTGGTCAATCCGGCTGAATGAAATGAAGACTGGTCTTCCATTTAGAGAGACTGATTTGTTTAGGGCAACTCACAAAGTTATTGTTTATACATATGTCCCGCCACCAGCTGCTCTTTCTTTGGCAAGGTCTGGTACATAGCCATGGCGGCACAGGGTTGTTATCCTATTCCTGGCCTGAATTTCACTTCCACTCACATTATTCTTAGGACTGCGGGGACTTGGAATGCTGCCTCCTGAGTGGGCCTGGGGCCAGGGCACTTTTTCTCCCACATGGCTTTGAGTATTCTCTGTGCCCCTCACCAGCACTTGCTGCCATGTTTCCTCTCCTCTTTCCCAGCCTTCCTGCCCCCTTATTGGTCAGAGGGCAGGACTTACAGCTGAATGGATCAATTGTAAAAAAAAAAAAAAAAAAAAAAAAAAAAAAACCCAGAGAGATACGTATCTACAATACACTCCACCCCTTTCTGTCTGGAAAACAAACAAAACAATAGCCACAAAGGAAAGCATTAACATCCACATAATCTTTCACAAACACAACTGTTTAGACAGAACCTAAGTAGATATATCATATTCACCTCACAAACAATCACAGTAGTGTCTCTACTGGGGCCTATAACTTCTTTCAATACCATTGGGAGTCAACCCCTTTTTGTTTCTAATATCAGACATGTGTTTTATCCCTGAAGAGTGGGACTTAAATCCAATTATAAATATGCTGAGGGTGCACATACCAGACAAGACTGTATTATACCTGTAGAGACATCTGACCAAAAAGCACACAAGATCTGTCATTAAGCAGAGCTTTCCAGGACCTTTCTCCCATAGCAGTCTGCATAGCGCCCTCTAACACTATGAAGGCCAGCCATCCATTTGCAGGGAGACTTCAGCTCAGTCCCAGATAGATCTCTCTTTCCATGCTCAAGCCTTGTCATATCTTCAGTAACAGAGCATTAACGTTCACTTCCAATGTGCAACCAACATTATAATGTGGCAATTGCCTTTTGTTTTGATAGAAGGGGACTTCCAAGGCTCCCTTGGCCAACAACTCGTAGGGAGGGTCAACCCATGCCTGGTCCTGGAATTGCTAGTTGACAATTATATAAAGTATTCTTTTACTCTTTGACATTTATAGGCCTAGGCCCATAGAGCCCACCAAATTTCACAGCTATACTTCACCCTTGTAAGCTATAGGAATTGCATTCCATTCTTGTTTCTTTAGGTGTACTTGGCATCTCTTGACTGGGTTTCATATCTGTAAATCACTCAGAAGTTAACATTACATTATACACACAAAAGGTCTAACATATCATGAAAATCAGCCAGTCCTTTACTGTCTTTACTTATTGTCAGGAGCCCATTTAGTGTCCCAGAGTTATCATGTGGAGCCTCCATGCATTTCTTTATCCTTGTTAACCTCATTGGGGCTGTCACAAACTGCTTGGTCCTACATAGTGCCAAGGAGGAATAAGGCTTCTCTTACCGCTGCCACACCTGTTGTTTCCCAGGGCCAGGTAGATTCTGGATCTGATTCCTGGCCCCAGCCACACCTGTGGTCTCTCCTTTGACCACACCTGGCTGTTGGGAGAGGCCCTGGCAGGGCAAACTGTCTCCACCCCTCAAACAGCCACTCACAGGGGAGAAATGTACCCTTTTTATTCTAGGGGGGGTGTTATTATCCACCCCTAGGATAATCTTTATCATTTGCGTACCTTTTGTGAACCATTTCTTAGGGCTTAAGGCCTCCCAGAGGTGCTTTAGCACAGAATTTGGCTTTTTATCAATCTTTTCTTTAGGAACTTGGGCTAGACACAAGTCTTATTACATTTGCCTACTAGTAACCCAAGCAGACCTTCTTTTCTGTTTTTCCTTTCTTATATATCCTGTAGGTTTTTCTATTCTTCTACAGACATACTTTACATGCTGGTCTAGATTGCTTAAGTTTGTCAAGGCCTCCTACTTTATAAAGATCTTGTCCCACTAGAGGTCTCAGTACAGATGTTAAATCTCTAAACCAATTTTGAGGTCACTGTTTAATGAAGTCCCTCATTAAATCTCTAGTGAACACAGTCCTATCTGGTCCAGTAAAAGGGGTACTGTATATTGCTTTCCTCATACCCAGTTCTCTTAACAGCACCTGTCCTTCTTGTGTCATGCTCCAGCTCCTGAAATCCCTGGGAATGTTCACTGGTGATGACTAAGTATCTCCAGTGGCATGCACAAGCCAGTTCATCATAATCTGCTCTCACTTGTATTGTACCTGGTTATGCAGTTTAAATCTCAAGGAGGGATTAGTGGTTATGTTGCTTAGCTATTCTGCCTCTGCAGCATTCAGGTTAATATCATCCGCTCCTCTGTCCCATATTCTCAGAAGTCAGGTGATGACAGGCTCTTTTGCAGCTTGTTTGAATGTCCTCCTGATTTCCAGCAGCTCTAGTGCTGAAAACCCTTCATTCATTAAATACTTAGGTTTGTTAAGGCCTCCATCACCATGTTGACATTTGGATTTTTTCTATTTTTCTATTGCAGGTCGAACTTGAAAGGCATTTTTAGCTTCTTCTGGGTTGCTTCCTTCCTGTTCATTGTCTGTTTTCTCTTGTAGATTCTCAGATGATATAGTCTAGGCTTTTTTTTTTTTCTTTTTTATCAGTGAGGTCAGTGGCTAATGCAGTAAAACCCAGTTTTATTTCCCTCTTTCATTTTAAGCTCTCTCTTAGCTCTTCAGTCTCTTTCTGGGCTATAATCTCTGTTTGGGATAAGTTTTTATTTTTTATCACATATAGCAGAGGCCATGCTGCCTCAGCCATCAGCCTGCTGGAGTCTTGGCTCTTTCCCATCCAGCAGAGTTTTCAAGGTCTGCCTCAGACCCTCTACTGTTTTCAGAGTATCACCATAATTCTGTGGCCATGCCCAGTGGCTCAGTAAATGGGCCACCTCATCCCAGCCACAAGTGGGCTCCCATCCTGGGATTTCTTCCCCAGATATTGCTGGCTCTGGCAACATTATCTTAATTAGCTATTTGAGGATCCACCATAACAGCCATGCCAGAACTCCATTTGTCTGCATTCTCTTTGCAGATCTGCTGCAAGCACAGCTAGGGCTCTTAACCACTGAGTTATTTTTCCCTTTGTGCCAGCCAGATCCTGCTCACAGTGCCAACTGTCTTATGAAATTTATTTTCCATGCCTTAATGGGTGGGGTCTGGTCAATCCAGCTGAATAAAATGGAAACTGGTCTTCCATTTAGAGAGACTGATTTGTTTAGGGCAACTCACAAAGTTATTGTCTAAACATATGGCCCGCCACCAGCTGCCCTTTCTTTGCTATGGTCTGGTACAGTGCCACAGTGGCGTGGGGCTCCTATCCCATTTCTGGCCTGAATTTTGCTTCCACTCACATGACTCTTAGGACTGCAGTGACCTGAAATGCTGCCTCCTGAGTCTTGACTTTCCATGGGCCTGGGGCCAGGATGCTTTTCCTCCTGTGTGGCTTTGAGCATTCTCTGTCCCCCTCGCAGGGACTCACCGCCATGTTTCCTCTCCTCTCTATTGGCCTTCCTGCCCCCTTATTGGTCAGAGGGCAGGACTTGCTGATGAACCATAGTAAAAGTATAAAATAAAACCTCAGAGAGAAACATGTATCTAGAATACAGGTCCTGACTGCAGCCACTCTTGCTCCGTCTCTTAGGCAGGTCATCCAGGTGTGGGGCAGAGGCTCATGTCACGCCTAGCCAGAGCTCAGCACCATGCCCACAGGAGCCATTCCTTTATTCCTCATAGCAGGTGCCCTGGCTAATAAGGCCTATCCTGAGTTGTGCCCTACAATTGCTGAACAGAATTTTCAGGGACGTTTATAAGTCTCAAAGCAGTACCATGACTGAGACGAACCACTCCACTTCATGCAATGGAAATAACAGTGAAATAGGGCATTTTGTTTTAAAGGATCAAAGCCTCAAAACAATTCTGTTGATCTTAAATCTTATGAAGGAAACAAAGAATTGCTTTTAGCATTTTGAATCTCCATGGCAGAAAAACAGTTCCACAAAACATGTCATTTTTTGGAAGCTGTAAGAAAGCAGGTGAGGCAATTTATCAGTGAAGTTTGTTAAAGGGCATTCAGAAGATAGGAAAATTCCATCATAAGATGCCCCCATCCCTTCCTCAAGGCCTTGGTTTGAGAACTGTTTCAGGAGAACCCTGGAGAAGCAAGACCTCAGAACAGTTCAGATCGCTTTCTTCGTCGAATGGATGTTAAGAGTCGGGCTGTGTGCGTTCAGTCATTACTGCAATGTGGCGCCTCTGCAGCTGAGTTTGGAGAGAGCAGTTCAGGAAGACATAGGGAGTTACCGTCTCTACAGATGTGTTTGTGATCTCTGTCTAACAGTGTTCCAGCACTACAGACACTTCAGTTGACTGTGTTAGGATAAAAGTTGGTGCTGCTACACTTCCATCTTCCTGTGTTTGCATATCTTTGTAAGTCACGTTTCAATCTTGTTTCAAAATACACACAATGTGTATCTGAGGTCTGGTTCACTGTGAGACCCAGCAGAAATGAACAAGAGACTCTGACAGAGGAGTTAACTGGACCAGTTTATTAAGGACATGGGGCTAGCCTCCAAACTCCCAGTGGGGGAACTTGTTCCTTGGCTGTGTGGTGGGCTTTTTAGGAAGGTAATTAACAAAAGCCAGCCTATAATTGGTGTCAGGAAGCTTATCTTCTCAGGAAGCTTATCTGTATTAAGTAACTGCAGTGAGTCCCGTTTTTCACAGATGCTTGTGAATTCTGGAAGTTAAGCTGGAGGCGTGTGTCAAGTCCCCCTGAGTCGTGGAACTACTGGGGGATTTCTCTTCAGTCACATCTTACACATCTGTGTAGTTAAGTTTGACGGGGACACACCAAGCACAGAGGTGCATGACTACAATGACAACATTCATTGTATGAGCATGATCCACCAGGAATGTAAGGTCAATGTGGGCTGCCCAGTGAGTTCAAGGTCAGCCTATATTGCAGAGTGAGACACTGTCATTAAAAAGTTAAAAGTTTTCTGGAGAATATCACTTTGCACATTACTCAGTAGGGATTTTAGTTCATTTCTTTGATTGCTACATCCTGTCTACAGATTAGACAATTTTCATGATTAGAAAGTGTAACGATACTCGCTGAGGCTAGATAGAAGGCATAAAGAATTCATACTTGATCTTGAATGCGATTGAGGAGTTATCATAAAAGACATTGTACCAAACAAGTGAGTAAGAACATACTTGGCAAATACAACAGGAGCTAACGATGCAAAGAAAGACTGTAGAATGGGTACAATAGAAAGCTTTGTGAGTGTGTAAAAGCATGACTATTTCAATAACTTCTGTAGGTAAAAGGAGCTCTATGTCTCCCGTAAGTGGTAAAGACTGGTAAGCATTTAATAATAATTTTAAGAAGAATTTATAGAACACTGCTGAAAGGTAACTCTTAGACACAGGGATATGGGGTTGTTGAAACCCACAAAAACTAAATCATTAGTGAGCTCAACCAAAATAATCCTTAGGTAGGGGCTGGAGAGATGGCTCAGCAGTTAAGAGCACTGGTTGCTCTTGTAGAAGACTCAGGTTTGATTTCCAGCACCCACAGGGTGGCTAACAATCATCTGTAACTCCAGTTCCAGGGAATCCACTGCCCTCTTCTGACCTCCATGGGCATTGCAGGACATAGTGCAGTTACATGCAGGCAATACACTCATAAAAAATAATAATAATAATAAATACAATATTCAAAAAATAAACATTATGTAGAAACTTATATACAAATTAGGATACAAGGCACAAAGAATTACTGGAAACAAACAGAATGTTTCATAACAGTATGTGTCTAATATTTCTGCCGTGATATAGTATCACAATATGTAAAGTCAATAGAGCATCTCTGAGTAGAAGGAGATGAGTGGGGGGACTAGTTCCCTTCCTCATAGTCTGTGGGAAATCTAGAAAATAAGCAGAAGTATAGAAAAGTTGACTAACTCACAGCACTAATTTCTAAATTTCATTTTTGAGATTTCAACTGTGAGCATTGTATTTACATTATGTTCACCCCTCCCAGTCCACTGCACTCCTTGCATTCACCAGAAACGTCCCTCAATGTCTTATCTTTGATTATTATATCTATATCTATCTATCATCTATCTATCTACCATCTATCTATCTATCATCTATCTATCATCTATCTATCTATCTATCTATCTATCTATCTATCTATCTATCTACATCCCTGCATCCCTTGACTCCATTTAGTGAGGCTCATGTGCTCCTGTGTTTAGGACTTTAGGACTGGCCACTTGGGATTCGATAACCTATTTAGTTGCTAGTCTCTGGAGAGGACTTATCCTCCCTCCCTCAGCTTCCATTGATTGCCTGTGGCTCCTCTTCATCTTCCGGTGGGCCCCCCCACACACCCATGGCATTTCCCTCATCCTCCTTGGCATGTCAAGTGGTTTTCCATGTGCAGGTCTCCTTTGGCTGTCACACTGTGGAGATTTCAATGGAGAGACTTGCCTGTCATGTCCAGAATGAACTAACTGGCAGCTGGTGTCTTATCTCTTTGGCTTGTAAAATTTTTCTGCCGCTTCCATGATGCTGCCCAAGCCCTGGGTGGAGAGGTTGCAGTATGGATGTGCCATTTGGGGTGGGCACCTCAGCCATTTATTCACTGCATTTCACAACTGTTCAAACACTAATTTTTGTTAGTTTGAGATATCAGTGCACCCCAAGAAGTATAATACAACTTATTTTGAAATATGCATATATATATATATATATATATATATGTGTGTGTGTGTGTGTGTGTGTGTGTGTGTGCATAAGTACCTGCACATATAGTTAACTGCTAGGTAATGTTTTTGTTTCTTGGTATTTATAGTAAAATATCATTAACTGAGGATCTGCACACATCCAATTGATATATAATATTTTTGTTTGTGGTGTTTATTTTGGAAAATATTAGCATTAACAGAGGATTCTCCCCTATATTTCTCTCCAAAAACATTCAGAACATTAGTGATGGGTCAGATCTTTGAAGAGCTGGACACCAGAGTATTTCATGCTCTTTCACAACAACAATACTTTTTAAAAACTGTAAACACAGAAATAATGTCATTTATGATTTGACTAAAAGATATAAAATACAGTTGAAGGCAAGGGATTCCTAACAGGCAAAGGCAGACTGAGAGATGCACGTTGCTTGCTGACGTGAGACCTGGGGTGGATGATGTCTCTTCCTGATATCACAGTGAACACACACCTGACCTTCTTCATTCACCAGTCATGACAAGACATGAGATTAACTCCTGTGTAGTCAGTGTACGCTGCCTTGAATATTCAGTGAGGCACCTCTGCCTATTTCCTTTTTAACCCAAAAGCTTGTGTTCAGGTGGATGGAATTTACTGTTTGGATGGTGATAACTTTCAGCTTTAAGACACATCTATAGCCCATGACCATCATGTATAACATTTTAAAATAATCTAATTTTATTTATCAGTTGTCTGTGGGTATGCATGTGTACCATGAATGTGTGGAGGTCAGAGGACAACTTGGGGAACTCAGTTTTTCTTTCTACTATGTGGGTATCAGGGATCAAGTTCAGGTTGGTAGGCGTGGCAATCACTGCTACCTGGTGAGCCATCCCTCTGGCCCAAAGGGGTCATTTTACTAAGACAAGCAGTTAGGTGATACATATAAGACTAACGATGAGCACATTCAAAATAAGAAACAAGGGTACAGGCAAAGCACCATCACACACCCATGACTTCCCAGGGTCATATGTGACAAAAACACTGTTATCTAAGAGTATTAAATACATTGCTAAAAGTTAGTTAGTTTGGAAAAGCATTAATCAGTAAAACTGTGTGTCAAGGTGTGCTAGTTGCTGTGATGAAACAGCACAAAGTCAACCAGGGTAAAGAGGGTTTATTTCACCTTACAGTTTACAGCACATCATTGAGGGAACTTAGGGCGGAAGTGAAGGAGATGCCCCAGAGGGATGCTGACCTCTCATCTACCTTTCCTGTACAGCAAAGACCCAACTGCTGTCCCAACCAGCAGGACAAATAAGGACACTCGAAGATGTTGCTTCAGGCTGCAGCAGCTTCCGCTTTATTTTTTTCCCCCTTATATACCCACACATTATGTAAGCAAACTATGGGCCAACCAATCAGCCAACAGGTTATCCTTCAACCAATCACATTAAAGGTCAGGTATACACCCTAGGGATCACGTGCTGCTCACGTGCTGGTCATGCACCCGGAACTTTCTCTGGGCCAGTTGTTCTGTATTTCCTCTTCCTGCTGTACCACCTCCTGGCTACAGGCCAGCTGCTTAGGTGCACATGTTGGAGGCAGTCCCCCCAACAAACTGCCTAGCGCTGACACCACCATGCTTCCTCAGGAAAACACCTCACAGGCCCACAAGCTAATCCAATGGGGAGGATTCCTCAGTTGAGCTTCTCTCATCTTATGTCAGGTTGACAACCAAGATTAGCCATCACACAAGTCCCATCATAATCCAAATTCCTATGAAGATGCCATCTATTGCCTTTGAAGTCACGAATGAATGAGTTACTAGACATTCATGAATGAATGAATGGTTGGAAAGCTAATGAAAGGGTCAGTACTTAGTTGTGAGAAAGGACCTGGTGGCTGAGAATTTAACAACTGGAGGTATTTTGTCTCATTATACATTATGTTTAAACGATTTTATTCTAAACATTTTCCTTATGACAAAGGTTGGATGTATCACAAATATCGTGTTACATCTGTGGGAATCCAGTATGAAGTAAAATGTCCATAACTGACTGGCACAGGTGAGACTCCATTGTCCTCAAGGGAATAGAAGTAGCCTCTCATTCAAACTGTGATTGGGCCATGGTTCAGCCAATATAACTGCTTCCTGATCAGTTGCTGTTTTCAAAGATTAAAGGAAAAAGTTCTTGCCGACATCTAGACATCTATTTCTTTTCAGTCACAGCAAGGCTTTTCAAGAAATAATTGACTGTTTCAGGAAAATCACATTCACATACCTTTACCACAAAGAAAACCAGCAATATATTATTTTCCATTTGTCAAGCACATACGATTTGACAGTTCCATACTATAGAATTAAGAGAACTGGAGTATTCATAAAAAATATCATGAAACAATTCATTACTACACCTGATATGAAGGTGGAATTTGGTCTCCTAAAATATCAAAAAGACAAATGTAAATCAATAAAGTCAAAGAAATTAACGGAATTCCATTCAGCCATATTTTTGTTGTTTTCAGATGAAATACTTTCAAAACTATAATGTAAAAAATCATCTCTGATTCAACGTTTTTCTCATCAAAATGTAAAATAATAAAATTGGAAGTAAGGAAGACTGAAATTGCTGACTCCTGAATGAATAATTACTTTTGTGCTTTTTAAAAGAATGATGTGAAATCGCCATATTTCACTCCAATGTTAATGTTGTATGTAACTGCTCAGTTCTCGGTATATGCAAAGGTCTCTGTTAGACCTTTCTATGAGTTTCAAGACCTAGGTAAAGATCCAGGTCTTCCACTGAGTACTGTTGAAATATGTGCACTTAGATACACATGCATAAAAGTCCTGAAACATATGGAATTGCTATTTGCAAATCAGGAACATGTAAGGACATAAATAAGAGATGAATTAACATTTATTTCAACATTATCCTGATAATATGGACGCACAATTGCCTGGTTTCAGAACCTAGTATTTGAGAACGTTATTTGTCAGTTGAGACACTTGCTCTATTCATATTTTCTGATCATAACCAGAAAGGGGTGGATAATAACCACATTCTCTAGTCAGTGTACACACCTTCACTCCCAAACACTGACCTATGTTAGTATGGATCACCAGAATGAGGTTTTTACTGTGATCATGTTGCCCCTGCAAACACTCCAGGATTCCGAAGACTACAGTATGATGCTTTCTCAACAGTCTGCACATGTGCCTGGCTAAGCTTGAGTCCCTGTGGTCTGCCGCTTCCTTTCTTGTGCCGCTCTTTCTCAGACCTGGCCTGCAGGGCAGGGGTCCTGATTTTGATGCCCACCACAGTGGAACTGAGAGGAATCCACGACTCTTCTCAGCTCAGAGTCGTATCTGTCCCTTTCAGCCACCAGTGCGTGCACTCAAATGACCTCAGGTCCAGGCTGTGAGAGACCCATGGGAAACCGTTTCCAACCCCCTGAATGCATGGCTGGGGGTGGGGGTGACCTGAGAACAAAGGGTGAATAGTGCTCTCTGCCATGCTGGGTGCAAGCTGGGGACAGGAGGTGGAGCTGGTGTGGCCTTTTAAGTAACCTGACTGCATATTGAATGAGTATAGTTTTAAATTTTCCATTTTTAACAGTACAGAAAACATATGGAACATCCAGTAATATTTCAGTGAATGTATACATTGTTGATTTAAAAAATCAGAATATATATATATATATATACACACCTCTACCTAAGATATATATATATATACCTCTAACATATATATATATACCTCTACCTAAGATATATTATATATATATATATATATATACCTCTACCTAAGATATATATATACCTCTACCTAAGATATATATGTGTATATATATATATATATATACCTCTACCTAAGGTATATATGTAATATATATACCTCTACCTAAGACATATATATATACCTCTACCTAAGACATATATATATACCTCTACCTAAGATATATATATATATATCTTCTAAAACTTTATGAATTCTTTTTATTCAGATAATTAAAATTGTCTTTATTTCTATTTTTATGTGTGTGAGCATTCTACCTTCATGTATGTAAGGGACTCACATTTGTACAATACCCATCAAGGCCAAAAGTGAGTGCTGGATCCCCTAAAACTGGAGTTATGGACAGGTGTTAGCTGTCATGCAACTGCCAAAAAGCAAACCAGGGTCCCTTGCAAGAGCAGCCAGTGCTCTTAGCCACTGAGCCATCTCTCCAGCCACAATTATTTAAATACGTTTGAGAATTTTATACATAAGCATTTCATTTAATCTTTTCCACATCTTCTTCTCCCTCATCCACATCATTCCCTCTCTGTCTCTCAATTCTGTGACCTTCATTTAATTACATATGTGTGTATGTCTCTCTCTGTGTGTAAAATGTACATATATATGGGTCATTTAGTGTTTCTCATATGTACATGTGTTTCAAGATAACCACCTGGGATTGGTAACCTACTTATAAAGGCTTTCAGAATACTGTTTTACCATTGTGAAATTGTTATCTGTGCTCACCCCACTGTGTAATAACACACCAGAGCTTCCTCCTCCCATCTGACTTTGGACTAGTCCATCAACTTTCCTCCTCTTCCTTCTTCTCCAGCCCATAGTAACCACCCTTCCACCTTTAAATTTTGTGAGATCGCCTATTTTAGATTCCATGCATGAAACAGATGACACAAAATCAGTAGAATCTTCTAGGCCTGCAAATCTGTAGATCTCACCAAAAATAACAGCATGACTTTGTATGTTTTCATTTGTGTGTATGTGTGTGCATTTTTAAGTGTGTAAGTGCACATGTGGGATGTATGTATGTGTGTGCACACTTAAGTGTGCGAGTGTGCATGGGCACAATGAAAGCCAGAGGACAACGTAGGTCTCATCCTCAGAAACATCATCCATGGTCTCTCATGTGCCTGCTGCTCTCCAGCCAGGAGGGCCTGGGTGGTCAGGAAGCCTGGGATCCTCCTTCCCTGCTAGTGTTGAGATTACAATGTGCTCCACTGGGCTAGATACACTTGCATTGGTTTGAGGATTATCTCACTTTCTCATGCTTCCTTGGCAAGCAAATCACCAAGTGAGCTGTTTCTCTAGCCAAACAGTCCGGCCTTTGAGGAAAAACAGATTCTTGAGTAAAACCAATCTTCCCACTCCCTGTCCCTCTGTTGCCTTCCCGAGTGTTTGTCCTTAATGCTCAGACACCAGACTTCAAAACCAAAAGAGAAACCATATCTGCGATGGGTGTCTCACATTTTACGGCAAGTCAACACATGGCTAGGCATTTGAAATTAGGGTAGTAGACTGCCACACATGGGTAGGGGGCACTGGTGCCATGGTTTTGCTAACATAAAAGCAAATAATTTGTACAGCACTGAAAACAAACACGCTGTCAGAAGAAGATCTGGGAGAAGCTGGGGGTATATGTATGTATTTTTAAAAACTGGCTAAATGGTCAGTACTTGTCAGTATCTCTATACATCGACTTGACGGTTGGAGATTTCCAAGTTCATTGACATGCTGCACTATGTTGAGGAAGCGGAGTAGCTTGGGAGACATACCCAGATGACTCCTGAGATCAGGGTCCTGACATTTAGATTAATGGCATCATCAGAGACAGAGAGCAGAAAGACTAAGGGTGAAATTGGCCCTATAACAGCTACGGTGCGGCGGGCATCTCAGCTGTAAGCATCTCACATCTGCACACTGGCGTCCAGAGAATACTGTGTCTCGTGCTCAGATTCCCCTGGTACTTGTTAGGATCTTACTTTGCTTGTCTTGATACAGTACAGCTTTGCTTTGCCACTAACGTATTCTACATGAGACCACTACTTCCTCTGTTCCTGTAATATGGAATAGTTCTGAGAGAGAACTTTTCATACTAGATCTACGTGTCATGTTTTCTCCCCACACTTTATTTAAAGTTCAGTGCACGGTTCCAAGTAGCCAATGGCTCATAAAGGAAGGTAACTCATCCTGAGGCTCTTAATTCTGAGCTCCTATGCCTAAGGAGTCACACTCAACACACAGAAAGTTCTTTATATGTTACCTTTCATAGTTACTATCAACAAGGTTTAATGACACTTAAGGACTACAGAGTCAGAAGCAGATCTGCTCCAAAGAAGAAACTGTTTACTTCAATCAGCTGAGAGATGAATAATGATTACAAGGACACCCATAAAATATGTCTGGAAAGGTCTTGGCACACCTTGTTTTAATTTACCCACAGGTAAGCTTCTTAAATACGACACTGCATCTTAAAGGACAACGTGATTAAAAAAAAAAAACACAACCAGGTTTGAGGAATACTTGATTGGGTGGGTGTGCCCTCTTGCACAAACTTACTGTCCTTGTTCATTCATGTGACTTCCATGTTTGCCTCAGGGCTGGGTATACCACATCAGGGTAGCAGAAGCTAAGTCCTAATTATTTCAGAAATACTAGCTTTAGCTAACCAGAAGTAAGGGAGTTCAACGGGGAATTTAATTCTGTGTTGAGCATTTGCTGATTCACGCCACTGAAAATAAAAAGATGCTTAAAAATTAAAATGTAGAATTAAAAGAATATGAAGTGGTAGCTTTAAAAATGACAAAGTGCGATTTAAGATTCCTAAAGGGCATCAGAGGCAGCTGAGTTTCCAGATAGACAGGCACTTCCCGAACCCCAAGCCTTTTCCTCTTTAGTACAAATTCTGAGGGCCGAGGGCCGAGCCCATTCTGCTTTCCCCCAGCACTGCTGCCTGGGCACTGTGGACTTTCCAGCCTTAAACTGCTCCAGCTCCAGAGTCTCAGTGGGCGGGTGGGTGAGCCTTTTAGGACCGAAAGCACCTTACGTCTCAGAGGTTTCCTCTGCTGCAGAAGTGCTGGTGCTCTGTCAGGGAGGTGCTCTGAACTGAGAAAAGAGAGGTTGCTAGACAGTCCATCTTACTTTATGGTTAAGCAGTGATGCCTTTAAGATTCCCGTGATCCAGACCCAGATGAACCATTTACTGGATGGAGGTAGGACTTGGGGCAGGCACTCTACAGAGGGAACAAAGTGCTTTCTGTGGTTCATTATGTTGCAGTGTCTCACAAAATAAGTGTTTGCACACCCTCTCAATCTGGAGGCTGTGGGCTGCACACAGCTGGATTTAATGTGTGGCCCAGGACAGTTCTCCTTCAGCCATGCAGGAGCCAACTCCTTAAAAAAGACAAGCAGTTGGATACTACTGCAAGGAACCAAGTGTGATGTGGATGCGATGTGATGCTTTGGGCAGACTTTTAGTTGACCCTCCTCTATAGGATCAGAATTAATCCAAAGCTTTTCATGTGTGCTTTTGTCACAGAACATGAGCAGATGGTAACATGTATTAGCCAAACTTACTGGTCCAACTTTATACTCGTCAGGAGCTAACTAGTCCCAAGGAGACTGACACTGTCTGCCTACTGCTGTTCTGGAGAATTAGGAAAGTTTAGAATTACAAATTTCCACTTTAGTTTTTTAGATGCCATTTACTGCTGCAGAGGAGTTAATGTTTCCCCACAAATCCTTTTCAGATACATGATCACTTTGGTAACTTACTTTCTAACACTCGAGTTAAAATGGATTCAAGGACACTATATATTGCAGATAACAGTCCTGTTGAACTGTTTTATGAGACAATAATCTGGCATCCTAGTGGGTAAAATCACCCATCGTCCCTGTAGTTAATTCACTCGGGAGGTATATACTATTGCTTCATAAAATATCAATGCTGGATTATTGTGAATAAATGGTGGGTAAAGCATTTTGATATTTCAATGTGGTTTACAACAAAAAGGAACAAGAGAAAGAGAAGAAAGGAGAAAATATCTGTGTATATGTAACTAAGACAGTTAATAAGGAATGACAGCCTGTGCCAAGCACATATGCCTTCTTGTTAACAGGTTTAAAGTACAGAGATTCCAAACAGAAGTGTAGTTTATGCCTCCAGTAAAGGTGATTAAAGGTAAATGCTGATCTTGCTCATGCTAGTGGGTGGTTTTCTAGAAAAATATCGAACCTAACTGCTGTCAGTCCATGTTGCACATGATCAGCAATGGTTTATGAATGAGCAGAGCAAAGTCATTGACACACAGTAGGGATAACGGATCAGAAAAAAAAAAAAAAGAACCCTTGTCAGTGCATGCACACATACAGGAAAAGATACCATTCTAAGTCTGAGAGGCTGCCTGTCCCACTTCCTTGTTTGCATGTAAAGCACACCCTTTGGTGTCTCTGTTGGCAGCAATCTGGTGTTTCAGAATTGTTACAATAACACCCCTGTGAATGTCCAATCTAACCCGCCTCTGATACAATTAGTCAAGCTCTGCCTTGCAGTCTCTCAGCCAAACCAGCCTCTCTTCCCCTCTGTCATCTACCTGAGCATTCTTTTCCAAGCTCCATTCTCTCCACATAGGGACAAGGGAAGAACTGGTGACCTAGTGAACTTATTCCAAAACACAGGAAAGACAGATTAGAGAAACGGTGAGACGTGCTTATCCAGCTCCTGGTGCTCGTTTTCTTTGGAGTTTAACGTAAAGCACTCACTGTTTAAAAGAGCTAGAAGCTGATGTAACACAGGACAGGGTGGGCGGCCTCGTACCCTCACACTGCAGTCTTGGGTTGGCTCGCTCTCTTCTTCAAGGTCACAGTTGGAGGGGCCGAGACTACCTCCACAGCCTCTTCCATGGGAGCCACCAGAGCAGGCACAAGAAAAGGCGAGGAGCCCTCCGCTCTTCACTACAAGTGGCACGGGCTTCCAGAACTTGCTGAAAACTGGCTCAGAAATCCCACTGGCTTTGTAGATTTTTTTTTCAGTTTTGTTTCTCAATAGCAACTCATGATTCTTTGGAAATAGATCATTTTAAATTCATTGAAAGCAAGATGGCAGGGGGCAGAGGTAGCATCGATTTCTCCCTCTCATTCATCCGCCTCCACTCGAACGGCACCGAGGCTTGTGAGGGGACAAATGATTCCTTGATCTGGTGCTGCTCTTCACACAACACTGCAATGTGGCCGTTCTTAGACAGAATGGGTGCTGAGGACTATTTTATTTACTGTGTGTGTGTGTGTGTGTTTGCATGTTCCGTATGCCAGCTTTATTAAGGTATGATTTATAGACCATAATATCCACTGGCTTTTTAAAAATCTTTTTGAAGCAAGGTCTCCCCACAGCCACAGCTAGTCTGGAACTGGCAATGTTAGCCAAGCTGATCTTGACCCCACTGAGACCCACCTACCTTTGCCTCCTGAGTGCTGGGATTAAAGGCCATCACACCCGGTGTCAAAATGTACTGACTTGAGTGGACATTTCCATGAAGTTGGGTGAAGGTTCAGATCTGCGCCACCACCAGCATCTAACTCTAGAACATTTCATCCACACAAACCATTTGTTCTACGACGCTTGTTTTCCATGATGTGTTTTGCCAAAGGTACTAATATTTAAACTTGTCACTCAAGTACGATCACAGAATGTAATATATTACTTCAGCATGTGTGATACAGAATATATTTTCATACCAAGATAGAGTAAATTAAGATGTATAGGGTGCATAAGCACATACTGCAAGACATGTGTTCCAGCATAGAAAAAATAGCACGTTTGTTATTATGAATAGTATACAGTTCGATCTGAAAAGAGTTGATTCATCTTCTGACAAGGACAGACCAGGGACAAGGAAGGATTCCCTAAGAGGTATTATTAACCAGTTATTATCTGGCTTGAAAATGGTCCCCAAACTTTGGACTTGAATTTCTCATTACCTTCCTTCTGATTCCTGAGGTGATTCCACACACAGTTTTCATACTGGAGTTCCTAACACAAACTCCCCTGACTTTAGGTGAAAAGGGTGCACACTCCTAACAAGGGACTCAAAGTCAGCTTGTATTCGGGGTGCACACTGTAGATGGATCTCCTCTGCCATGTAGATGCTGTCATGCACTCATCTGAAGCTATGAACGCAGTAACATCAAGCTAAAACTAAATAGTCTGTCTGAACCAAAGTAGACATGATCAAATATATGGGTGAGATTAGGCGTACGAATTGACAAGGTTCGCACTTTCTTTTTTTAACTTTATTTTATATTTTTGAGAACTTCATACGTGAGTATTGGATGTGCATTGTTTCTAACCAGTCCTACTCTACTTCTTCCCACATCCCCCACTCTTTGATTATATGGCTTCATATACAATCCTCAAGTCTATAAATATACATGTGTAATGCACTGAGTACATTTGTTGGTACTTTTGTGTAACTGTGTTTAGGGTCGCACATTTGGGATTAGGTAACATCCCAGGAGTTAGACCCCAGAGAAAACCGGTTCTCCAGCCTTCAGCATCTACTGTTTGCTTATAGTTCTTGAGGTCTGACTTCCCCATCCACCTTGGCATGTCAACTGGTTTTGTCATTGTGCAGATCTCACTAGACTACCACGCTGTGGAGGTTTCATTGGTGCAGTTTCCCTGTTGTGCCTAGAATGCATTAACTAGCAGAAGGTATTTTTCTCTCTGGCTCTTACATTCTTTCTGCTCTCTTCTGTGATGTTTCCTGAGCCTTAGGAGTAGAGGTTGCATTGTAGATGTGTCACTTAGGGTATCTCATAGACACTAATTCTCTGCATTTGATGAGTTGTGGAACTTTGTAATTGTCTCCTTAAGAAGCTTTTGAAATGAGTGCTGTTAATTACACTTGTCCATAAATATAAGGATACCTGTTTAGAATATAGTAAGAAATTATGTTGATCTAGAGAAATGACAGAAGCATGCTCTTCTCTAGGGTCTGCGACCTCTGAGTCATGTGTACTTGGCTGTGTTTTCACTTTTTAGTATTAAAATTCAATCTATAATAAGTTTTACTGGAAAGCTGAAACAGGGTTGCAATATAGTCTGCACCTAGAAATTATTCATCATTAAAGGACTTGGCCCCAAAAAGTGCACCAAGGAAACTCAGATGTAGACAGTAAGTGTGCATACTGTGCTATCTGCTGTGTGTGGACCACACATGACTCCCAGAGCTGTGCTCCCTCATTGCAGTTAGAGGCATTGCCTAACAGGCTCCTCCTAAGAGCACTCAAGCACAGGACTCCACAGTCATCAACAAATCCTGAGTACTGCGGAGCTTCTACAAGGAGAGACTCTGTCACAAATACAGTTTACAACTCAATAGTTAACCGAAGCAGCCTCTTCGCTTATTAGTGAAAACTGCCTGTGTGGTCCTGTAATCTAATGGAGGTGGCCCCTTAGAACGCCATCGACTGCCCATGTGGTCGTGCCAATCTAATGGAGGTGGCCCCTTAAAACGCCACTGACTGCTAGAAACTGCTTAGGATACTGGAAAATACCCCAGGGGGTTTGCTGTGGTGATACTTTAGTGTCAGAATCAGTTCCAATTGCTTCATTTCACGTTCAGCCTCACAGTCCTTCTCTGCACATGGGCCTTCAGCCTGATGATGCTGTGTGGGGCTTAGGGGTGAGAAGATCCATTTCCAGGCTTTTGCTTTCTTTGGAGTCTCTCTCTGCATCACCATGTGTGGAGTCAGCCTACACTTGTGCACTCTTTTTCCCAACATCTTGCTTTGCATGGTCGTCCTCTAATTTTTCAAAAGATAAATATATCTTGTACCAACATAAAATTCTATTAAGATTCAATGGCTGGGGAGAAGGAATTCATGTCCAAACGGCTACACACACACACATACACACACTCACATCCACACATAATATATTTTATATTGATAGCAAAGACTCAAGATCCAGACACAGTGACTCAGACTCTCCGATCCCACACACCAACCTTGTCTGTACAAGCCGCTCTCTAGCCTAGGTGGAATATTCTCTTTATCTTTCCTTTCACTTTGTGTGTTTCCTTGTGGTCATCCACTGCTCTGACTTTTACAGTCTTTCTGCCTCTTCTCTGTAATGGTCCCTGAACCTTGGGAGGCAGAAGTTTGACACAGGTGCCCTAGGCAGAGATGAGCAATCTGCAGCCTCTTCTCTGTGCAGTGCTCATTTGTAGGTTTCCATGTCAATCACCATCTGCCGCATAAGGCAGCATCTCTGGCGAGAGCTGAGAGATGCATTAATCTATGGATTTTTTAATCTCAAGGAAATTCCATGCTTTCTGGAGAATGTGTGACTGCACTTCTGGCACTTGGTCTGCAGAAGTTTGAAGTTGGGGGCATAAAATGGAGTCTGCTACATCTACCCCAGCACTCTCCTATAGCTAGTAATAACACTGAGAATTCAGAAACCGTAAGGAAGGTTCTCAGCAGGCTGGGCATTAGAACAACTGCTGTATGCTGGGCCCCATGGTCACCAACATAAAGTAGTTACAATTTTGCCGTATTGTCAGAGACATATATAAGTATTCAGTAAACACTTCCTGAAGTAGATTGCATGACTGCCAGAAAACACATCTGATTTGGCTTGCATTTCTTACAGTTGGTCTAGCTTTGTCAATCACTACACTGAATCACGTGTGAGATGTACTTTTTTCTTTCATTATTATCTGGACTTTCCATGACACCTTATTACCATCCTCAACTAGGCTGCTGAGGTGGTTTCTGAGTGGCATTGGCCACTCGTCCAACTCAGCCCTGGAGGATTTGATGTTGGAGTCAGTAGTGTAGTTATCTTTCACACCGTGTGTTAAATGAGGCCTGAAAATCCATTTTTTCTGTAGATTCCTATATAGTCACTGCAAACTGTGACTAAACTTTGTACATAAACACATTTAATGTGAATCTTAAGTGCATGTCATTAGCAAGTTACTGGAGGTTCAGACAATGTCCACTTATGCAAGAGCTCACCACGTCTTCACAGAGAGGCTCATGTCTACCCATCACCAAGAAAAGACATCTTCTTCATCACTCTGCGGTGGTTCATCTTTATTGTCTTGAGTTAATTAGTAACACACCACTCTGAGAGTGTCTATGAGGATATTTCTTGAGACAATTAGCCCAGGAAGGTTCTGAGATAGTCAATGATGAGATAGTACATGACTGAGAGTGGTGAAACTGTGGGAGGGTGAGGGTTGGAAGGGCCATTACTGTGGTCTGTGCATATATTGGCCCTGATGTCTTCCTGTCTGTCTCCTCACTGCTTCCTGCCTCCAGTAAGGTAAGCAGATTTTCTTCACTCTGTCTTCCCACCAAGCTCTTTCTACCTCAACATGAACAGCTGACCATAACCCAAAAGCTCTGACAGCATGAGCCAAAGCCATAAAAAATCCTCTCTCCTTTTAAGTTCCTTCTCTCATGTATTTTCATAGTGACAAAAAGAAAACGAAACGAAAAAGAAGAACAAAGGACAATTAATCCACTAACACTCCATCTACACATGTTGGGTGCCCCAGCTTGGGTGAACTCTCTGGGATTTACCTGGTTCTGTGTGCTACCTGATTCATGAATGTTTCTGCTACATTTATTCTGTGTCATGGCTCTTGAAAACATATTTTAGGAAGGGTATAAAATATGCATTGCCTAGAGATCTTGCATTGACCCTATCTGTGAAAGTCAAATAAAAAAGTGTCTACTGTTGATGAAGAGATTATGTAGTCAGTAACACTCTGCCTTTAAGAAGGCACATACAGCATGAACATGGCAGGAGACTGCACAACAGGAGGACAAAAAGGAAACGGCCCTAAACTGACGGATAATTGGAGCCAGGTCACCACATCTTTAGTCTCAACACTCAGGAGGCAAAGGCAGGGGATCTCTATGATTTGAAGGTCAGCTTCGTCTACATATTACATTCCAGACTAGCCAGTGCTGCATAGTACAACCCTGTTCTCTACTACTCTCCAGTTAAAAGGATAATTAGACTCTAGTTGAAAGGATTTGAATATAAATGTGATTAAAAAAATCCTTAAAGTGACTGTTGCTTTCACCTACTTTCAATCTGTTGTAGGTGTTCAAATTCTAACACAAATATGTAAAAGAGCATGTTGAAGGGATATTTGCTTTCCCATGTGCACTGCACACCTGTCTGTAAGCGCTGAGAAGCTAAGTCAACACCTGTTCATCACCAGAAAAGTGGGAGAAGACTATGTTCATGTGCTCGTCACTGAAAGGGTGAATTCTACCATGTGTAACACGGATGGATCTGGGAACATGATGCTAAGGGAGAGAACACAGCCATAGGGAGATCGATACCACCCGTCGTCACTCCAGGGGAATCTAAAATGCTAATCTCAGAAATAGATAAAACAGAGAGCTCCACAAACTGTAGAGCTTGAGAAAGAAACTTGGGAGAGGGTAACCAGTGGCAATGTCAATGGGGAGGAGAAATAAATCCTCCTGTCAAGTTTCACAGGGAAAACTATCGTTAACAGTATGTATGGTGTATTTCAAAATAACTACAGGAAAGATTTTGAGCATTTCACTACTAAGATTAATGAATGTTTGAAGTGAAAGATGTGTTAATTATCATGAGTTGATCATTATCTAATTTTTTCATAAATCAATATTTCACATTTCAGCTCATAAATTTGCACAATTATGTATAATTTAAGGTAAATATATAAATATGATTAATAATTCCAAAAGTCAACATTCCAAAAGTGCTGAATGGGTGTCACCATGCTAACCTTGTCATTAATCTCCCTTGGGGCTGTAGAGGTTTCTGTATTGTCTCTCCCTTTCTTCAAGGTAAACATCAATTTTCATCTGGATTCTTGAGCTTGAACCCTCCCCAGTGCAGTCTCACCTACTACGGAACACTGAGATCTCCTGTTCTCAGCAGCCAGTACCTTCCTGAGAAACACAGTTTATGCTTAAAAATATTTCCCCCAATGTATATTTTTATTGAATTTCCGTGTATTTCATAAAATATATCTTAATCATACTTACACCCTCCTCCCCATCTGCACCCTCATAAGCCCCCAGGAAGATTTCATGTGCTCTTCATTCATGTTAAAGTCTATTATTGAGTCATTTGTGTGCCTAGATGTCCCTCAGTGTGAGTTCATCCACTGGAGCCTGTTCAGTCTATATAAAGTCACTCTGTTAAAGGAGATCAATCTCCCTCATCCAGGAGTAAACAGCTGCCAACGCTTCCTCCACTGATGTGGAGGCTTCTTGCCCATTTTCCAAGTTCTATGCTTTTTGAACTGAAATATGTAATCAAGATGATGCAGCACGTAGTGTTTCTTCTAATCCCCTCTAAGGCTCTTATCTTCAGTAGGTAGCAGGAGAAACTATGGCGAAAGTGGAATAGTGTCCAGTGAATGTCAAAAAGAAATGGAATTATATGGCATGGACACAAGAGAGAACATTTAAACGTGCAGTCTACGTGGAAGAAGTCCATGTGAGAAGGTTGCATACTGCAGGACTCAAATTCTGATATTCTGGGAGGACAGGTTTGTAGACGGGAAATCCACCTGTAACTTCCCAGACCTGCAGGGGTGAGAAAGGGAGTGTGTGGGACAGGGAGGAATTCGGATCACTAGGCTTCTTCTATACAACATGTCCCAGGAACTATAGGCCAAAACAATACCAGGAAGTGAATCTCGCTGCAAAGTGTCTTCTCTGCTGGCAACAATGTGCTCTGTAGGTTCTCCAATGTGACGAATGCTGACAGAGGCTGGGTAGGACATGTAATCTGGACAACAAATTCTGGTACCTTCCTCTCAAATTTTCTATCAAACAGAACTCTAAAAATACATGATTTCAAACTATGAAGAAAGGGATTTCCTCTACTTTTCCCTGTGCAAATAGGAGGCAGTGATGGACTTGTCTGGGCAGAGTTAAGCTCACTCAAAACCTCATAAAAATGATTTGTTTAACTGAGTGGGACAAAAGTATCAGCCACTGCTGCCACATAGAAACATGTTAGTAACTTCCTGAAACTCTACTTGAAGCAACAGGGTCTGAAAGTAGTACATAAAACTCTACGAGACTTTCTAAAACTCAACTCGTTCAAAAAAAAACAGTGAAATGAACATTACCAAAAGAGAGAGACCTTAAAACGTGTGAGCTCTTGTAGTTGGAATGACAGGGCACCTAGAGCCAAAGCCTTGTAACTAGCTCCTCAGCAAATATCCTCCCTGATGCCCTCCTCACGCCATGACCTCTACAGCCCTCTGTCAGTTTCTCTAGATCTTTCTTCACTTGGCCTCCCTATTTAATTCTCAGTGCTCACCCATCTGCTTTCCCCTTCCTTAGAGGAGAGATAACAGGCTGCACTTTGAGGTTATAAACAACTGGGCGAGACAGTTCCTGTCAACCCTGCTCAGTACCTTTCATACCTTCCCCCCATTCTGCCCCAGGAGACAGGCCTCTACTGAGCCCGGGAACTTTCAGGACCCAAGACTTCTGTCTCTTTTCCGCATGATGGCTCTGGGAAAAGACCACTGGGAGAGTGAGTGAGTGAGTGTGTGTGTGTGTGTGTGTGTGTGTGAGAGAGAGAGAGACCTAGTTCGTGTGGTGCTGTCCGTGGTCCTGAATCCAAAGCAACTATGTCTCTCTGTTTCTTTCCTTCCAGATTCCAGAGTCTGCTCTGTTCTCTCTTCCTGTTCATCAGCACAGGAGTCACAGCCCAGGCTCGACAGAGCTGGCCGTCACATCACCAAGTCTGTTTTCTGCAAGTCCAGGCTGTTCTCAGTAATCCATCCATGAGTCAGCCCTCTGACTGTCCCAGTGGGAAAGGCCATCTCTTTCTGACTGGACAGCTGAGTGATGCAGTGAGCCAGCTTGACCAGCACCCTGGTCTTATCCTCCCCCTTGCTTACAAGAGGATCAGCCCTCTCAGAAAAGCTTCTCTTCTCCTTGACTGCTATCACCTGTTAGTATTTTGATGATTCATATAGTTCATAAGTGAGTCCAGATGCCTTCTAACGTTTGACTTCCTCACTCGGCTGGACAGTCTGGCCATGCCATCTCCATCATTGTCTGGGGAGGTTTCTGCTTCACACATGTTGAGCTGTGTTGCATGAACCATCCATCAATACCTTTTGTACCATACAGGAGCCCCCCAATCATTTCCATTTTGTGTGTTTATCACTGCAGAGTGGTGGTGTGTGAACCCCTCTCTTCAGGAGCATATGCCTTTAATGTCTTCCTGAGGTTCACTGCCAGACTCCTATCCAAAGTGACCAAGTCACATTCTTCAGTACAGAAATGGATAGCAGCTCCAAAAACACTACCAAGGAATAAAACTCTACAGCTTAAAACATACTAATATTACTCCATGTAAAGTTGCTTTTATTTCAGGTTAAATATTAGTTGTCCAAGAACTAATTAGATTTCAAATCTTCCCATGTGATTTTCTTTAAGTTTTGCACTAATTTTTTCTAACTGATTTTAATTTCTAACTAATTTGTTAGTCTCTAACTATACACTGTCTATAAACTCACTTGTAAATTATATATCGTATGAATAATTATTCTCAGGATGCAACTTTACTATAGACTTTATCAAAGATTTTTCTAAAAAGAAGCTCTTAATTTTAATGTGCTCAAATTATAAGTCTTGGAATTTTTATGTATGATTTAACATATTTATTTCCCCATTAGGGTATTATTAATATTACATTTTGTTTACTATTCTAAATTTTTGCACTGTTTCCATTTACCTTGAAGTATTATTGTTTTGTTTGTCTTTCTCAATTTTAAATTATGTCATGTCTGTTTCTCCCTGGAATCCCTCTCACTCTCAGGAATTCTTATATTTCCTTAATAAACCTATGTTCTCTATGCTTAAAAGTAAAATAACTAGGCTTCACAATAACAGGAATCGTGTGTGAGACAGCTGAGTTTTGGTTCATCCCCACCCCACCTCCACTCCATCCTGTGTAATGCCAGCTGCATGATTACTTATGAACAATCGTTTCTTCACTGGGAGACACTGGGGAAATTCATCTCCTCCATCCATCTGGGAATTCATATAAGGATATTCCAGATAACTGGCTTCAGTTAGCTTCAGTGGTTAATTCTTCTCTTCCTGAAGCAAAACCAGAACATTATAAACAAATCCAAAGCTTCCTAAGATCCTGATATGTGCTGTCAGTCCTGGTATGTGCTGTCAGTCTTGATATGTGCTGTCAGTCTTGATATGTGCTGTCACTCTTGTTATGAGATGTTAATCAGGAGAATTTTGATGATGTTTGAACCACTGGGCATCTACATAAATTTTAGAATATTGCATGCTGTTCCCATGAACATACAGACACCATGTTGTAGTTTTGCTTAAACAGTTTTAGTCTAAATATCGGTAACAGCAGAGCAGTCATCTTTATTACATACATGGAGTTGTCATAACAAGTACCACACAAAGGGGGGGGGGCTAAACTCTCTTGAGTTGATCCTTTCTGAGCTTTGGAAGGTGAATGTCAGGCTCCTCCATAGTCATCATTTCTCCCATCACCTTCCAGGCTGATGGTGACCTGCACAACTGCAGGATGAATTCTGATTCCTACAGGAGTCATTTCCATTTCTGCCTCTACCTTTGCAAGCTGCTCCCTCTGCGCCCCTCCCTCTGCATCTCCCTTGATGTCAGGATGCAAAGGGGTGATTTAGAGGTCACTGGAGTCACCTCTCTACTTGACATCTGCAAAGCTGCATTACAAATCAGACCACGTTCTCAAGCTTCATTGGACACGCATGTAGGAGCACTGTTCTACATGGTACCCGACAGATCTTGTCATTAATGTGATGAACATGGTATGAACTTCTTGCCATGCTTCCTGTTATATCTATTATTAAGGCCTAGCTTTTAAAGAAATCCTGACACAGCTCCTTTCCCACATTTTCTAAAGATATATTTAGTATTAATTACTTTACTTTGGAATAATTGAGATTATTATAAAGAGAAATTAAAATTTTTCTGACATACTTAGTATCTAGAAAACTGATATGTCACCAATAAGCACATTGTTACTATTTTGCCAAGAATCATCAGTGTGAGAAAACATGCCCATGAAGATGCATTGTGAAACAATGTGACAGCTGGATAGCTGCTTATGTGAACTCACAGCAACAGTGACAGCATGCATAAGACCCATGTAAGCTCAGGCCAGGCAAGATTCTCAGCATGGAAGGGGGATGTCAGCAGGAGGCCCCAGCACCAGCTGAGGAACTAATGGCAGCTGATGGGCATTTTGGAGAGGGAGTCTGTTTTCTTTAAGAATATGAGCCTGGATGGGTTGGCCAAGCTCTGGTGCAGGGACCCACACCAAAGGGTATTTGGGGGCACAAGTTTGAGTCAATAGATCTAGATCTAAATGTTTGTAACAGAGTATGTGAAATCATGTGGAAGTCACGGGGGGCTAGAGATAGAGGAATAGATCTAAATATGATCACAATATATTATAGAAAATTCACAAAAGTCCAATGAAAGACATATTAAAAGAAAAGTTGAGATTGTGTTTCAACTCTGAATTGTTTCAAAATTATTTTAATGTATTCAGGAAAGAAGTGTATTTTGTTTCCAATGCTGGGTGCAGCGATTACCTACATCATCTGTTGCAACTCCATAGTGTGTTTTCAGCACTAGGCATTATTGATTTTTAGTCTATTTGTAGCTATCATGAGACAAGCATTTCAGAAGTTCTCACTTCAAAGTTGGGTCTCTCAATTTTCTTTTGCTTGATAAATTCAGGAGCTGAACTGTGTGGTTCATAAAGCCCTCAGATTGTTCTGCTGACATCTGGGCATCACGGATGTATAATATCTTGACTGGCATACAGTCTTGGTGGAATATCCATTCATTCTGATATTAATGAGCTATCCACATTCCTTTTCTTATTATTTAGCATTAGGCAGCTGGATGGGCAGGTGGATAACCTACATGCTAAAATCAACTGATTGATAGTGTTTAAATATCTTCATTCTCTGCCCAAGTTTTAGATTATTTTGCTGCTATTTTCTTTGTTTTGTAATTAGCAAGTGGCTTTTTCAAACTGAAAATATTGTTATTTGACTGGCTTATTTAATACCCATGCATTCAATATGAATGTTGGGAGATTACTTTTTTAGTAGGTAATGGTGAGATTTTCATCTCCTCACTTTTTATATATGTCCAGAACATTTTATAGAACTTGTGCTGAGCATCTTCCCTCTCTCGCCAAGGCTTTCTTGGGCCCCAGGCATTTACTCCTTCTAGTCCTACTTACTTACTGGTTGACCTTGAAATTTTGTGATATAAATTTACTATCACCTGTACCATAATTAATTTCTTCAAATTACACAAGACCCTGAGAAGGGTTGTCAGCACAGCCCCTATTATAGGTTGCTGTTGTTTAATTCTGAGAGCAAGTTGTCTTTAAATTTGTCTATAATCACACCCACCCAAGCTGCTCCTGTTTCTTCTTGGACATTTATTTATTTAACCTTTCTTTATCTGATTTCAATTTTGTAGGACTTTCTCCAATGAAGATTTGCTGAGAGTGAATCTGTAAGAATTGTCAATTTTAATATTAGATAAAATTTTGTTTTAACATTAGAGCATATATATTCAGTATTTCTAATCAGAAGATATCTTTATTTTGTCTTTGTTTAAAAAGCAAATGTTCTAAGTTTATCTATAGCCATGATGCTGTCATGTTCAGTCAGCACAATGAAAGCATAATTTTCTGTTGAAGTCATCGTCAAGAAGCTGTCAGAAGCTTCTCTCTGTGCTTCTGGTCTTCCTGAGTCCTGCAATGTCCACATTGGGCCAGGCCGCTGTTGTGGTTAGTTCTTAATTCTCAACTCTCCACCACCCAGAACTCCAGAGAAGAGCTCTAAGGCTGAGGAGTTTCCAGACCAGGTTGCTCTATGGGGTGTGTCTTAATTCTTCATTGGGCTGGAAGACCCGTCCTGAACGGGGGTGACACCATTTCATGGGCTGTGCCCTGGCCTGCCGGAGTAAAGAAGCTAACTGAAGAGTTGGCAGAAGCAAGGATTTCTGAGATTATTCTCTCTCTTTGCTCAACTATAGATCTGGTGCTTGAAGTCCCTGCCTTGGCTTTCTGACATATGTTCTTCCATCCTCATGTTTCCTTTTGTTAATGACGAATCCACTTACCCAGTGCTTACCTTATCTCATACTGATATAGCTTTATTTCTAGATGGTTCACTTATCCATTCAAATACTTTTGTTAATTTCAAAAATGTTTTATTTACTCTTAAAATTCTTATTTCAAATGAGTGTCTCAGATTGTGCAAGAGACCCTTCCACTGGATGTGGAGACTCCCCCTGCCAGCCTGTTTGTCATATCTGTTGTGTGGTTGTTACTGTGAGCTAATGTTTCATGGAGCATCACCTGTGGGAATTATTGGGGGACAACGGAGGCAGAAGTCCACACTTTGCTGTTGGTACCAAGCTGGAACATCTCAGAAAACACAATACAGGAAACAAGCATTAGGATGCCAGACCCATCAGCAGGGGGCCGTCACTGCCACAACCTCTTAGGAAAGATAGTTTTAGCCCCTTGTAACTCAGTGATGGGACGGGAAGATCTCCCTGCTGATGTACCTCTCTCTCCTTCTCCATCTCCCTCTTTCTTCCCCTTTCTCTCCCCCTTCTCTCTGTCTGTGTGTGTGTGTGTGTGCGTGTGTGTGTGCTTTTGTTTAGTTCAGTTGTTTCCTTAGGTAACACTGGGCTGCCTTGTCAGACTCCCACCCAGAGCAGGGGCCAAACAGACATGTCTGATGCAGTCCCTGAGCACTGCTGGGTCCTCCATTCTGAAAACAGCCTCAGCTTCTCTGATGCTCAGCCACCCACTGAGCCCCGTTCAGCCATATCTCCTTCCTTCCCTGTGTATCCCACCCTCCCTCCTTTCCTCCCTCCCTCCCTTCCTTCCTTCCTTTCTTTCTCTCTTGTTACTCCCATTTTTTAATTTAAGATTCTCCATTTTCTTTCACATTAAGCTCTTTAATGGATTTTTATAATAATATATTTTCTACCTTAAGGTTAGAAATTTATCTAAGTCTTTATTAATCACTTTGCAAGAAACAAATATCTAAGCATTCATTTCAATTTGCAAACCATGTTGTGTAGTCTGTAACCTGATGCACATACATGAAATCAGTATTTTCAAGGAAGAATGAGACATGCTATTCCCAATTCCAAAGTTCTTGATTATTCCATGTGACAAATGTGCATGTTGTCAATTAACTTTTTTGTCCTCATTAGAGTAGAGCAAGAATTTACCATTGAATGATAAGTTTATTCCCGAGTTTTTAGTGACTGGGGAGAGTTATGCTGACTGCAAAGTAAATCATTGAGCAAATGATAATCCTACCATACATGTCTTGTCAGGAAATCATTATTATGGATATTCAGTGCTCAGATTATTGGCATTTTTAGAAAGTTTAAATATCTCACTTCAGTAAAATAACAATGAGTCTTCATCCAGCAGTTAACACCAAAGGAAACAAGAATGATCAAGCCAGTGCCTCAAACCCAAGAAAAATTTAGACAACTGTTTTTCAAATCTGGCAGCAGTTTCTGATATTCCTGTACATGACATGCATGTTGACTTTAGAGCACAGATCTGTGGTTCTGAAACCTGGCTCTCTCCTCATGACTCCGTTCTCATCATCCTCTGCATGTGGTCTAGGAAGTAGGATGCCATGTAGGTTTGAAAATCATTCCTCCTATGCTTCAATTAACACTGGAGACTCCCAACATTTGCTGAGAGTTTCCAGTGAATGCTACTTATTTTATTGCACAAGGCTTCATGGTGACATTTCCAAAGACTCAAAAGTTTAGTGGGAACAAAGAGCTTTATCTACTGTCTTCTTGTCCTGATTTATACAGACAAATGTTAAAATATCAACCGTGAGGATGGCAGTTTATAGCAGAGGACATTAAACAAGGTTCAGAGAGGAAGACCTGATCAGTCAGGATGGGTCCTAGGCATGAACAGAGAGGACCAGGGCGCAGCCAAAGGAGGAGACAGCACAGGTGTGCAGCTGGAACCCTGCAGGGATCACACCTGGATCTCTACACAGCTTGGTCCTACCCAGAACTGAACTGTTTTCAAGAATCATTCTTTCCTGTCTCCCTCCAATCTTTCCCACTGTGTTTGTCTGTCCATTTGTGCCCCATCCCTCAACCAGGGGAGTTACTGCTCCAAAACAGCTCAAACAAATCTTACTGTGTATTTTCGCTATGTCGTTATTTGCCTGATGCATCCCTGCCTGGTTATAGTGGCTTATACTCCTCCATGATATGGGCCAGAGGACACCTCCAGGTGGCACTACCAGTGTACTTACTTGGCCCTCCCTGCAGCATACCCTCATGACAGACAGCGTTGTTACTCTTGAAGAATAGAACAACATTTACACACTTATGTCAATACACAATTTGGAAAAGAAAACAAAAATTCATGTTTGCTTCTCTAATTTCCCATAGAAACTTGCAGATCATCTTGCACCTAATTTAAGAATAGAAGGCATGCTTATGATGGATGCTAGAATATGTTTCCTCCTTTCTCATAGAATGAGTGAATGTTCTACATTTTGATATATCACTCATTTACATAGTTAACTGTGATTGTGCTAAAATCATCTGTTCTTATTCCTTATCTAAACATGGGGGTCAGAAGAACTTGGGTCATTTGCTTCAGTTCATACACAATGAACATAAAGAGATTCAAGAGAAAAATGGTATCATAATACCACAGAATATCATGCTTTTCAGGATTTTGGTACTTCTTTAAAAAAGGAAATACTGTCAATAAGGCACCATCTGAAAGTACAGGCAAGATGAAAGCAGATGACAAATATATGAACTAGAAATCATTTCTCACTCTTGAAATTTGCTACATATGTTCATATTCACTGTAGTAGTTACTGGGCACACCACACTACAAGAATGCTGAAATAAAAACAGCCTGACTCAGCATACATGTTAAGCCAAGAGAGGACCCAAAGCACCAAGAGTTGGTTCCAGTAGATTTCTGAGAGAAATCTTCTCAGAACAAAGGGCCTGCTCTTTTTTTATTGAAACACTGTTTTCAGCATGAAATAGGGATATAGAAGTCAGACCAGCACATACACAGTCATAAACAGATGTTATCAATTTAATTCCATCTACTGTTTATAATAGAAACGGAATAATATATTATCTTTCTTATTTTCAGAGACACGTGCACACATGCATACTTGTGCATATGCACACATGCACGCACACACACGTGTATACATTGTTTTGGGGTCAAAGGCAAGGAGGATCACGAGGAACTAAAGCTATATACTGTAGGGTATAAGAGGAACTAAAGGTCTAGTAGGTTTGCGTGCATAGTAAACAATCTAAGATTAGCTTTTTGGTTGTAAGGTTAGGTAAAAGCCATTTGCCTAGGGTATGCCTATTTGTAAAAGTCATTCGCACAATCCATCTTAGAAAATTAGTAGGCTAATCAAAACTATGCTCAAGCCTTCAGTGATGTGACTCAAAGGAGAAGGGACAGATCAGGTTGCCACAAAGCAGGAGTCACTCACCATGCTTCTCAGTTTTCTACTACGGTAATCTTCCTCCAGCAGATCAGTAGCATGGTTTGGTTGTCCTGTTACTCAAAGACTGAGTTTGCATGAAGAGTCAAGATACAAGTAATCAAATTGGCCATTTTTCTCCAAACCAACATGAGCACTATTCAAATCCTCTCATGAAAACAGAAAAATCATGCAGTCATTAGAGTGATTATTCAACACCACATTCCTATCAACCTGGGCAGTTAGATGATTTATGATGAGTTCAAACATGTCTTAAATCTAACTATATATCATGATTACTCCAGTGGGCACACTATGCCAGGCTACTTGCTGTAGTTCATAGGATCCACAGCTGGGTAGGATGATGATTATTTTCAGTCCATACATAGCACCTTCCAGCACTATGTGTCTCATGAAATTTATTTTCCATGCCTTAGTGGGTGGGGTCTGGTTAATCCGGCTGGATACAATGGAAAACTGATCTTCCATTTAGAGAGATTAATTTATTTAGAGTGATTTACGAAGTTACTGGTTACCTGCGGCCCACCCACAAAGTCCGCAACAGCCCGGGAAGTCTCTTAGTCCATTCCAGGCCAGAACTGCGCTTCCACTCACATGATCCTCAGGACTGCAGGGACTTGGAACGCTGCCTCCTGGGTTTTGGCCTTCTCCATGGGCCTGGGGCCGGGCATTTTTCTTCCCATGTGGATTCAATCTGTGCCCCTCCCCAGGACTCGCTGCCATGTTGTCTCCTTTCTCCCCACCTCCCTTCCCCCTTATTGGTCAGAGGGCGGGACTTGCCACCAAATGAACCAATAGAAAAAAAAAACCTTAGAGAGAACACCGTATTTACCATATACTATGAAAGCAGAGATGAAGCTTTGAAGATCATACCTGATACTGATATAGAACTAGAAACCTAAAGCTAGACAGGTCACAGGGCATGGCGGAGGGGAACCTAATAAGTTCCTAATAAGAGTTTTATGCTAAGTAGTTACAGTGTTAAACTGACTCCTAATGCCTTAATGTTATATACACAGATTGATGCATGTCTCAACTTTCATCTGAGAAGATTCCTTACGCAGCAGATGGTGATTAACACAGACACCCACAACTAGCCAATCTGTAGGGAGCAAGGTGCTGCAGAGTACTTATCTCTGAATAGGGCTCCCAGCTCAAATTCCTGCCTCCTAAGGCTCAGGGATCATTGCCAAAGAGGAGTCAGAACTACTGTGAGAGCCAGAGGTGGTGTGTGACCACAAGGACAGAGTCTTCCAGACAGCTGGTCAGTTACTCCTACGAGCTCACAGTGATAGTGACAGCATGCATGAGTCCCACTCATGCTCAAAACAGGCAAAATCCTGGCACAGACCTGTGAGAGTGGGTGAGAAATCCCAGCCAACCAGGGGACCACTGGAAACCAAAGGCTGTTGGGAGGGAGAGTCAGCCTCTTTCAAGGCTGTGGCTCTTGGTAGGTTAACCAGGCTCCAGATAGTCCCACATGGAAGAGCATTTGGGGAAACACATTATACTGGGGGGAGCAATAAAGGGAAGTCTGCAGAGGTAAGGGGATCTAAATACCATCAAAATGTGTTGCATAAACCTGCAAACATTCAATAAAAAATTTCAAATGTCTTAAGCTAATTTACTAAGGTGAGGACCTTATTTCTTAGCTTTCTTGAAATTGATGATTCCAATTGATGATTGAACTTTGTCAGTTTTATCATCTTGAAAAAATAAGTTTAACTTAAAAGATAAAAATCTGTTTGTTGTAGATGTACTAAATCATGCTAATTCCTAATGAATCCTTACGGACAACTCCACACAGAAACTAGCTTGAAACAGGAGAGGAGGAAATGCTGCCACATTCATAGACTCCCATCTGTCTGTCTGGTCACATTCTTAACCTTCATAGAAACTCGATTAATCAGGAAACTTTGATCACTTATGCTTTGCAAAAAAAACAACATTAAATATAAAATAATTATGATAAATATGTCTTCACAATAGCCAAACTTATTAAATAGCAGAAGCAAGCTTCAGAAATCTGTGAAATCTATGCTGTTATGTTAATGTTGAAACTCAAGCTTTTTCCAGGACTGCTCTGAATACACATGATGTTAGAAAATGTAAACATTTGATAATTCTTAAATGCTATGCATACATCTTTCAAGTGAATGAACTGAACAGCCCCACTCTCTAATAATCCTCATACTAAAAACCTTAAAGTATTCATTGTTGTTGCTGCGCTTTCCTAATCTGCATTTGTCTGGAACTATTTCTAGAATTCAAATGTGTTTCTATTGTGGTATGATCACTTTTATGATGATATGCTGGAAGCTAATTCCTATATATAAAACTGTTTGTTTTTAAGCTCGTACATCTATTGAGAATACCTAAAACTCTTTTGAAATAGGAGTCAAGGTTCAGTAAACTTCAGGCCATATGTAGGCACTGGAGAGAGGTTCATAGTGTCCATACATATTACACAGTGTGGGGGCCATTTGAATAAGAGATTAGACTTTAGAAAGACATGGCAATTACCTGCCTCTTGGGTGAACCGAGGTTATTTTCCTCCCTGAAAAGCTGGTTGTTTTCAGAACCTTGGAGAGCTCCTTTCTCTCCAACTCCATCCTTTCTGATGCTGGCATCTCATCTCCTGATCTGTTACTTCTGGATTCACTACATGTGTATCATCACATGCTAGTTCCTCCTCCTCCTCAGAACTTGAACACAGGGTTCCTGCAGCAAATTCTTCATAATATATAAATTAACATATCCTGGAGAAGGCCTTGCAAAGTGTACTTTGTGTGTCTTGCAGCTGTATTCATGTTTTATTTTATGTAGTACATAACATGAATTTAAAAATGCGCTCATATTCTCAAGGTTAATGTCCAGTTTTAAATGTCTCATAAAATATTTTCTCAGTCTGTGAATTTACCATTTGAGTTTATGACAGTATTCAGCTCATATAATATGTTCATCTACGTATAATGTATTCTTTACCTTGTAATATTTAGATTGCTGTGTTTTCCATCTATGTACCTATAAATAGATTACATATATACATACATATACATATGTATGTATATATGTGTAACTTGACAGCTGCTAGGGAATTACAGTTCTGCAGTTAATCCATATCTTGTATTCATTTCATTATTAGATCTGTAAACATTGCAAACGGGCATTCTTCTGAGTCTCAGTATTAATATCAGTTCAAAGGGTACAAAATCAGATTGCTGATGCACAGTTAACTTAAAGGTTAGATCAAAACAGAAAACACAAAACACTCAGCACATTCTAAGACTCAAACAAATGCTGATTAATTAATAGAACTGTGTCTCCTCAGCAAATATATTTTTCCATTCTCTATCAGAACATGTACCACATTCATGAAGCATTAAAGATCCTGGTTTAGTTGATTCTGTATTTCAAATCCCAAATTCAGGCAATGTGGTTGTCCCAGCCAGCGGGATTCAAGTAGAGCAAGGACCCTTAGATATACCTAGAATGAAAGGAACAGACAGACAGACACACAAGACAGAGACGAACACACAGGACAGATGGACCTGGGAAAATGTCTCTCGTCAGGCCGCGCCCTTTATTGTTCTAGGGGGTATTTATAGTTTTGGGGAGTCAGGAATACAGATGCACCCACACAGGAATGTGGTAATTAACAGAGAGAAAAGCCCACCATAAGATTATGTGCATATCAGGAAGGAGGTACTAAGAGGGGAGGCAGGGGCTTTGAACTAGGAGAGTGTTGAGCCTTGGCGCCCTCAGCTCCCTTTTTAGCTCAGCTCCGGTGAGAAGAAGGTGAGCCATTTTATCAGACCCCAGGACATTCCTGTGAAACTTAGTTACAAGGATTAAAGACTGAGTTTACCTACAGGTGGTCACAGGGGGTGGAATTCTCCTAGAGCTGATTTCTCTGAGATGAACTCAAACTACAAGCTGGCTGTTTTCTCTAACTTATGACTTACGACAGTGGTCTGAGGGACCTGTTAGCAAAACAGTGCTGTGGCGATCAAACCTATCCAAATACCAGCCACTAAAATTTACTTTATAGTGCTGGAAAATTACACCCTTGTATATATTTGTATATTATAGGTTATACATCAGTAAGCTATAGTTTCTATGAGTTATAGTGTGCATGTCAAGCTACATGGAGTATAAGCTAATTTATATATGGAAAAGCAATACTGTTAAATCAATGAGCTATAGTTTAGGTATCAGCAATCTATAGTTTGTATATCTTTAAGCTGAAGGTACAAATTGATGAGATTTCAGATGGATATCCCCACTGTCATAATTAATTTAAAATACTGTCCATGAAAGCAAGAGGCCCAGAATTCAGCTGCCCAGAACCCACATAAAGAGGGCAGCAGTGGCACTATGGTCTGACGGGAAGTGGAAACAGAGGATCCTTGGGAGCTCACAGAGAGTTCAGGGTGCAGAGAGCCCATGAGCTGTGGTTCAGAAGAGACACTTCTTCAAACAAGATGGATGCAAAGGACTGGCACAGCAGGTTGTTCTGTGACCTTTACATGTGCCGTGATACCCACATGCTCACACTCACATATAAACATGCACATACACAACTAAAAGTACAGATCAGCTCATTCATTTCACTACATTACTTAATAGTATCCTCTATTTAATTCAGTCTCTTCATCCTCAAGTCAATGATGTGCTTTGGTACCAAAATAATTAGCTTATTATCTGTTGGCTGAACCACATTTTCCTAAATTTCATTTGAAGTTCAACAACCAAGAATTTAGGCAATTTTAAAATATCATGACTGTTGTAACACAAACGGGCTGCAGTCCAGCCACTCAAATTCAGCTTAGTGCTTTGAAACCCATCATAATGCTTAAAAGCTGATTTGTTCCCATAAATTAAGATTTGAGTGAGTCATTTTACCTTTGTCTATGATCTTCTGTACAAAGGGGAATATTTGTTTTACCCAAAGCTTCAAAACTACTAAGTATTCAATTTATTAAAAGCCAGAAAGTTTTTTCCAAGTCCTCAGCTAAGGTTCTCCATTACGAAAAAGACTCAAGTCAGAGCCTTTTCTTTGGAGCCTTTAATTTAATTACAAGCATACATAATTTATACACTGCCCATTTACAAGTGCCTCCACATAGAGTTTATGGCCTCAACCAGGCAGCTCCCAGTGAGCCTGACAGCCTCTCCGCTTTGTGGGGGGATTAACTAGACAGCCCGATAAAATATGTCCAGGCTCTCCAGGGCTCTGGCGGAGCTAACGGCCCGTCGATTGTGCAGACTATGGTGCTGCTCTCCTGGGAAGCTCTGCGTAACAGGGCAATGCATTTTAACTATTCTCTTTTGCAGTGGCTGAACTCTGCCTGAGTGGTACCAGACTTCCCTCAGTAAGGCTGAAGTGCTACAAACATTCCTCCATGGTTTATAGCTGGGTCCCAGTCACTAAATCACCGTCCTGGTGCTCTGGATACAACTCCATGCCTGGTCAGGAGAGTGAGAGGCTGTTGAGTGCCCCCACCCCTTTGTAGGACACGCCACTCTTGGTGAGGGCACTTTGACTGCACTTTCAAGTTACAGATAGAAAAGTCTGAGATGCCCACAGGTGCGCAGTTGCACAAAGTCGGAGAAATGGACTTTTGTCTCTTGGACTGGAGAAGACCTCAGTCTCCAGTTCATGCATCACCAGAAAAAAGCTTTTGTAACAGAATGTCATAAGGGTAGGCTTCATCTTCAAGGAAGTTGTAACCTAGGACTTATGAAATAAGACATTCTTCTGGGGCTGGTGAAATGGCTCAGTGGTTAAGAACATGGCTGCTCTCACAGAGGATCCATGAGAGTAGCTATCTCACAACTACCTGCAATTCTAGCTCCAAGAGGATCGGGTGCCTCTGGCCTCAGCAGGGACCCATACTAATTCTTGTTAGATGCAAAAATTATTTTACAAATAATTAAAAATTAAAAATAAAGGGCTGGAGAGATGGCTCAGTGGTTAAGAACACTGGCTGCTCTTGTAGAGGATTTGAGTTTGATTCCTAGCACCCACGTAGTGGTTAACAACCATCCATAACTTCAATTCCAGGGGAACCAACACCCACTTCTGACCTCCAAGGGCACTGCACAACATGGGCGCACTTATATACATGCAGACAATACACTCACACACATAAAATAGAAATAATAAATCAAAATTTAAAATATTTTTAAAAATTAAAAATAAATATTTAAACAATTTAACAATTCCATGATCCCCCATTATTTCTGAAGAGGTACTGTGTCTGAGACAGCTCCACAGATCAGCCATTAAAGACATGTGAAGATTGCAGGCACCTGACAGCCTGAGCCTTTGATGGCTGCCATCTTCGCCATTCAGCACACTGGTTAAATTATTTATACTCAGCAGTTAAACTCTGCAGGGAGTAAAAAGGCAACAGGCCTACATTCACCATGTTCCAAATTAAACATGGCTGAATAGTTCTAAGGGCAGGAGGAAAGGAAGAAGGAGGCTCGCAGCCAGTGAACAGTAAAACCAAGGATCTAGTCCTGCTGGGCCATTTCATGTTTTGCCTGCCTGTGGCTATGGCAAGTAGGGCCAGCCATCACTTAGGTGATGCAAGCTTGTCGGGAGCAGCAGAATGACCTTGTCTCACCCTCTTTGAGGTCGTGCCCACCAGGGACTGTCCTATGGGTCAGTGTCAGAGGATAGAAGCCTCCATATGTGCCCATGTCTGCTGAACGGTTGATTCACAGAGGTCAGGAAATGACAAAGGTCTCATATTCAGTGATCCAGGCCTTTGAGGTTTGACTCTTCCTGAAGATTGGAACTGAGGTTAGAAGTGTATAGGAAGCTCCTGCGCCCCACAGGATGCTCTTGTTTGACAGGAGAGAAAACAGGGTGCCAGAAGCAGCATGTGCCTTGCAAACAGCACATTCTGAACTTCTGGAACGTTCCATGTCTTTGCCAAGTTGACTATGTTTCCTGATCACTTCTGTCCATCCATTCTGTAGGTGATGTTTTCTCTTTTCAGAATCTTTAATTTTCTCTACTCATTCTTGTTTTCATTTGCGACTTCATGCTTTTTGTTTACTTTTGTGAGTAGCATATATGAGTAGTCTGTATTTCAGCAATCACTTTCAGTGCTTCCAACTCTTCCCATGCCCACTCACAGCCTCTCAATGTCTCATCCTCATCTTTGATTACTATAGTTATAGATACATAGATAGATGATAGATATAGACGATTCTGCTGTATATATCAACATCTATCTATATCTAACTATATATATCCTATATATATAGCTTATATATATATATATATTTATATCGTATATATATGTCCTATATATATATATATGCACTGAGTCCACTGAGTGGTCCTCCCGAGTACCTGTGTTTAGGGCAGCTTACCTGGAATTAGCCTCTTGGGGAGCACATCCCTAAAGAAAACTGACTCTCCCTCCCTCACCATCCACTGATTGCCTATGGCTCTTCCTCTTGAGGTGGGACCCCTTGAAATTGCCCCCATCCACCTTGGCATGTCGACTGGTTTTCTCACTATGATCTCATCAGACGACCACACTGTGGAGGTTTCATGGTGCAGCTTCTCTACCATGTCTAGAGTTCACTCACCAGCAGCAGGTGTCCTGTCCCTCTGGCTCTTACATTCTGCCTCTGCCTCTTCTTCTGCAGAGAGAAGAAGAGCCTTAAGTGTAGAGGTTGCATTGCGAATGTGTTACTTAGGGCTGGGCACTGTGCAGTCCACTGGTCTCTGCACTGACCAGTTTTAGAACTCTGTAATAGCCTCCATCTGCTTCAAACAGATGCTTCTTTGACAGGTGGTGAGAGGTATACTCACCGGCTCATTTCGTGATTTTGTTTCTCTTTACCACTGAGTAGAATTCTGCTATATAAATACCTCATATCTTCATGATCCCTTTGTCAGGGACATTCAGGTTGTCTCCATTTCCCAGCCATTGTACAAGGGCAGCAGTAAGCATGGCTGAGCGGCATGGCATCTCCGCAGTAGGATGAGTCCCTCAGGTGTACACCGAGGAGGGGCGTAACCAGATCATGTTCTCCACTCCTTCCTAACAATCTTACTGACTGCACTAGTTCAAATACTGAGATCGGCAAAGGTCTGTTCACTTTTGTGCTTTTTTCTTCTTAGGAGATGTGGTCTCATTAGGTACTACTGGCTGGTCTCAAGCTAGAGGCCCTCCTGCCTCCTCAGTGATGGTCTTCTCCATGTAGCGGCAAGCGCAGTTTCACATCATTCATTTAAGATGTGTCATGAATGCTCACATTCTAAAGATATCTTACCCCGGCAGTTGACTGGATCCCAGGCCTGCTGCTACTTCATAGCATCAGAGCAGCAGAGCATGGACCACCAGCCCAGAAAGACCTTGAGATGCAATTTTCATTGACTATGTGATCCTGTTACACTGTCCTAAAATGGGAGAGTCCAAGCTGAAGCCATCTCTTAACTTGGAGAAATGGCTGGATGCACAGAATTAAAGTGCATTTGGAAAGAGAATGTAACTCCCAGAAAGTCACAGGGCTGAGTAAAAGAACGGAGATTTACAGGTGTTCTGCTGCCGCCTCTCTGTGGGAGGGAAAGCTAACCAGCGAACCAAAGACTTAGCAGAACCTCAGGGAAAAAGTGGAATAAGCACGTGGACAGATGGAGCTGGCTCCTCTCCAGCACCTGCGCGCTTGTTCTGGATCGCCGGACGCATTCACTAATGCGAAGGGGCATGTCATGGGTCACAGTTTGTTTTGTTGTACTGCACATCTGGCTTAAAGCAAGTCATGATAGCATGACAAGGGTCAGTTTAGACAGAAATGCTAGAAGACCAGAGCATCATAGGAAATTCACTCAAAACAACCTGGTGCAGGCTGAGGCTTGGAGGATCATGCCTTTCAGCATAAGTAGGAAATTCCTTCAATGATTAGAAGATTGGGAAGCACAGGCAGGATACTAGGCATCCCTGCTCCTTCTGGGACAGGCAAACCCATTGTGCTAGTGAAAGGAAACCTCACTGGTAAGGCAGAAAATGTTAAACACAAAGGGCCAGGGGGAAAAGGACTTTACAAGACAATGCTAACCAAAGTTGACAGGCTGGCCTCCTCACACTCCCTGCTGAGTCTCCCTGACCTATGGATTCATACAGAGCCTACCAGAGAGGCTGTGTCTTACTCTCTAGACATGTATGGCATCAAAGATCCTGGAAGCCTCAGTATCCTGCCCTGTTTTACAGGACCCTCAGTAAGTCATCCATTAGCACACAGATTTTATCTCATGTAAGAAAAATCTTACGGGGAATATTTGAAGCAATTACCAACATCAAATGAGTGCTGACAACAATCATGAATATTTTCATGGCTCTTTTGTATTAATTATTTCAATTAATACAAAAATTAGAAAGGCAATGACATATGTACTTAACTTTCTCATTAACTGACAATATTAACATGAAAACACAGGTGACCTAACATTACAGAATGCTAAAGGGTGACTGAAAATTTTTTTGATTGTTTGACAGTTTTGTAATTTACATATTAAATTTCAGTCATTCTCATCTCAATTCTCTTTTTCATCAGCAGACTGAACTTTCCAGCAAGTCTGCCTCCTACTTTGAAGTCTCCTTTTTATGCTTAAAAAAAAAGAAATGATTGAAAAATAGAAAATCAGAGTGGAAAGACTGGAAAGACCAGACTGGAACTGAGGAAGTGAGAAGGATATGAAGTCACTGAATCATCCGACAACACACACTGCAAATTTAAGGTGGAAAATTCTCCATGGAAATGGTCAAGAGAAGCCAAGGCAGGAACCCAGGGCAGGAACCTGGAGCACAGACCATGGAGGGATGCTGTTTACTGACTTGCTCCTCTGGCCTGGGCTCAGCCAGCTTTCTTATTCAATCTGTGAAACGGGGTGAAAGAGAGCATCCCCTAGTGGGTCTTAGTCTCATTCATGAAAGAATTTAAGAATGGACCCAATCCGAAGCTTTAGGACAATTTTATTGGAATCTAAAGAAAAATCCTCAAGGCAGGAAAGCTGGGGATCTCAGCAGCTGCCTGGAGGAAGAGAATGCAGGGAGAAGAAAAGAAGACAAAAAGTCATGCAGGTTTAGAGCCTGTGTGGGGGTCAGACACATAGCGGACTGGCAGCCACATGGCTGGGAGAAGAAGCTTTAGAGAAAAAGTAGAGAAATACAAGGGCAGCCCAAAACCTTAGAGAAGCATGTTTGGAAAAGGGATATGAAGAAGAGAAGGAAGATTATGCTTTTCTAAAGAATTCAGAAAAGCAGGCACACTTACAGAGAGCTACATGTCTGTGGCCGGGTCCAGAAGAACTGCCCTGGGAGATGGGATTCCAGGCAGGAAAAGTTCACTGTCTCATTAACACACTCGTTATTCTGCCCATCTATTTAGTGTAACTTAAGTTGAACCCACCTTCCTAAGGGTGGTCCTATGACCAGGTGATTGACCAGTGAAACTGGAAATGTGGGTCTTTCAGCAGATAAACTAGGGAATTTATAGTCTCTCCTAGCTAGATGGCTATTTGCTCTCTAACACCAGGGCCACCAGCTCAGAGATGGCACCACCCTTGGTGGGCTGGGCCCTCTGATATCTCCAAATGGTCAAGAAAAGGACCCACAGACATGTCCAGGAGGCTCATCCAATAGAAGCAGTTCCCCATTGAGGTTTCCTCTTCCCAGGTGTGTCAAGGTGACAACTGAATCTACCCAGCGCACAGCTGAAACACCACACTGGTCTTTGAACAGCTTCAACTTACATTTCCCTAAAAGCTCCTCTCTAATATTAGCTTATTTTAATTTTAAGCTGCATGTTTAATTTTAGGACAAGATTTTATTCTCAGCCCTATTGTCTTTCTTTAAATAGGCTGTGTGTCCATGTGCATTCTCCATCCTCAAGCTGAGAGGAAAACTCGTTTTGACTTCGTGTTGAGCAGGAAGAGGATCTCAGCATGGATCACAGCAGAGACCTGCTGTTTCATGTCCGGATGTGCTCCCAAGGAGTGAATCTGGAGCCACTTTGGGCTCCACAGCACAGTGGCTCAGGGAATGTGTCTCCAGACTGCACTGGAATGGAAGTTCTGTGGGGAAGGATGACAGAGGCCTGTGCATCCTCATTAAGGAAAGTCATCTATCTCCTTCCATCCTGGAGAGCACCCATAATCATATGCAAATGGTGTGTTTTTCACAAGCTGAATAACCTGTTCCTGTAATCAAGTACAGTACAAAACTATTTTAAAGGACTTGCACAGATCATGATGAGTCACGGGACTGCCTGTAGCATACCATTACCCCAACCCAACTCCTGGGTTACAAATAATGTTACTGTCAGCCTTGGGGGCAGGGTGACAAACATCAAAGATAAATAATTTACAGAGCCAAGAAAAAGAACACAGGCTTGCTGCTTATTTAAGCTATCATAGGAAACCTTAGCCTTTTATTATTGGATGTCTCAGACCCTGGAGGTACAGCATTTAATATGGATGATCGGCTGGCACAAGGCCAGTAGAGCTCTTACTTAAAATTCCTGCAATTAAATTGGCTAATAAGAATCATGTTAACACAAACTTACCCGGTCTTTCATGTGGAGAAAGATCTTCATATTCCCAGTTAATGAAGGAGAGAGAGAGAGAGAGAGAGAGAGGCACATTAATCCAATTACCCTGTTTTTTCCTCCGTTATTCCAAGGAAAAAGAGTGTGTTTCTTCACAATCAGCACACAGCACATTTCCCTAATTAATGCAATTTGATAAAATGAAACAAATCTGTGATGTCATTAGCAGAGGTCTGCCTAATGAAGTTGGGTTATATGAAACATTCACTGCAGACCAAGATCCATTTCAGCACAAGGGAAATACAGTCATCATTTTAGAACATGTGCTTTGGAAGTGAAAATCATGAAGGCTTATCACTACATGTCTAGATAAATCAACATAAATTAGCATTTTTATCAATGCAGCCATTAAACGTAGACTGTGAAAGAGGAAGTGCAGGAGGTGCAGGGGAGTGGACTCTTCCCAGGAGAGCTGGAGACCAGAGTAGATACTCTCCTTTCTCCTCTTGAAATCCTATTTAACTCAGAGAGTTTGAAGAAAGCTATCAAATCAAGGGAAGAAGTTTGCTTTCAGAGCCACCTACACAGCACGGGTTTTTACAAAGAAGACAAGAAAGGGAAGTTGCTAGGATTTACACAAAATTTACAAGTACTTTCATGTGCATGTCAGAGTTTCTTGCTTCTAGAACATGCTCTTTTATTTGGTTCTTGCAGACAGGATCTCATGCAGCCCAGGCTGGCCCTGGACTTGTATGTGGCCAAGGATGACCTTGAACTCCTATCCTCCTGCCCTGCCCTCCAGAGTGCTGGTAACAGGAGTAGGCCCACCCGACCTGGCTCACTCATAACAATTTTTACATCCATACATTCCTTGCATTTCATATGTAAAATTACAAACTCATGGAAACTAGGGAAGTGGGACACAGATATTTCCAAAACAAGTATTTCATTTCTACCCAGGAGAGGCAAGTACTGAAACCTGACTTTATCTCTTGCCTGGTAGATAGAAACAGAACACACTCAAGCATTTCTCTTCCTTTGCATTTTATTTCTGTTGTTTCGATGCAGGACCTGTTTTAATAAGCTATCATTTTTATGTGCAATATAAGAATATCGAATTAATATTGCCTTAATTTTTCAAGCATTGCCATTTTTCTGCTGAGGAGTTGGTCAGCTCACAAAGTCACCTTTAGCTCTCAGTCTCTACCTCCTCATGGCTCCTGACAGGGCTTGGTGTTTTCTTGGCCTCATATGATCTTGGGAGCGCTGAGGGAAACTGGTCAGCTGTGTTTTAGAATTGAGGAATTTGCCCAATTTTGTTTTGGTTTGATTGGGATGTTTCTGACTTTGTTCCCTGTAGGTTTTGGATTTGGGGAGAAAGACCCAGAAACATAGCAACAGGCTCATCACATTATATAACAACGCTGACCCAGCCCATGTGAACTAACGAGGATGGTGTCCACCCAAGCAGCTCAGACATTAACGTTAGGAAAGGGCCTTCTTGACTGACCAGGGTCAGCAGAACTCTTTCTGCTGGGTTTGCGTGGGCAGAGGCTGACGTCTTGCTGCCAAATTTGTCCACTGGTAAGCCATTCTCCCCCAATTCCATCCAGCTGACCTCAGAAGAAAGTTTCTGTGAACGACTCCGAATTAAAGTTCAGAGTTAGGGTGCACATCCTACCTTCTTATAGTTCTTTTTATAGTTCTTTTGCATGTGGGATTTGTCTTTTCTCCCCAAATTTATTTAGTCACAAAATTATATCCATTTAGAGTATTTCTGTTATAGCGTGGATTACTGCCCATCTTTTACTTTATTTTCTTGTACTGCTTAAATTTTTCCATGTTTGAGCACTAACCAGATAGAAGCTAGCTCCAGTGTCCCTTTGGCTCCGTCCCACACCAACACACCCCTATTCCCTGTGCATGCTTTACCACAAACTTTCTGGAACTCAGAGATGGCCCTGGCTGGGCCTTGGTATTCATTGCTTTACTCTTCCAATTGGTCATTTTTCCAAGAAGAAACTCAAATGAGAGGTAGCACCCAGCAAAAGATACATTTCAAGTATGGACTAACACTGTCCATGGGAAAATGACCAGATAATTAATACTGATCCTTCCAGGGAGTCTTTTGAGATCTCTTTCCCTTCTTCTCGGAAGTTGTCAATGGCCACCACTGTAACAAGCCTCATACAGACATGCATTTGAGAAGGAAGAGCCTCTGTTTTCCCTTTGACTCCTGTGGTGAGAGAGGACTGACTCTTGGAAAGCTTCCATCCCTTCCAGTAGCAGCACACTTGGCCATGCTGAATGTTTTCCAGGGCTTTGCATGTGGGAAGAACACCCTGCTAATTTCCCTCCAGAGAAAGTGCCCTGCTCCCAGGAGGTCAGTAGGGTGCTCCTTTTACCTCAGTCAGGGACTGCTCCCCACCCACACTTCGCTGGGCAGAGCTTAAAAGAGGAAATTTGTTAGCTGTATTCATTTTTGTTCATGTTGCTGTGACAGCACTGGCCTAAAACAACACGGCAGGAGAGGGTTTACCTGGCATGTGAGTTACAGTCCATCCAGGCAGGACTGGAGGCAGAAACCGAAGAGGGGCCATGGCGGAATGCTGCTCACTGGTTTGCTCCTTGTGACTTGTTCAGATCCCTTACTAATGCAGGCCAGTCCCGCATGTCTAGGGATGGCACTGCCCACAGTGGCCTGGACCTCCTTTATGACAATCAACGATCAAGAAAATGCCTCACAGACGTGACCACTGGCCAACCGGATGAAGGACATACCTCAACTGCATTTCATCCTTCCCAGATGTCTACAGGTTGTGTCAAGTTGACAACAACTAACAGCACGCCTGCCCAGTCAGGACAGCAACACCAAAGGCCCCGGGTGCACACAGCAGCCTCCTCGCTGAGCATGCTGGAGAGAAAACACACTGCCCAGCATATCCACAAGCAGCTGCCCACTGCGACACTTTCCAGAGTTCCTCGAATTTCAGTGCAATATTCAGTTAGCTCTACCTAGTAGAGCAATGGGCTGTCACTTTGAGTCCTGTGATAGCAGCTCTTGCTCCTGACTCCAGTGGGGGTTTGCTTAGGCCTCTGTAGAGGCCCTGGGGAGTTCCTCTTATGTAACTGATTGTGCCAGACTAGGCTGAGACTACATGGTTGTGTTCATATAAAACCAGTTCTCAGAGTTGTTTGCACACTGGAATCATCAAGACATTAAAACAGTGCTCCTTATGCTGAGATTCCCTCCTGGATGATTATAAATGAATCGGTGGCCAAATGTGTGTTCTGAGCCTCAATACTTTAAACCTCCCAGGGTCTTGTAGTAGGTCACCAGTGCCAGAGCCACTGCTCTAAATGCCGAGTACAAGCCTAAAGAGGGCAAGATTGGCCTACAACCACCTCTTCACCCTGTAGATAGGATGGCATTTATGCCATCTGGTTTGACTCTGGCATGAGGCCATACAGAACAGCTCCTCAAGACTCCACAGGTCAGCAGCCAGGTACTCTGTGGCTCAACAGTAAATACTGTTCTGCACACCAGTACCTCATACCTAAGAAAACTCCTTCCCTGTCCCTAAAGCTTGGTCTCACCCAAGCCTGCTCTGAGGAGCTATGCTCATTAAACGGAATGACAGCAGTCTGGGACGTAGCACTGTGTGTCCTACAGGCCTCTTGAAGATCTGATGGTTATGATTGAATTCATGACTCAGATTCACATGAGTGCCAGCCTTCTCACACCTGAGACCTTTTGCTGAGTAACTCTGTGAGTTCGTCCCAAGCAGAATCAATCTATTTACCTAGATGAGAAATGAAGGAGATGCGCATCCTCAGACATTAAACCCCTAGAGCTGTGGCCACCCAAAAAGTATTGTTCAAACACAGTTATTCAGCCATGTCTTTCCAGCCACCTACATAGACTTAGATCACATAGACTCCTTCATGAATGGGCACTTTTAAGGATGGAGGTGGGGCTGCAGGCCAGTGTGAACCATTGAGTTACTTGGGATGACCAGATGATGTAGGTGGAGCAAATGTTTCTTATAAGAGTAAGTAAATAAACAATGTAAAATTGAAAATTATAAAATGTTATGTGAATGAATTCAAAATCAGGAAGAATTTCCTGAATAAAACAGCAAAAGCTCAATGAGGAAAAGGGAAGAAATACTACCTTCAAGCTGCCATTTCACTAGCAAGACGAGCATAGAGAAAACAAACCAGGAACCAGGCACAGAGGCATACACCTTTAGCCCCAGCACTCAAGAGGCAGAGGTAGGCAGATCTCTGTGATACCAAACCTAGCCTGGTCTACATAGTGAGTTCCAGGTCACCCTGTCTCAAAAAAAAGAAAAACCAACCAATCAATCAACAGCAACCACAACAAATAATTAGGAGATCTCTGAGATGAAAAAGCCAATGAAGAAATTGAAGACGACTAAAGGAATAGGAATCAACTCTGACAAGAAGGTGATTTTTGTTAATCAGAAATCAAACTATCAGCGAAGGTAGCTGTAACATGCTGTCATTTATTTCAGGTCTCAGAATAACAAGCATGACAGTAAACTCTTGTCTAAAAGCAGTTTTAGTTAGAGAATAAAGTGTGGAGAGAGCGAGAGCTCTAAGAGGAGAAGAGCTGAATGACCTTGTAATAATATTTTATCATCACCACTAACTTTCTAATGTTTTAAAGATTCATCTTAATTATGGTGAAAAGGAAAAGTTTTATTCCTACAACTTTCTGTCTTCACTTATAATCTTCTGAGCTGAGACTATCTTGAAGTTCATTGTTTTCATTTTCTAGGTGGATACCCTGAACTGTCCCCTTGGAGGCCCAGAGCAGTTTCATTGCTCTGTGCTGTTCTCACGTCCCATCCCTGAGATGTTTTCTCTCTTTGAAGCTCTGTGATGCTTCCCTTTCACTAACTACTGATGAAGATGTAAGAGGAAGGCAATGAAGGCCATGGAAAGGTGGTTTGAAAATCTCAGGTCCTCACTTCTGTGTCTGCAGTGCTCTCAGCTCATCACTTTCTGTGTCTGAAGTGCTCCCTGCAGGTCACTTCTAAGGATCGCTTCTTTTACAGAACCCTCTAGTTACATTTCCACTCACTACTCAGTGGCTTTTTCTTTAGCAACTAAGGAATTTGAAAAATCTGGCCAAGGGTCTTTGCTAGGCAAGGTTTGAGTTCTTTACTTCGGTGGCTGAATCATGTCTGCAATTCCCTTTCCAGAGCAGCAGTACCTGCCTCAGAGGGAGTGTCTCTGAAGCTCTGCACAGCTTTGTTGGGTTTTACGCTTTTGCACTGGTTTGCAGCAAAGAGTCCAAAGAAATTAAGTGCTCTAATTTCCGCTTTAATAGGAGCCATTCTTCATCGACAGTTGTGCTGGCTGAGTGTTCCTGGGTGGAAACTTGGGTAGAGTCATCCAGGCCTTTAGACTCCAGCTGTTGAATTATGTCATGCACAATGATATGTAGATTATGTCTTGTTATAAATTTAAATGCATTTCATGGTTTTATTAAGGGAGCTAAAGGTTAATTGCAAGAATATGCTAAAACACCAAGTAAACTTTATAAAATTATGTTGATTGTTTGAGGTTATGCTAATGCCTATTAGGAGCATTAATGCTGCATTAAAATCACTGTAGAATACATTTTAATTCCAAGTAAAGGAGAAAAGTTACTTCATGGCTTAAGAAATGTACTGATATTCTAAATATTGACTGAACTGTTAAGCTTTGTGGGTGCATTTGTATCCGTGTTTGCATTAACATCCCAAAGGTTCGGGATGTCTGGATAGGACTCCTGTGTGCTTACGTATGCAGTACACCTATTTCACTAGACATGAAGAATGAAAAAATTCAATATTAAGCTTTCTGGTGGACAAGGGACGTAACCAGAAAAGTATGAATAGGAAAAGTTTGCATTTTACATGCTTAAAAGAATCACTCATTTCTGGAAGTTTACTCTGTATTTACATTATTTTTAAAAATCACATAAATGGAGCACCCACAGTCTCAGGAACCATTTCTATTTTTCTCGAGCCTCGTTCATCATTATCCTAATCTCTTAACCTCCCAATTCTTTGTTAATGACTATGTTTTTAAATGATATAGTTAAAGACCTCTAGGTACTAGATCCCCAAGCTTCCTGGGTATAACTGGCTTTTGCTGTGTGTATAGTAACCCCCAGCTCTTTCCTTAGCCCAGAGATTCACTGGAGAGGTCATCAGAACTTCTGCACAGTGATGTTGCTGATCAGCTCATAATTCTGTAAATGCCTAAATCTCAATCAGCAGGGGTTGTTTCTGAGCAGAGTCACTGAGTAACACATCTCCATACTTAGGAAGACAAGTTACGAATCCACCTTGAACACACACTTTGAGTTTGCACAGAGTGTCGAGATCAAGCAAATTTGAAAAGCCTGTTTAAATCTTCTCCAGACACACCAGACTATCCCCTCCTACTGGCTTTCTAAATTTCCCCACACATCGTAGAGATTCTCAAATTCTATACAAATACCTCATTTATCATTCTTTTTCTTTTATATGTTCAGCTTTTTTCTTTTTTGTGTTTTGTTGATCTTAGAGCAATGATAACAAATTGTTTTTAACAAAGTTTTTGGAAGGAAAAAGCTGTTTCCTAGATAAGATCAGAATTGGGACAGCTAAAGACAACTTCTGCAGGTGGGAGATTTTAAGGCGGCTTCCAAAAGCAAATACTGACGGATGTTTGGAGATGGAGCCCTGGAAGAACTCTGACCCTGGCCTCTCTCTGGGTTGCTTCTTTTCTGGTTTTCATCACAGAGTTGAGTTTGTTGGCTTAACATCAACTGTAAAAGCTGGAGATGAGGAAAAAAAAAATGCCAGGGTAGGCTATACAAATCGAGGTCCTCAGTTTTTACACAGCTGCAGTCATTTTCTTCTAAATAAATCCATGGATTATTTCTTAACTTCAGTTAATTTTCTTGGTTCTGAAAGAAATGTTAGTTTTTCACAAGGTTTGCCTATGTTTATTTTTATGACCAGAATATATATCACCATGTTTGTCTGATCTGGAAGATGCATCAAGTACATTTTAAATGCCTAAGCCATGAGGCAGAGCCTGGGTGGGCATGACGCATTACTGGCACTGAAAGGCAGCAAGGCTGGTGCCAGAGTTAAGAACATGGGAACTTGAGAACCTGCCTCTCTTCAAACTCAGCTTCCCCAGTCCAGAAAGTCTCTGGATTGATCAAAATTCTATAACCAAGACTGACGTGATATGAGGCTTTGTGTCTTTAACAGATAGCACCAGCTAAGGACTCTGTCACCCATCCTTAACCTGGGAGGGTCACAAAGAAAAAGAACAGATGTGGACAAGAGATTTGTGGGGTGGGGAAGGGCAGATGTGAGTCTTAGGGAGGTGGGCGTGGCTAGTACGCAAGGTATTCCTATGTAAAACTGTTAAAAAATGGAAAATTTTTAAATGTTCTAACCTTTGCTCTCTATTATTGACATGCCATTTCAAATATTTTGTATCTCCCTGTCTTCAGAACACACATGAGTTCCTTCTCATGCTTTAAGAGGCCACTTCCTCCACTGACCTAAACTGTGAATTCCCAGCTGAGGCATTTTCAGGAATGTTTCCCGGTGCTGCCCCTCCTGAGATCGGTGACTATGCTACCCACCATCTGGTATACAAACTGGCTCTGCTCCTCTAGGTGATGTGGTTCAAATGGACAAATGGAGATTCAGAAGGTGAACTGAGAAATTGTCAAGCTGAAGTCACTGTGTTATTTAAATGCATAAGCTATCAACCTGTTCCATCAATGGAGTTATAAAAAAAAGTGGACATGAATTCAAGAGTCATTCAGAAGCACTGTTGAGTTCCATGGGGCAAGACCTGAAGGCCGGTAATGTTTGATTTTATCAGACATAAATATCTAGGAAGGACTAGACATTTACATTCCAGTTTCTTGTCTCTGCTATTATTCTGAAATTGAATCACACAGGTCTGTTCAATTGATAGTTAAATACTCCGATTTAATCAGAGTAAATAAAAATATAATACACTGGCAGTAACATACTTCACTGGAATTCGTGTGAAGTAAAGGCATTTATTCTATAACTAAGCAATAGTCATAAATTATATTATAAAAGTACTTCTGAAGATACCTACACTGTAGTTTTACTCAGATTTATGATTGATGACACTAACTTCGGTTTTGTGACCCTAATTAATAACATGTGCTAAAATTACCCTGTTTCTTTAAATGTTACTTTAAAGATTCATTGGACACTAAAGCAATGAAACTGTAAAATACATTAAAACATAAAAAAAAAATTTGCAAACCAAAAACACTCATGTAAAAAATATCTGATTAAACTCTGACATAATCAGATTTGATTTGCCATCTTTGCATGGTTCTTGTAAGACTTTATGTTGCCAAGAATGAGAAATTATGTTCGGTTGCTGAAACATTTGTGGAGGTTGTATCAAAGATACTGGTCAATGACAGATCTCAGGGAAAGAATTAGATGTTCAAAAGTTGTTTTTCCATGACACTCTAGTTCATATTACTTAGGTAATAATGTAAGAGTATGTCAGAAATCTCTATCCATCCCTCTTTCTCTTTTCCCTTTCATTTTTGTTTTGGGGAACAGAGTCCCATGAATCCAAGCTGGCCAAACCATGCTGAGTAGCCAGGATGACCTTGAGCTCCTTAATTTCCTGCCTTAATCTCCCCTGGGTGCTTGGATTACAGGTGTGAGAGAGGATGTCCAGGAACTGTTACCTCAACTCAACAGAGGCAAAGACACCAAAAGCCATCTAGTTCAGCACTCATGGGACATAGCTCTAATGAGGAGAAGGCTTCTCAGCCACAAAGTTACCACCAAGCAACCCTGGACCGTATGCTGTCATGAGTATGATATGAAGGCTTCTATAATGTGTTGTGATGCTGTAGTTAAGAGGTTTGTATCAGAATATAAATCACCACATTTTCTTTTCATTGAAAAAGTTCTCCACTAGGGTAAAAAAAATTAAATTAAATATCTCAGTTCAACCAACAAATCCTGTCCAGTGAACTGGGCAGTGTATTAATTTCATGTCTGTTTCATCCTGCAAACCTGCTTCTCAGGGGCTGTCTCCCCAGAGGACCTGAGTTTGGTTCCCAAAACCCCTTTCAGGTGCCTCACAGCAACCTGTTAACTTCAGCCCCAGAGGCTCTGATGGCCCCTTTTGGGTTCCTCTGGCCCTGCACTCTACACAGGCGCCTTCACAGACACACTAACACACACATAGTTAAAAGTAGAATTAGAAAGTACACCATATTTCTCAGAAGTTTCCCCTCCAAAATCCTCAAGACTTACGAAGAGCCGTTACATGGGATCAACATTCATATTATCCAATAGTAAGAAAAATAGATTAAGGGCTATAGACAGAAAGCCAACTTTTAAAAATGTTTTCAGATTAAAACACATTTTCAGTATTTTGCAAGATAAGACCTCAGTTGATCTCATTTTTTAAAGATGAAAATTAGGGAAGCTGTCTTGTCTTGTTTATCTAAGATCTGTTTCTCTTTTGGAAAGTCTTAATATTTCTGTGTAAAATGGGGATTCAGCAATGTTTTTTGATGGCATATTAGATCAAAGGGCAAATGTGAAATTAAAAAATGTGGACATTTTTGCAAATTCACAGACTAGATTACAAAACTTACAGCTTCTATGAAACAAAGCAAATGTTCTCCAGTTTTCCCATCTGTTTCCAGGTGTTGATTATGTTTCTGGATAAATTCTGTATTTTAAAAATGTATTTAAGCACCCAATATCCTTCCTTAAACATGGTCAGTATTATCCAGCGAGGCTTAGCCTTCCTCGGACTGACACTAGAGTCAGCCTGAGCACACTGCTCTGGGAACTTCAGGGCTTCTTGAACTCAGAGGTGAACACTGCAAAGATTTAGTATTTTAACACAATGGTTCTTAAATATTTAATTCTCTGATACTCTTCCTGTGCTTAAAACATTATCTCCCTCAGCTGCTTTATTGGTTCAGAATATAATTCTATTTTCATTCTTAAAATTTTTTGAACATTTACTTTACTTCAAATTATAGTTGATGATTGCTGTATTCCTAAATACAGGAGCTATAGCCTCAGCGTCATAGTGAATATGACTCTCCATCCTCCCCAAACATAAACCTTTTTCTGACAATGCATAGTTTATGAATCTTTTAAAGCTATTAAGTGCCTTGAGTAAAGACTGTGTGTTCTTTTCAGTCTTTATTGCTTACTCAGGAACAGCATTTCTGTTGTTAATGGAGCCCTAACTTGAGGTCTTGAATTCTGTGTCTGCCCATGCCTCTCTCTCTCTGCCTCTGCTCCCAAGTGCTGGGATGAAAGATGTGGAGTGCCACCACACTGTTTATGATATTCCTAATGGGACTATCTATCGGTGTCTAACTTTCTCTCTTTGCTAGTGGGTTATAAGTAGCCTTGGCCTCAAGAAGAAGGATAAATGATCTGAGCACCAGGAGGGTGTCCACTGACCCCTAACACCCCACTGTCAGGTCCAGGAGTAAGAAAATATGGAGCACGACAGAGAAAGTTCCAGAATGCTCTAAGCATGGGGGACACCAAGCTGGCTCTTACTTACCCACAAACCTTGCCAACTGGAGGAGTCAGTTTTAGATATGGATGGACAATCTCATTTCTCCCAGTCACAATGCATTACACTCAAAACACTTAACAATTTCAGCCTGTCCTTAAGTCTCAAAAATATGTGTTCCTCTTGATCTTGTTTTAAAAAGTACTTTACTTATTATTTTTATTTTATGTGCATGAGTATATTGTCTGTGTGTATGTAAGTGCACCCATATCATGCAATGCACACGGAGGTCAAAAGGGGGCATCAGACCCTCTGCAACTGGAGATACAAGTGGTTGTTAGCCCACATATGGGTTCTGGGAACCAAACCCAGGTCCTCTGTAAGAGCAACCAGTACTCTTAACCTCTGAGCCATCTCTCCAGCCCCAATAGACCATTGGGTTGATTGTTTTCATGATTCTTTGTTTTTTGAGTTGTTTGTATACTCTGGATATTAAGCATCTGTCAGAGGTATAGCTGGTGAAGATTTTCTCCCAGTCTGGGGGTTTCTCTTTACTAGATAGGTTGTTTCCTTTGTTGTACAAAAGATTTTTAATTTAATGAGGTCCCACTTGTGGATTGCTGACCTTAATTCCTGAGCACCTGATGTCTGATTAAGAAGTCCTTTTCTGCATCCATGTCTTGTAGGTTCTGCCTGTGTTTACTTCTAATGGTTTTAGAGTTTCAGGTTCTCACTGAGATCTTTGATGCATGTGGAGCTGACTTTTGTGCAGGGTGACAGGCTTGGATCTAATTTCATTTCTCAACATGTTGAGCTCCAGTTCAGCCAGCCCCATTTGTTAAAGACACTCTTTCCACCAGTTTATGTTCTTGGCCCCTTCGTCAAACATCAGGAGGCTATCGTTGCATCCACTCATCTTTGGGTCTTTTATTTGTTCCATTTATCTACATGTCTGTTTCCTGCCAACTCTATGCTGGTTTTATGACTATAGCTCTGTAGTATAGACAGAGGTCTGGTATGGCAATTCTTCTGGCATTGTTCTTTCTGATCAGGGCTACTTTGTGTATCCAGGGTCGTTTGTGCTTCCATACGAATATTAGGATGGATTTTTCTGTTCCTGTGAAAACTATCATGGGGCTTTTGATTGGCATTGCATTGAACCTGTAAATTGCTTTTGGTCAGATAGTTATTTTCAGTATATTGACTTTACGATCCATGAGCATGGGAGGTCTTTCCTTCTCCTGGTGTCTTCCTCAGTCTCTTTCTTTAAAGATTTAAAATTTTCGTTGAAGAGGGCTTTAATATCATCAGTTAGATTTATCCCTAGATATATATTTTTTGAGGCTATTTTGAATGGAAGTGTTTCCCAGAACTCTTTCTCTGACTACCTGTTATTGGTACTGATATACAGAAAGGCTACTGATTTTTGTCGGTTGATTTTGCTTACTGAAAGTGTTGATCATTTCTAGTTTCCTGGTAGAACTGTTTGATCCCTTATGGATAATGTTATATCATTAGGGATACGTGCCTGTAGTTTTGTTTTGTTGTTATGTCTCCTGGTTTGGGCATTAGAGTGATCCTGGCATCATAGGAGTTTGGGAATTCTCCCTCTGTTTCTATCTTTTTGCATAATTTAAGGAGTATTGGTTATTGGTCTTCTCTGAAGATCTGATACAGTTCTGCTATTATTCAGTCTTGGTCTCAGCATTTTTTAGTATCTGTTTCGGTTTCCTTAATTACTATGGGTCTGTTTAGGCTCTTGATCTCTTCTTGGTTTAACTTTGGTGGTTTCCATGAATTTAGAAAGTCATCCGTTTCTTTTAGATTTTCAAATTTAACAGAGCAGAGGATTTCATAGTATTCCCCGATTCCCTGATAGTGTTCTGGATATTGCGGTGTCTGTTTTGATGTTTCCCCTTTTGTCTCTGATTGTGTTGATTCGGATTTGCTATTTTTTATTCTTTTGTTTAACTGGTCTACCTTGTTTATCTTTCCAAAGAACCAGCTCCTAGATTCATTGATTCGTTGTATTGTCTTCTTTTTTTAATCTATGGAATTTCATTGTGGAAGGCAACCTACAGTTTTTTTGGTTTGTTTCCACTAAAGCCTCCAGGATTTTTATCATAGACACTGATGCTGAGCTGGCCATGGAGCTGGTTTGGGGGCTGATGTCACGGAAAGCCTAGATCAACCCTCCCCTGGGTTTGATTCACCGCTGACTCGTTACCCACTGGGCTCCTGTTTGCTGGTGTCCTCCCTGGCTTGGCCCTTGCCTGTCTCTGTAGCTTCCTGCACGTTGCATTGCATTTCCTGGGGGCTTCTGGCTTCACATCACAAGCCCTCCCTGCTTAGCACAAACTTGAGTCTCATTTTCCATTCTCGCATTTCCACCTGTAGGTCTAACACTTCCTTCGGAACCTACTGGCCTTGGAAAATACACTTGAGAGATACTGTTATTTCTTCGGAGCTCAGATGTTCTGTTTCACTGAGATCCCAGTGCTGGGAGAGAGCAGCCATCCATGGCACTGCTGTCCCGCACTTCAGTCGGGTCACGTTCAGTAACATTCTATAATACCTGGACAGGGTGCCCCAGACTGTTTTAAATAATTACGAGTTTTGGTGACTTTTTTTCCCTGAGAAGATGTTATGCTGACTACATGATTTTGTGTTTTCACTCAGCAGGATAATTGAGGCCTTGAAGGAATGTTAGAACCTGTCTTCTTTTTCACACCTAACAGAACTGCCGCTACCAGGGTAGCCGACGTCTGCTTGCCTCCACGGCTGCCCTGGTGGGCGGCTAACTTTCACGCTGATAACTGCTTCAGGAGAAGCGGTCTCTTACCATGTGTGGAAGGCAGGTTCTACCTTACCTTGAGTATGTGCCTAGTGGTGATAGGTTTCTTCCTGCATGGAGCTGCAGGCCTGGTCCTTACCGCTTACCACTCCTCCGCAGCCGATTTGCTGTGCTGACGCAGATTTCACCCTGTTCCTGTCAGGTGTGACAGCCTCTGTGCTTTTCAACAAAAAGGCTGAGCTTCTCCTGGTTTTCAGCTCCAGATCAACTCCTCAAGGTCAATGTTCTCCAAAACAGAGTGGGAAAAACTAACAGCCATTTGGGCCATGTTACAGGTAAAGTGAGACAGAACACGGGCCAGATTCACACAGCTTCACAAACGAAGATGTGTAAGTCCTCCATTGCTTCCACCACCCAGATGAAGGGGCAGAAAGAAGGCTCTTCAGGCAGCTATCTCAAGCCATCAACTTTCAAATCAGTGTATCTTATCCTTCAAATCACCAATGGAGGAAGTGCGCTCTTCAGTTTCTCCCTTGATGCTGGACCCAGCCTTCAGCATCAACAATTCACAATTACTTCCTGCAGTGTTCTCAGTTTTGTTTTGCTGTGGGGCCCATGGTGTGAAAAGACAGAGAGGTTGACCTCCACATACAACCATCCTCACAGCCCATTGGTGAGATTCATAACTTTGTTTATTCGATACATTATCTTTATGAGACCCTTAGCCAGGCATAAGGAAACATGCTGATTGGAAATGGAGGAGAGTAACAGCTAGCTACTGATTTTTCTAAGTCTGGACCCAAGAAGGTAGACAGATATACCAAATATACATTGGAGCTGGCTATTGTAAGTATAGATTATGAAAGTTTTCTTGGGGAAGGCGGGCATTAAGACAGGCCTCCCTGTAGCCCCAGCTAGCTCAGAACTCACTATGTAGACCAGACTGGCTTCACTCTCACAGAGATCCATCTCCTTCTCCAAGTTCCGGGATTGAAGAGGAACATGTGAGAGTTTTCAAGGTCAATTAATCAGCTCCCATCAGCCCCTGACGGAATGATGTTGTGAGGAGAGGTCTCTTATTCGCAGTGGCTGATGAAATGAACTGCTCCCAGAGATTCCACCCAACCTCATCCACACAGGACTTCTGCCTTCTGCAGAAATGATCTCAAGGAGATGCTGTCCAGCACCTGCCTGTCCTGTCTGAGAGAATGAAGAGGGAATGCCATGCCAAGAGAGAAGACTGCAGACTGGTCCTCACATTCCACTCTGAGATGCTTTGCTGTCACCCCAAAAGTGAGACCATATGCATGACAAAATTGGCAGCCACACAGGCCACGGAGGGGAGAGTGGGCAGAATGAGTGAAATTTAAAGCTAGCAAAGGGCTCTTCCTGCAGTCCGGGATGGAAGACACAGTGACCAGGCTCAGTGCTCTTCACCCTGTGGTCACCCATGCGGAGCAGAAGCAAGACTTCAGACCACTGCTGCCAGCAGGGAGCGGGGCAGAGCTTCTCCTTGAAGCCACCAGGGCCCAGCAGGACAGACTTTCTTGTGCCTCACCGCGGTGACAGGACCATTACCGTTACTTATCTCAGAAGGTTGTGCCCAGCTCTGCTCATTATCTGACAACATAGAACACTCCACTCTGCAGCTTGTGCCACGAATCAATACTTCAGATGCTGATTCTAAGGCTCCAGGGTGAACTACACACATTCAAGAATAGCGGTATGCCCATGAGGACGGCTCCTGCTAACTCAGGCTCTCAGACTTACCTCTAAGAGAAGAAAAGTTCTGAGCAGCTCTGTTCTGCACCACATTTTCTAAAGACTGTCAATTCATGTGTTCCTATTATCAAGGAGTTGGGGCCCATCATAGAAGAGAGGCTATGGGCACTGAAGATAGAGGCAAAGGCCAGCTGACAAAGACTCGAAACCCAAGTAAAACTGCAGATGATGCCTCAACGTGAGGACAGCAATGCTGACCTCTCTGCTACTTAAAACCCATTTTCTTAATTTACTAAATAATAAAACTTCTGGGACTTCATTCCCCTGACACCAATTGCTTTTTGCACAGTGAATATATGTGTGTGTGGAGAGAGAGAGAGAGAGGGAGAGAGAGAGTGAGAGAGAGAGAGATTAGAGAATATTAGACAAACCTGCAGTTGTCTCCACCTTCCCGGTGGTCTGCAAGGCCAGGGTGTCAGTGGCCAGGGCAGTGGTCATGTGTCTGAGAACTTGCACTGCTTCCAGCAGGGGAAACAGGTGCTGGATAAATAGTGTCCGTGGAGACAAGCAAAGGAGAAAGGCAGAGGAAGGGACGGACGAGAGCAGGGCGGGATGTGGAGATGCTATTGAATGCAGCCTGGGCCCAAGGCCATTTCAGGGTTTTCTGTTTCTTTGGAAATAACACCAGCATCTACTGCTGTGTTCTATAAGTTAACTTCAATTAGAAATAAAATATGTTTTTTTTAATGCCTACAGTATTGTGCTACTAAAGATTTATGTTTTATTTTGTATGTATGAGTATTTGCCTGCATGTATGTATATATGTGCCATGTGCATGTGTGGTCCACAGAGGTCAGAATAGGGCATAAGATCCCCTGCAAGAGGAGTTACAGAAGGTTGTTAGTCACCATGTAGATGCTAGGAACTGTGCCTAGGTCCTAGGCAAGAGCATTCAATGGTCTTAATAACCCAGTCATCTCTCCAGCCCCCACCTATGGTGATTTAAAATAGAACTTAGCCCAAAGCAGCTATCTTTAGTATATTAGGTTCACACTGAAGAAATGAATTTTAAGCCATATTTAAACACACAAAACTATCACTCACTTATTTTGCTATAACCGAAACTAATTGCTTTATGAGTTGGTCATCTTCCTACATAGAAGCAGAAAAGAATTTTGTCAATTCAAGGCATAAATCATTATCTTTATGACTCTAGTTTACTATCTGGGTATTCGTTTGTTCAAGAATGTCCTCCACTTCTGAACTCTGCTCTCGAGGAAATAACTCTGTGTTATTTGGTGCTCACCTTCATAACTTGTGTTCCTCCAGAGGACACAGTTCTGTTAAAGAAACTTTACCAGCTTCACATCCACCATATACAAGATGTAAGGTCTACAGCTGGTACTGATGACACAGGCAAGACAATCACCAAGGAGCTCTTTACCAAGAACTATCCATTACCATAGAGTAGAGAGCATTCCAGGCAGAGTGTGTGTGGAGTCTGATCATGGAGGCAGAGCTCCTGATCCCCAGGGAACCAACTCCTCACTGTGAAGCAGGAAAGGCCGATCTCAAACATAAGTTATCATATAGACTGTAGAGTATAGGCTGGTATCTCAAGGCTTGTGCAGATCTGAGAGGCCCAGCACACAGTCAGGCTGCAAATATTTGGCGGATTGTTTTTCTCTGTGTTTTATGGAATTCATGGAAACATTAGATGAACACAAAGAGATAGAGCTATACATTCTTGGGTAAATTGTCTCAAGAAGCAAACTTTTAAATCTTTAAAAAAATAATAAAAACCTACTCAGGGAGAAAAGAATGTCTGGTGTTCAGGATTGATGCCTATTATATCCACACATCTGGCTATCAGCCCAACAAAAAGATGTCCAAAGAACTGAGGCAGAAAGACTGACACAAAGGACCGTGTTATACTCACAGAAGCATGTCTGAGGAATAGGGACACTAGATTTACTAGACAAAGACTTTAACAACAGTGATTTCAAATATGTTTAAAGGAACAAAGAATAACAAAGACAAAGAGTGAAGAGCATTGGGAACATGTGTATGAAAAGACCAGGAAGAACAGTTTTGAGAACTGAAGCACAAGGAGTCAGACAGAAGGTCTAGAGTGTCACCCTGCATGGCGGCTCAGGCTTGTGACCCCAGTGCTCAGGAAACAAGCAGAAGGATCAGGAGTTCAAGCCAGGGCTACAGAGCAGAGTCCAGGCGGGTCTGAGCTACTTGAGACCCTGGCAAAAAGGAGATAGCTTTAGGACAGGAAATGGGATGGCTCAGTGGAGGCTGGCCACATGGCCCGACCACCTGAGCTTTCTCAGCAGAACCCAGGTGCGAAGGTGGGAAGGAAAAGAGGCTCCGTGACGTTTTCCTCTTGTTCCTACACGAGGATGCATGCCCGCACCCCACACAGCTCACACAGCTATAATAAGCAAGAACTCAAAAAAGAAAGTCCGGAGTTTTCTCCAGGGAGAGATGAGATGCTCTCTAGGACAGATTCACAGCACATCTGGACAGGCAGAAGATGGAGACCATGACCCTGAAGACACAGCCAAGGAAATGATTCAATGAGAGAATTTAGGGAGGAAACAATGGAGGAAAGAGGATGGATGGGGAAGACAGAAAGGAGGGAGGGAGGGAGAGAGTGAGGGAGGAAGCGATGGAGGGAGGGAGGGAAGGAGGAAGGAAGGAAGGAAGGAAAGAAAGAAGGATTTGGATTCAACATATCCGCAGCTCCTTACTTACGCCTAGTTTTAAATCCATCCTTTAAAAACCATATTTATATGCAGCGATTCCTTCTCTATGCTCTTTATTTATTTGGATTCAAGTTTCTCAGTGGGAGTGGCCTTATCTCTGAATAAATTCCTTCAGTATCATTACCAGTATGAATTCCCACACCAGCCTACCCAAATTACATAATTTCCCTACTAAATTCAAAATATATTTTTGAGCTATAATGAGGTTTGCAACTGATAATACTTTGAAGATGGCATGAATATTTTCCATTTTTCAGATTAGAATGTGATTAATCATGCAATTTTGTGGATTGTATAAACATATAGTATTTGGCATAGAGCCCCATGTGCTGTTCAAGACAAGTAAGAGATTCAGAACAGTGGGATGTGGAGACAACAGAATCGCACTCCTACCTGAGCCAACATGAAAGACTCCTGCCAAGATCAGACCAGTGCCTAGCTATTCTAGTCCTACGTGAACCACAGAATCTCCTACGAATAGTGATTTATGTCACGTCCATGAACCGTGTGTCCTCATCTAAACTCCTCATGGTTCTTTGTTCTTAGACTTCTATTCAACCCCCAGTGATTCTTCCCTGTCCGTGTGCAATGAAAGGAAGTTTCTGAATATAAGTCAAAAAGAAAGCAGATGTCGCAGGGAGGGAGTGAGGAGGAGGGAGAGGAGGGAAGGAGGGAGGGAGTCCAGAGGGGAGGGGAGTTGACAGCCCACATCCCCAGCGCCTTCCTTCAGCCCCACCTCCCTCCACCCATCTTGTGTTTGCAGTTCAGCGCTTCAGTTTCAACTCTTCCTTTAATGCAGTTCTCCTCAGATGATGAATGAAGAGCGATGCTCACAGCTCCACGCAAAACCCTTTTGCATTTACTCTGAAATAAATTACCTACTGTTCCAGAGAGCAGCCTATGACAGTTAAAGCCTTCACTTTTAACTATTAACCTTTTAGTAAGACTCAAATCTTCTGTATTTATTTGACCTAAAGCTCATTTTAAAAAGAAAGTTCTTATCTAGAGGAAAAATAAGACAAATTACATCATAGACATTTGGAAATGAAAATAAGAAGGACCAGTCCTGAGCCCGGCTACCTACCGGGAGAGCATGTGGGGTCAGAGCACAGTCAGAGCCGGTGTCCCACACAAGAACGTGGGGGAGGAGCACAGGGCTTCTGGGACTGAAGGCACCACTGAGTGAGAAACTGGTTTTATAGAGTATCTGAAAAGCCTCCTCAGTCCCAGTCCCAGGAGAGCACCTTGAGTATTCTAATCTCTAGGTTGTTTGCTGGTTGAGTACTTGCCTGGCAAAGAAGACCCAAGTTCCGTCCTCAGCACCACATAAGGCAGGCCTGTGAAACACACCTGCAGCCCCCACAATAGGGAAGGAGACAATGGGAGAGAAGAAGTTCAGCCATCTGCGCCACACGGCTAGTTTAAGGAAAACCTGGACTTTATGAGATCTTACTATTAAAAAAAAATCTGATGGTCTGGTTTGCTGGTACAAGGTTGTAATACCAGGAAAATCAGATGTTCAAGGTAATCCTTGATCAACTTTGAGGCCAGTCTGGGATCGCTGGAGGCTGAGGGTGGGCACTGTAGAGTCTCGGTGTCACGTGACTTCCTAAACACCTGCTGACAGGCAAGATTGCACACAAGATCACACGTTACATTCCATAGGGAGACTGGGAAGAATCAGGCTATAGAAACTCCTTGAGCAGCCTACTGGCTTTTCTCTACCAGGCTCCACCACAGGGCAAGGCTCTCCTCACCCTCCTACACCTGTCAAGGTTAGCTCTGGCTCCTTGAGACTTCGCTGAAAATGGTGTTTACCATGAGTCCAGCCAAATTCACCTGCATTTCCCTTCTCCTTCCTGGCTTTCTCTTTGCCCTTCCTTCCTGAATTCAGTCAGTAAAAAATTGCAGTTGCTCAATATTAGAATGGTATTTGAAAACTCACAATTAATGTCCAAGCCAATAACAGCTTGTCAGTGTGGTGATTTCAACAGTACCTAGAATAGGACTTCATCTATTTTAAGAAAAGTGTAAAACTATTTAAAATTAGAGACTGTAATTTTTAAAGCAAATGAAACAACAATGAAAACAATCAAAGACCATCTAAATAAATGGTGATGTGGTTCAATGATCACAGACTGTAAATTAAAATACAGATGGATTCTACCCCATCCAAACCCCAGCATGCTGCATTAAAGTTTGTTTGAAAGCCAGAAGTCTAGAATAATGAACAGGAAACTGAAGATGAACAAAGTTGAAGGGCTGCTGTAACTGAATTTCTCGACTCGCTACGCAGTTACGTTAATCAGGGCAGCAGGAATTGGTGAAAGAATAGATACACAAATCAGTGGAACACAAGAGCCAGTCCTGAAACAGACTCGCAGAACACCACAGTGATCTTCACACAGACACAACAACGGCAGTTCGATCAAGAAAGGAAAGTTTTTTCAATAAGTGGTGCTCGAAAAAAAAATGGATATCCACAATTTAAAATGAAAGCAGACTCCGAGGAGGTCAGAAAATTAGCCACAAATATCAAATAGACTGAAGAGACAAACTCATGAAATTTCCAGAAGAAAATAAGGAGAACTATAAGTAGCCTTGAGGTTGATGAGGAAGTTTTAGATGCTACACAAGAACCACAACCAGGAAAAGAAAGAGATGGATGAGCTGGACTTCACGGAGATAAAGAAATTTATGCTCTGAAGAAGCACTGTCACGAACTGGGAGAAGTGTTTTCAAAGCACATTTTATGAAAGAGTTGTTTCTAAAGTATGCTAAGGAAATGTAAGAAACAACAACAACAACGAAAAAAAAAACAATTTAAAGTGGAGAAAGGATCTAAACCTCTCACCAAAGGTGTCAGATGGCCCAGAAGGAGAAAAGACACTCAGCAATATTTGTTATCAAGGAACTGTGAGTAAGCATGTAAAAGCACATGATTATATACTCACTAAAACCTTTAAAGGTAAACCACTGGCCTGTGATGTTGGAGATACTCCTTGCTGGTGAGAAGCCACTACGGACTCCACCATCACAGTATCTTACAAAGCTGAACACCCTTTTACCATGCCAAAGAATGTTTGCATTCTATATATTTGCTGAAGTGAACTGTACATTCATATTCAAATAAAACCAACATGGGACGCTCACAGCTTTAAGTAAAAAAATAAACAGGCCAAAGCATTTCCAGAGTGAAACACCGCTTACCAAGGAACTAGAGCAAGCCAGGAAGATGTGGAGGAGTCCCACCTGTGTTCTGGGACTGGTCTGAGAAGCTCTGATCCCGGACACTGCATGTATAAGGCATGGCAGAAAGGGCAGACTGCAGACACACCAGACACAGTCACACCCGCCAGGTGGTATTTTTTGTGCTGTGTGCATGAAGAACAAGGGGCTTTTTAGGACAAGACACCCTCCTATGGCACTGTCATTGCTGGCAGTGCAGTCCCAGCAGACGCCACACACTTTTCAAAGCCCTAGGATTTCAGAGTGTAAATTTTGTGGGCTGAAGAGATGCCTCAGTCAGTTACATGCCGAGTAGGAGGGTATTTTTGGATCCCATAAATGTTGGTGTTCCTCACCACTTGCCACAAATTACAGAAACCTGAGCAGGAATGTCAACTGAAGAACTGGCTTGATTTCCTTAAGATGTGGGAAGACACACGCCAAATGTGGATGAAAAGGGCACCTGCTTAACCCTTCATATATCAAGCAGGATAGTTGTACTTGGCTCTCTCCCATGGCTTTCGACCTGACTAGCCTCAGGCTCCCAGCCCTGATATCAGTATTGGACATGGGCTCCATCCTATGAAGTGGACCTTAAATCCAATGAGAGAGTAGATGGTTACTCATACACTCTACCTGCCACAACTGCACAAGTGGGCATGTCTTCCAGGCTGGTTGCTGTAGCTCACAGGAGTCACATCTGGGTAAGGATCATGCCAAATTTTCCCTTCAGTTGGCTTGTGCAGAAACTTCCAACACTATGATAACTAGACAAAAGATATGAGGCTTTGAAATCAGCATCAGCTTGATTTCTATTTCTATTGACCTGGTTTCTAATGACTTGTGGTTGGTTTACCCACAGCATCTCAGCAGGGAAGCTACTTATACAGCAGATGGTGATCAACACAGAGAACTACAACTGACCACTGTGCAGAGAACAAGGGGCAGCTGCAGAGGGATTTTCCCCGAGTAGGACACCTATCCAACATCTGACTCCCAAGGATCAAGGATCATTGAAGAAGAGGGGTCAGAATGATTCTAAGAGCCAGAGGTGATGGATGACCACAAGGAAACAGGGTTTCCCAGGCAATAGGGCAGATACTCATTGAGCTCACAGCATGTTGGCAGCATGCACAAGTCCCATGCAAGTACAAATCAGACAAAATCTCAACACACACGTGTGGAAGTGGGTAAGAAGTCCCAGTCCAATCTATGGTACTGTTGACGGCTGGGAAGGGATATGCTTTTAAAGGTAAGACTCAGTAGGCTGAGCAGGCTTCAGTGGATGAACCCACACTGAAAGGGCATTTGTGAGCACAAACCTGAATCTATAGGCACACACACACATACACACATGTGTATACATATATGCATACATATATGTAGAGTACATAATTTGGGTGGGAGTTTGGAAAGGAGGGTTAAGATATGGGAGGGGAACCCAAACATGCTCAAACATATTGTATAAAATTCACAAAATCGGGGCCAATAGCAAAGGAAGGCTATTCATTCTTCCTCAACGCGTTTACTCTTCCCTCTCGCCCTGGAGGTGATTTGTCCTGTTGCTGCTGCTTCTGATTTCTCTGCGGACATCAGAGCCAGGGTTTCTAGGCTTCTGTTATTGAATGAGGACCAGTTGCTCTTAAAGAACCCTCTGACTTTCCCATGTAAATTGGGACAGCTGAGGTACTCAGTCCTGTGGACTAAGTACCAGGGTCTCGATCTCTGTAGTGTAAGACAGCCAGTGCCAGACTACTCTAGCTGAGAACACCCGTCCAGTCTCAAGGACTGAGCAATTGCCCAGTTCTAGGCTTATCAGGTGTGATTTAGCTGTCCGTGCAATTTTGAAGTAAAGGTGATTAATACAAAATATATATATACATTCATTTACATGTTTATATATATGAATATATATGTATATTTATGAGTATACATATATATTTGTTTTTCAGTTCTGGTCCTGCAGAGAACCCTGACTAATACAGACCCCATACTGCATGTAAAATCTGGGCGTGGTGACATGTGCCTGTAAGACCAGCACTTGGAGGTGGACACAAGCACATTCTCAGACCTTCAGATACCCAATCTAGCTTTCCATGAATTCCAGGCCAGTGAGAGTAAGGTGGAAAGTGAATGAGGAAGAAGTCCAGTACCAATCATTGATCTATGAATGTTAATGCACATACCATCACACACACACACACACACACACACACACACACACACGTACACACACACACACACAAAGAGTAAACCTTAACATGATCAAAAATTTTAAACATTTTTCCTAAATGGAGGTAGGTATGAATAATTCTAAAGCAGTTACACAAATAATTCCTGATTCAAACTGAGGTCACAGCCAACAAATCTCTCAGGAACGGACATCCCATTCAATGGGAAGCACACTAAATATTCGAGATGTGCCATCAGCCTTTCTCAGCAGCATGGCACTAAGGAGCATGGATTTTTCCTGTGTGATCACATGGCTGACTACGGACGGACAGTGGTTCTCTGCCATTGTCCATAAAATGAGACATGTGGGTCAGAAAAGATCAATATTCAGAAATCTACATAGGGTTCACTTTTGCAGCACCAATAAAGTTAAAATATCCTGAGTCAAACCATAGTGAGTTGAAGCTGCCTGGTTGTATTTATTAGAACTGAATCATCATGCAAAGCTATAGCGGGTGATGGGGCACAGTCCCTGTGGCTGGAATGAAGGACAGGAAAAGAGCGAAGATCTCAGTGACACCAAGGCTGGCGAACAGAAGTTCCGGGTGCCAGAGTGAACTCACACAGCTCAGGAGAGACACGCACAGGTGGTTACACACGGAAACACGCCAGGGAATGCATGCATGGTACATGAGTGCATATTTTACATATTCTTGTTTTGATACAACAATTGCATGTGCTAATTTTGAAGACTTGACTAAGAGAATAAAACCTTCATCTCAGGACAGGGGTGTGTGCAGCACGCTGCTTCTCCCAGCTCCCTGAATCCTAATGGGGCTATAACTGCCTTGTCTGTGGGAGAATCTCTTGAGTTTCTTTCATGCATAACACTCCCTTGATTTTTTTCTGGGAGATCTTTCAACAATAGCTTGCAGTGTCTAACATGTTAGACAGAAAACTACCAGAGTAGGAAGAATATATGTCAAATCTCACCTCAGCCCCTCCCTGGCTAGGCAATGTCAGGAACAGCACTTATCTTGGTTTATTTACCCATGACAGCACAAAAATCCATAGAATGTATACAACTAAGGTCTGGCCCAGGGAGGCTGATCCACTGAGTAATTAAAATTTCATATAACTGGTCGTAAATGCAACCTTATTCAATTCAGGAGATTTCTACGAAGCTCAACCAAATCATTAGTATTCAATGTTTTTCTAAACTGTTCATAACTCCTAGAATTAATCAGAAACACAAAACCAATACAGCTGCTCAGCTGCTTGTCTCATTTCTGGTGACGGCATCATAGCTCTGCTTGCTCACTGGACTGGAGCACTGTAATTAAGAAAGTTATGTTCTGCGTTCCTCCCTCCAGCTTCACGTCAGCATCCTAGCCTCTCATTCTGGGTCCTAGGATAGCGCAATCCTGTGAGCATATTTTATAGTCTACTAAATGCCTTGCTGAAACAGCTCACTCTTCAGCAATATCCATTCCCACCTAGACAACGTGGACTAAGGATTTTTCCTCCCTCAGTTATGGACATAAAGAAGCCCTTTCATCCTCCAGCCTCCAACCCTATCCTTAAATGCTATGTGTCCCTGGAATCCTCCAAAGTCTTACTTCCTTACCATCCTGGTTAATGCTGTCAGGTCTTCCTGAAGCACTTATCATCTTATAAGTTTTTTTTGTCTATTTCCCTCCTTCGGGTGGTGAAATATGAATCTCAGACGTGTCTAACCTATGCCCCACAGGCCATTTGCATCCAGGGCAGCTGTAAATGTGGCCCACCACAGTTCTACATAACAATGTCAGCGGCAATATTAAAAAAACTGCAGATCCTGATTGCTGCTCAACAGATGGGGTTGTACCAGAGGACTCTTCACATCTGAGAAGACCCCGACAATCCAGCTGTGGTGTGAAATCAGACCTCCGTGACTGAGGATGCCCGTCTTACCTGGCGATTTTCCTGCTACCTGAAAGCAAGAACAGTGTCTTCAGCTGCGAGTGTTATAACGTGAAGCACTTGGGATAGAATCATGATGGACGGCCTTAGAGAATGAACAAGCAAGGGTGGCCCATACGGGGAAGGGAAGCAGAACCCAGGAGGTCCCAGCGTGGCCTCTGGACCAGTGGCCACCTCATCTACAGGAGGCTGCAGAGCAGATGCTATCAGGCCAAGCTAGGCTATCACCAGAGTCAGTTCCTTCTGCAATCTTTCCCAGCTTCCCAGAGAGCCACCATCTCCCTCTGTTCTCAGGCCTCTCTGTGTGTCTGTGTTCTATTTCTGTTCCTCAAAAGGGCATACGAACAAGGAAGGCCTGTCTTCACTCCCTCATTTTAACTGAATCACTTCTTTAAAGACCCATCTCAAGTAATTGCGTACTGAGTATGAGGAAGGATGGAAAAATCTTACAAACTTGAGGCACACACTTCCACGCTAACGATGGAATTAATTAAAACATCTTCACAATGCTCTGTGCAATATTAGAAGATCGGAGACACTGAGGATGTGATGTTTGCAAGATCCTTAATTAGTCTAGGGAATTGATGGAGAATGCTATGTTCATGTGTTTGGGCTCTGCTTTAAAATAGACATTTTATTCTTTCTCCAATTCAATTATTCTTCCTGGTTTAATTGAAAACTCAGATACAGAGTGTCAGGATACAGTAGCAGAATCCTTGCTGGTTACATATGAATGAAGAAACTGCGATGCCTACGTCTTTCCTCCCTCGGATGACAAGTACCTCAGATTTCATCATGAACTGGAATCTACTTCATTTCCTTCCTAATGAAGATCCTGAGTGTACCACACACATTAACATACCTGATACAGCCAACATTGGACAGGTTCAGAATGAAATACCACTAGCTTTATAAAGTATAGCGTGTTTTTGCATTACTTGCTGAAACAATTTAAATGAAGATTTGTAGTCTGTGAGTTATCTGTTCCGCTGATAGTTACATACAAATCCTTAATAACCACCCATGTGGACAAGGGATTCTCTCAAAGGAGGGTTTTCCTTTGAATTGGAAGTCCCCAAATGAGTATTATTTTAATTTTAATAATATCAACATGATCCTTTTAAAGTTGTGAGGCTTCTATGGTTTCTTTAATTGAGCAAATATTCTGGATGTGTGTTAGTGTGGAAATTCACAGCAATGTTAGCCATGACAACAATGTTCATTACCCTCAAAAATATTTTGAAAAATACATATTACTTACATACCATATTTTGATCAGATTCACGCCCTATCATGTCTCTCATCTTCTCCGTTTCCTGTTGAACCTTTTCTTTTTTTCCTAGCTAATTCCTCTTCTGCATTAATGTCTATATGTGTGACCCACTAAGTAGAATTATTGTTGCTTGTGTGGACATGAAGGAGGGATATTCACTGGAGTGTGAGCAACTTGTCAGTGGCTAAATTATGTGGAAACTGACTCAAGTCAGACCCCATTTACAGCCAGTAGCTCCTCAGGAACGGGCGGGCCCTCACGAGTCTCTACTGATTCACGATGGAGGAAGTCTTGCAGGGAACCACAGCCACTGTGGTCCATGGTTCCATCGGCCATGTCACGTGCAGGTGACACTCCTCACAGCACTCTTCCCCATCACTTGGCTTTTGCAATATATTGCCCCCCATCTTCCAGAATGTTCCCCGAGCCTTTAAGGGGAAATGTAGATGTCTTATTTATGGTTGAACACTGACAATCACTTAGTCTCATCATTTTAACCAGTTGCTTTTACACAAACCACTACCCACTGCAAAAACAAGTTTCTGTAACAAAGTCTGAGACAAGCACTAATCTAAGGGTCAAGCATAAGTATTCATAAGACATTTTGATGACATGTCTATTTAGCACAACAACAGTAGTAGGTCCCTACTCCCACCCCAGGGTCTGCGACATCCCAGGTCTTGGGCTTTTGACCAGGTTTGCAGATGTAATAATTAATTCCTTCCTTGGTCTCCAGTCCATCAGAACATTAACATCATCTGTACACCAATGCACTGGGGTTTTATTCTGCCTGACAGGTTAGTATTGCAGCACACAGGGTCCTCAGCTCGGAAAGACCATGGATGACTTTTCCCCTTGAACAGCCTGTACAACGTCGTCTGATGCTATGAACACTAGCCAATGGGAAGGAAGCTTCCAGGGCAGTTCCAACTCAATTTCTATCTCTTTCAACCAAAGGTTGTGGTATCCTCAGTATCAGGACCTTCCTGGTTCAGGTAGAAAACAAGTACTGAGTACATAGGACAATTATTGAACCGTTTGCAGGATGACTTTGTGATATTACTGTTAACAATCATATGCTTAGATCAAACACCAGTTTTCATGTTCCTGGAAGGATTTTGCACACGAGACTAATGTTTATGATTGGCTGAGTTAAAATAAGGCATTTGCCATCTAATAGAGGTGGGTCTCATTCAGTCAACTAATGTCCTCAAAGACAACTGTGTGGATTGGCCTGGGAAGAAGCATTTGTATGGGGTAGCAACACTGGAGTGTTCCCTGACTAAAGACAGCAACACCACGGAGCTCCCCCTTCTTACCTATTAATTTATAGAATGATGCTTTGAGGATATTTCCACTTACATTGTTCTTGGTGATCATCCTTCTCTCTCTCTCCACTCCCCAGTTCCTGTCCTGTCAGTCCTCGTCCTCTCTCAGCACCTCCCTGATTTCACGTGACATCCTTTCTGAGACCCTCTTTTCTCCCTTCTCCTATCTCCTTCTCTGGTTTGATGACCCATACCCACTTCCACAAATGAAGAATCAGAGTCTAAGGCTTGTGTAGGACAGAAAGCAGTATTTGTCTTTCTGCATCTGAGTTACTTCACTTTACAGAGAAATTGCCAGTGCATCTATTTCTTGCAAAGTCATGATTTCATTTTTCTTAATCATTGAATAAAATGTTGTCAAGGATGTGGGGAGAGGGGAAACTTATTCACTGCCAGAAGGAGTGTAAACGGGTCAAACACTAGGTAAATCTGTATGGATATCAATGAAAACACTGAAAATAGAACTACCATCTGACCCAGCTCTAGCGGTCCTGGGCATCCCCCCAAAGGATGTTGAATCAGCATACGTCACAGGTTACTGTGGTGCCATCAGAACACCCAGGAAATTCAACCAGTCTGCACATCACACAACAGACAACTCGGTAAAGAAAATCCAATATACACGTACAGTAGCATCTCAGACAATCGTGTTTTTTCCTTGATGCTTACCTGCCCTGTCCATTTCCTGCCTGGCAGTCTCCACACTCAGTTTTCCAATTCCTTGCAGTCCTCCAGTTTCTACTTAGAGGTGGTAGGTAGGTACGTAGATGAACCTGACAGTGTGACAGTGTTAACTGTCAATTTGACTGAGCCAGAACCTCTTGACAGATATCTGAGAATGTATGTGAAGGACTATTTTAACTAAGTTAATTGATGTGGAAACATGTCTTCTCTGGGTGGCACCCTTCCCCTTGGGTCCTGGAATGAACAAAAAACAGAAAGCCAGCAGGCGGTAATATGTTTCTTTATACTATTGACTGTGGATTAATGTGACCAGGTCTCTCAAGTTCCTACTGCTTTGATCCCCCTGCATTGATGGAGTTTGACCTGGAAATGTGGCCAAATAAACCTTATAGCCTTGAACTTCTAATATCAGAATATGTTATCACAGCAACAGGAAAATAAATTAAGACAGAGAATAGATAAATAGACAGACATAATAGCTTATAGATTACAGATGATAGATAAATGGATAATAGAGAAATGATAGCTAGTAGACATTTGATAGGCAGATAAATGATAGGTGAGGCAAGAGAGAGAGAGCAGATAATTGGGAAAGAGGCTGGTCCTGTGGTCTCTGAAAGGACAGTGTTCCAGAACCTTCTGTAGGTACTAAATTTTGCAAATACCTCAGTGTCCCTCATAATAAAATGATGTATTTGCATACAAAACACAGTCACTGCTCTTAAAATTACTACTAAATCATTTCTGATAATACAAAGTAAATGTGTAATAGACATCTGTGGTCCTGTGCTATTTGGGAGCAGCACACAAAGTCTACCTATTTGTTGTTAAATTTTTAATTGACTTTTCAAATATTCTCCAACTCACTACTGAATCCGCAGATTGGGAAACTGCAGGGGCAGCTTTGGAACGATGCAGAGGGCTCGCTGTACTTAAATCCCATTTCCCTTATAGCAAAGCTTGTCAAGGGAGCTCTGCTCTCCGTTGCTGTGCTGTTCACTCCACAGTATAACATTTCTACATTTTCCTTTGTGTGTCTAGCAATGCTTGGATGAATAATCAGCCTTATGGTGACTTATGAATTCTGGTTGCTATTTTCTGGAGCCCAGTGACCTTCGGCCAAACTTAAAAGCCCCATGCAATGCATCCTAGCTGTAAGCTGTATCTGCTTACTCTTGTGGTTCATATATGTGACTTTTGATGAAAAAAGGAAAGATAATTATTTTCCAGTCCAGAGTCTTGTCATCCATGGCCGGGCTGCACCTGCTTCACAGGACTAAAATATAGTCTGCCTTCAGAATCCACCCACCCAGGCTCTGAGGGTGACTAAATGCTGTCTAGTTCATCTCGTCTGTGTTAAATGAGGAGGTCCTTAGAGCTGCAGAGAAATTGCTTAGCAGTGTTCCTCCATCGGTAACAGGGAGCACTTTTATTTTAGGAACACATAAGTGTGTTAAATCAGAACCTTCCCAAAGTTTCTATTATATTTCCCTGAAGAAATACTGTGTCTCATGTAGAAACCACCGTACGTGTCTGCTTCCTTCTGGGATTAGCTCTCATGCAGAATCTTTTCTGTCCTCTGTAGCTTCTCTACTGTGTCTCCCAAAACTGAGCACTCCCATGCCTGGGCTGCACCCTCTGGGACCTGTTTTTCTACCTCCCTCCTCACTGCAGACATCTGTTGCTGCTGTGTGGCCCTTCTCATGGGCAGACACCTTCACTAGGGGCAGGTAAGCTATCCAAGCCTTAGAATGAGTGTAGCCAAAGCCCATCATTTTACTGAAAAGCCCTGCTCCCCTCCTTCTCACACCTGCTTGACCCCACCACCTAACCCGCTCCACCATGAGTCATGGGTCGAGGTGTCCTTTGCTCTGGGTGTTCTCCTGGTGCTGATTCCTACTATGCTCCATGAGGAGTGCCAGCCACATCATTTCAGGGTTCCGGAAAGTTCCCCTACATCTGTCTTCTATAAACCCTCCCTAACCTCCTGAGTCTCAGTCCACGACAGACCTCAAGCAGACCTCAAGACCAATGCATGTGCCCCCCAACCACCTGACCTCAGGGCAGATTTAGATCACCTTGCCTTAGCGCCTGGCACGCTGAACACTGAGGATGACTCTCAGAGTCAGCACCAGTATGTCAAGCATCAGAAAGTGACCCCAAATGCAAACAGCCACTGCCAACAACTCACACTCAGGTGTCAGCCCCACATGGCATTTCAGCTTCCACTGAAGCCACCCTTTTCTAACCCGGACATGCACTGTGCAGGTTTGATTTTTACATGTACAGTAGACAAAATGTCAAAACAGTCCAGTGACTTTCAGCCTCTTATTATGTTAATTACTGTTGTAAAAAGACCATTTGAGGGGTCTTATTTAAGAACATGAACTTTTAAAAATCAATCATTTCCTGGAGGGGGGACAACTGGAAGTCAAAGTAAGTGATAGTGGTTAAGTAAATAGTCAACCATTTATTATCTTCTGATTTCACATCAATGTCTTCGAACAACCATGAATGGAAGGAATTTAAAAACACAAGGCTCAGGGGTAAAGAAGCTTCCTTTTTGTAACAGGTGGAGGCTATTACAGAATTCCATAACTGGACACACACAGAGACTGTCTGAGAGATGCCCACCCCTAAGTGACACATCTACAGTGGACCCTCTACACTTCTGACTCATGAAACATAGCATAGGAGGTGGCGAGAAAATTAATATAGCTCTCAGCCCTCACCCAGGAAGCTTCCCCACACAACAGAGTGAGATGCACAGAAGGCCGCACTCACCAAGACTTAGAGAATAAGAGACTGCAGAGCCCATGCCCCTGGATAGGAATCCTACATTAAACCTAAGTCACCCAAGGCTCAGGGACCATTGTGGAAGAGGGAGTGGAAAGGATGTAAGAGCCAGGGTTGGTCATGAACATAACGAAACAGAGGCTTTCAGGCCACTAGAAACTTGTCCGTATGAACTCACAGCAATGTTGACAGCATGCACAAGATTCGTGCTGTCTCAATCAGATGGAAGCCTCACATGTAGCAGGAAAACGGGCAGCAGACCCCAACCGTAGCTAAAGAACTACTGGCCACCGGTGACTGCTGGTTTAGGGAGAGTAGATCTTCTTTAAGGGAGAGACACTGAATAGGCTGACTGCTCCAGTGGATGAACTTGCACAGACGGACACCTGGGTTGAAATGCTTGACTGGATAGGACTTAATACATACATATTGCAAAATACCTGCAATCTGGTGGGGCAGGCTATGGAGCACAGGTAGCATGGAAGGAGTCAAATTTGATTAAGATGTATTATATGAAATGCATAGAAACTCAAAAAAATTTAAAAAGAATAGTGCAAATTAAGATTGAAGTATTACTACTAGATTAAAATCATACGTAAGGAAGATAAATTCTGTCTTCTGATATCTGTTTTCCTTATCTTTTCAATTTTAGTCATATTTTCAAAATTTTGAACTATACTATTGAAAATAGGTTTAAAACAATTCAAGTGAAGTTTTCTTTTTAAATAAAGTTGGGAGAGGAATAGGGGGGTGGGGGTAGCAGCTGGGGCAGGAGGAGGGTACGATTCTAATAGATCATATTCAAGAAAGACATTTTAAAAGAATATATTCTAATTTTCATTTTTTCAAGTGTGCGTGCGTGCATGCGTGTGTGTGTGTGTGTGTGTGTGTGTGTGTGTGTGAGTACAGGTGCGTGACATGGCTAGAGGTGTGAGACCTTGGAGCTGGAGTTACAGGCAGTTGTGAGTTGCCTGACCTGGATGCTGGGAACTGAACTTATGTCTCTGGCAAAGGAATGTGTGCTCTTAACCACTGACAAATCTCTTCAGTTCCCTAAGTATTATCACTAGAGATTCGTAAGTTCTCTTTCTTAGCTTGTGTGGCTAGTGTTGTAATTTGCTTAAGTTTAGAAATGGAGTCCTTGGAGTTCATACCCCTGAGTGCTACAGCTGAGTGGCGTGAGACTTCCACTGAAGTTTTCAGAAAACTTACAGCATGACCATATCATGTCAGCATCAAAGATGGACATGTTGGTTTGAATATTTCAACAATAACAGAATATATGGAATATGCTCAATTCACAAGCTACGTTTCCTTAATTTTTAAACTGAAATATTTATTTTCTAAATTAATTTTGGTGATACTTTATATGCTATGTATTAGCCCATAGATTTATAGAAAAAAGGCTTAGATTCGGAATCATTTCCTACAATTCTATTTCATAATAAACTTTCATTCACAGAGTTCCTGAGAGAGAAAAGGTTCTTGCTCCTAATATTATAATTTTAAAAAATAAGGCAAATAATTTTATCGCACACACAGCAAGTAGTGTCTCATTTCCACAATAGCTTTTGGAAAACAAAAATTCATTTACTCTAAACATTTTTCAATTTTTACTAAACATTTTGTTTAATACGCATATCACGTGATTGGCCCCAGCCCACCCATCATTTAACTTCCAGTTTCCTTCTTTCGCCCCCACTATTTTCCCCTCCCAATTGCAGAAGCTCTCTCTTTCACACTTCCTCTTTAACACTCACTGAGCCCATTTGTGCGATCTGTATGTGCGTGGGTCAAGGCTCTCTACTGGAGCATGGGTGACCCCTCAGGGCATGTCCCTCTCTCCTTCCCTGCTGATAGTCTCTTAGCTGGGGTGGGGCTTCAGGTGCCACTCCCCCGTTCATTACGGGATCCTTGTTGGCTTGATCTCTGGCAGGTCTTCACAGTCTCTGTGAGTTCACGTGCACAGTGGTGAAGGCAAAGCACTTGTTCTCTGCAGGCATCTCCTGCTGCTTCCAGGCCTTCTGAAATGACCCACGAGCCTTGGAGGATGGCATGTGGTGTGGATACCCCATCTGAAGCTGAGAAGTCCACAGTCTCTAATTCTCTGCATGTTGACCTTTTGGCCATTTGTAGGTTTTCTATTAATCATTGTCTATTGTAAAGAGAAGCTTCTCTGAGGAGGATTGAGAGACACACTGTCTGTGGGTACAAAGATAAGAAGTGGAGGCATTTGCTCCCATTTAGAAGAAAAATAGCACTATATTATCCCCCTGGTCCTATGACACAGCCAACCTTGGTTCTCTAATCCAATGGACGATACCAGGCACAGGATCCATCTTATGGAGCAGCTTTAAATCCAACCAGAAGGTGTTTGGCTATTCGCGGAGCATCTGCGCCACTCGCGCTGCAGTGGGTACCTACTGCAGGCTAGCTACTACTGAAGCTCACAGGGATCACAGCCAAGGAAGACCACACAGGCCTTCTTCACTGGCAACATACAGCACCTTCCAGCACTATGAAGGCAAGGCGGTCAAGATGAATCTTTGAGGTCAGTGCCAGTCTGATTTCTCCGTATCCTGTGACTCACGTTTGTGATGTCTTAGCATGGGGTCTTAACATCAAGTTCTGAAGGGGGCAATGGCAATAGCCTGTAATGTTTTGGAGGAATCTATGGGACCCCACTAGCCAACAGCTAGAAAAGAGGTAACCCGTACTTAGTTTTGGGCTATTTATTTGATAGACAATGGTGTCTAGGGAGGAATGATCTCTCCCCATTATAGGGTAACTCCACTTGAACACCTTCATATAGGGATAGATACATATCATGGGAAGCACTACAGTCGGTTTCCATATGATATTTTCAAAAGGCCCTTAATGTCAGCTTTCCTCCCCAAATCACCTCCTCCACCTTGTTCTCTCATCCCCCAAACCACCTGTCCATTCCTGGACCATCAGTCCGTCTTCCCCTTCCGACCACCTGTGCTATAGCTCCCTCTCCTTGGCTCCTGGCTACTTTCTTGCTATGTATGCATGTAAAGAATGTACATCTAACATTTGGCATGAAAGTCAGCTTATCAAGAACTAGAGAAAGAAGATGTGTGAGAGAAGGTCTGGATCTGGGTTACCTCACTCATAATGGTTGCTTTCGTTCTACAGCTATGAGAGGCATCACTCAATTACTTACTAGACATGGAATAGAGCATATACACGAGTAGCTGTTACTGTCGGTGCTAGTTTATAAATAAAGCAAACAACGAAAGTAAAGTGCTACTTTCCTTTGATTCCAAAGGCTCTGGAAGTTAGAATTTCATTTTAACATTAAATTCACGATTTTAGTGATCACTCAGTACAAGATTATACTGTTCAATCTCCAAGAATTTGTGGAGTTTCTGGTTCCTGTTATTCTTGATGTCTAGTTTTTAGTCCACTGCAGTGAGCTTAGATCTAAGAAGCTGATTGATTAATTTGTTCTTGCTCATACTTGCTATGTGGTCTAGAATGCATTCTACTTTAGAGAAGGGTCTACTGAATAGTGATCTCTGAAATAGTTTTACTCCTAAACATCGTGTTTTCCTTTAGTTTGGATGAGCCCTCTTTAGAAGAGAGTGCAATACTGAAGTTGCCCACTGCTATTGCAGCAGGGCCTTTGTGGCCTTTGTGTCCATTTGCATTTGTTTTAGTTTGTTTTATCAAATTCGGAGTCCCAGTGCTGGGTACATTTATATTTACAACTATTATTTCTCCGTGGTGTATTGTTTACTTTACTCATATACATTGGCCTTATTTATCTCTTCTGATGAATTTTGGGTTGAAGTCCACTCCAGCAGTCATAAGAATTGCTACACCTGCTTGGTTTGAGCTTTAATTTTCTTGATAAATTGACTTTCATCTTTGCCACTAAAGCTATGTGTTTGCCAGTGAGGTGTGTTTATTAGAGAAAGTAGTTGGATCTTGATTTTAATTCCATCAGCAAATCTATATTTTCTATTTATATGTAGTTATCTTTGAGTGTGTGTGTGTGTGTGTGTGTGAAAGAGAGAGAGAGAGAGAGAGAGAGAGTGTGTGTGAGGATAGGCACACACATGCAATGGTGCATGTGTGGAGGTGCATGTGTGGAGGTGCATGTGTGGATGGTGCATGTGTGGAGGTCAGAGGAAAGCTGTGGATGCCTGGCCTGGTCTTCCCAGCTATGCATGTCAGGCTAGCTATTCTATGAGCCTCCAAAGTCTCCTGTTTCTGTTTGTCCACTTGTTAAGAGTACTGGGTGGCCTACATGTGTCGCCATGTTTAGCGTCATGTGGGTTCTGGGATACAAACTTGTGTTCT